>JAKFQP010000317.1:330081-375273 GCA_023375905.1 Nycticorax nycticorax
ACCCCCCCCCCCCCCCCCCCCCCCCCGCCAGCCTCTGCTCTTCCGCTCTCTCTGGTTTGCTTAAATAATGTTTGTGAGGGAAATGCCAAGAGAAAAGTCTTTGCTGGTGATAACTCTCAAACCTCATTTCCTGAGGGGTAAGCGAGCTTTCCCGAAACGTGGCTGGCAGCGTGCGCCGAGCGTGCGCTCCCTCTGCCTCACCCGGAATGATCCGGGACATCAAAACCATTCAGATAAAGGTGGTAGCTACTGGGTAAGTGACACAGGCTGAGAGATGGAACAGATTTGGATTAAAAGGTTTAGATAAACAGGGTTTTATTTGTCCGTGTGGAGAGGATATTGCTGCGAGCGTTACGAAAGGAGGAGCCCGAGTGACTGGGAAGGGTTCACACCGAGTGGGTGGGTTCCAAGCGTCACCCCCACGGATAAAGACTATTTTAAATTATTCGCTATCAGTCCCAGAGATTTATCACTACACCTATATTTTTCCATCATTTTCATGCTTTCTAAACCACTACAATAGGAGATAAATAGGCAACTTTATGGGAGACACTGTTATTAAGGCTCATTATATGAATTTGTTCTTGCCGATTTCAATAGCTAAAAGTGAAGAAAATAAATAAAATACCCTGGAAAGTGAAGAACAAACACTGAGCTGGCAGAGCTTCTAGCAGAGAAGAAATAACTCAAATAATTTTAGAAAGTTGGGGGCAGAAATCTCAGCCTCAAAGCGAGGGGTGGTTCAGGCCTGGACTGCTCAGGAGGACAAAAAAGAGATCGGGATTATTACAAATGGTGATTTCAAAGACAGTCGGGACGCGGTTTAAAACACGTGCTTAGTCTTAGGGGAAGATGAGGAAAATAAACGACGGAGAAGTTTGCTCGTGCTCGGCTCGGTCTGCGCTGCCGAGCTCCGGCGGAGGCCATGGATGCACGGTGCTGCCTCCAGCCCTGCAGCCTCCGCCGCCCGCGCCCCGCTCAGCCGGGGCCTCTGCACGGTCCTTGACGGGAGGGTGGCTCCCACCTCGTGTCCTGCGACACGTGGCCCGGCCGAGAACGGGCTGGGGTCTTCGGAAAGTGGAGCGTAACGCACGGGGCGAAACGGCCTCTCTGCTTCTTGGTTAACAGATGCCTCTCGGGGGATTGCTGACGTTCTAGAGCCGCTTCCTACCCTGCCTTCTGATCGGCTTGCTCAGGCACGGATTCGGACCTAGCAGAATATACCGCGTCGTTTGTTCTGTGGTCGTACCCCCGTAGCACATAGCGAGAGGTACTTGGAGATAGCACGAGAGTGAAACGTCAGCAGTACGTACAGTCGGCACGTCCAGCCGTCTGTTTAATTAACGTTATTTGCCTCCGTCATGCTGGGTGCGTTGAGAAAACATGAAAATATATATATTTAAAGGAAAAACAGAGTTTTACTTAAAGTCTGATGGGAAAATGGACTCAAGGGTAAGGAGGAAAAGAAATCTGGGGTAAAAAAAATCCTGCTCAGTGTCTTGCTTTGAAACTGATGGAATTTGAGTTTAGGCAGGTGCCGGAGCAGAGGGAAAACGAGCTCTCTAACAAGTCATTATGCAGTGGTGTTTGTTTATGCATTTATTTTGTGATTTACTGAGAGATTTGCCATTTTGCACATAGGACAGCTTTGAAAATACAAAAATAATGTGGAAGATACATAATTTGCTGACGTATTGGCAGCCACAGAGTCTCTCATTTCCCAAGGATCGGTTGTGGGCAAAAGACTATTAAACCCATCCCTAGAGGCTGGAGGAACCCGTTTGCTCGAGAGTACCGTGGAGAGAACCACGAGGAAGAGATTTGCTCAAACTCTGCTCTTCCCAACGTGTCCGTTCTTGGGTCTGCTGTTGCCAGCCGGGGGCTGGCCGGAAGGCCCAGGCCGCTCCGCCGGTACGAGGGAGGGCGTTCGCGGCTGAACGAGGCGGGAGGGTCGTACTCTACAAACTGGTGGGTTTCTTCTGAATTTACCATCTCCTACTCTACAATATAAATGTTTATAAATTAAATACATTCATAAATAAGTGCATGCATAAAAATTGATAAATAACTGCAGGCTACGTACATACATAGAATTAATGTTTGTGCGCCTGGTGTAGATGATGCACCGGTATCTCCTGGTTCTGCAGGGTGGTTGGAACAGGACTGTGAATTATCTGCTGCTCATATTGATGGGATATTTCTGGAGCATAAAGATAATAATTAAAGTGTCACTTTTTTTAGTTGCATTCCTTATGAAGATCTGCTCAATATTTTATAAGTTGTATTTAGCTTCACTGGTGCCAGTAGAGAGAATTCATTTTATGAGAAGACGAGAGAATAGCTACTATATTTTCTGAAGAAGCTCCCAGTGCACGCAGGCTCCCGGAATCCCGGCTAACGCGTGCCTTGAATGCTGCCCGCCTTTTGTGTCGATGGGAGTTGCGCAGACAAAGAGTGCTCCCTCGTTATGTAAGAGTTGATGCGCTCGTTTATGTCGGCACGCTCCAACGTCGGCGCTCGTTTACGTCGGCACGCTCCAACGTCGGCGCTGTGTCGCGGCCCGAAGTTGCAGAGGAATCTACGAGCTCTTGTAGCTGCGTTGGGCAACTGTATGGCTTGCGTGGAGTAACGGCCGTGCCCTCTCCAAGCTTCAGGCCAACGGTGCGTGCACAGCGCGACCGTGCAGACTCCGAGTCTGGGGTTTCCAGAAGGCGTTTGGCTGCGTTCCCTGGTCTGGTGTCACGGCGTGCCTGCGAGGGTGGCCACTGGGCTTCTGAGGGTATCGATGGTGTGGACGACAGGTTTGTCCCTGCTCCGGCCCAGATGCAGGAGCTGGGTAGAGCGCGTTGTGCTGCAGTGTGGGACCTCTCACCAAGGTGTTTCCGAGCCGGGCATCCTGAGTCAGCAGAGTTTTTTTCTCTGGAACAGTCAGAGCAAACGATGCTCTGGATAAGCAGAACATCTCAGAGTGTGTGCCTAATGATTTCCAGGCCAAAAGGGGGGGCATACGCAGGAAGAAGAGGCTGAAGGCAGGCGAAGACCCTTGCCTAACACTTGGCTTGTGGGAAGGATGCTTGGGCAAGGTTCTGCGTGTAGCGGTACTCGGCCATAAGATCCAAATACACCTTTAAGCTGCATCAGTTCCCTGCTCCGGTGCAGGGCGCAGCAGACAAACGTGTTGTGGAGAAACAAAAAGGGCAAAATGTTGTGCAGCATGGGAGGAAAACATTGGGAATGCTCGGTCTGCCTTGCTCCGGAGTGCTTGGTGTCCTGAGGCCACCTACGGAGAGATGCGCTTGATCAGCCCGTAATCCAGATCATCTCCTTGCCCCAGAAGAACTTCACGTGTGTGATGAAAGAGGCATTTACAAACCTACGGAGCCCTGAAGGAGAGAATTATTGTATGAGTAATAATAAGCACTTAAATAGCACTTGACAACTTGATTGATACAAACATTAACAGATTAACTCCTACAGGACCTCGTGATGGATATGTGTTTCCCTGTCTTGCAGTTGGAGAAACTGAGGTGTAGAGGTAGATTAATTTACTTGCTGACCCACAGTGCGTTGCCGGCAAAGGCAGCATTAGAATTACAGACTTCTTAACGACCAATTAGCAAAATTGTAAAGCAAAAGAGCAATGTCCGATAGCAACCTCTAGGATCAGTACGAGAGGACGCAGTATAACCCCAAGATCTCATTACCAAGTAGCAATTTTAGTCAAGAGTTCATAATTGTATAGAGAAATTAAGATTATGTTAATCATGTACTTTGTCTTGCGTTTATCCAGCCCTCTATTTCATGTGCGCAGATTCTGACTTTACAGATATTTATCTATATTTATACGCATGCATATATGGTTTTAGTGGTACAGCCATAAAATACGGCCATAAACTAACTGGGAAATACTACTCCCTCTACTTACTGGCACCGCGCTTTTTGGTCTGTACATTAAATATGCGTCTATTTTACTACCTGGAGAACACAAAATGAGTGAAATCCAGCTATTTGCCTATTACTCTTTTGACTGAAAAATTGTGTATGGTTCTAGTTCAGATAGATCCACGCTTCGTGCTAGGACGTGGCAGAGGAAAGGTGTTATTGATGAGTTTGAGGTGACGGCAATACTTAGGAGTGGCGAATGCCTGCGTGACTTATGTGGCTCATCCCAGACGAATGCCAATAAATTGTTTGTGTCGCACCACCTCTCGGTGCGTTCTCTGCCTGCTACATATCTTACAGACAAACTCAGAAAGATGTTGGAGACTTTTTAGGAAATTATTTGTACCATCTTTCATAGCCTTCTTCACCTGAAGGCAGGCTGCCAGCTACCAGGGCTCTGACTCTATACCAGCAGAGAAAAATTGTACAAATATCATTTTGGAAACCTTTACTTGCACAAAGTATTATTTTTGTGTATAATAATGGGAATATTTTAAGATCATCTATATCTTGAGGACTCCTCACTACAAGAAAGACGTTGCATTGCTGGAACATGTCCAGAGAAGGGCAGGGGAGCTGGGGAGGGGTCTGGAGCCCCAGGCTGCTGGGGAGCGGCTGGGGGAGCTGGGGGGGTTCAGCCTGGAGCAGAGGAGGCTGAGGGGAGCCCTCATCGCTCCCTACAACTGCCTGAGAGGAGGGGGGAGCCGGGGGGGGTCGGGCTCTGCTCCCAGGGCAGGGGCGATGGGACGAGGGGCAGCGGCCTCAAGTTGTGCCAGGGCAGGGTGAGGTTGGGCCTGGGGAACAATTCCTTCCCCAAAGGGCTGTCAGGCACTGGAAGGGGCTGCCCAGGGAAGGGGTCGAGTCCCCAGCCCTGGGGGGATTTAACAGCCGGGCAGAGGCGGTGCTGAGGGCCAGGGCTTGGGGGTGGGATGTTGGGGGTAGGGGGGCGGTTGGGCTGGGGGAGCTGAAAGGGCTTTGCCAACCCAAACGATGCTATCCTATGAGTCTGTGACTTCCTAGGTGTGGAGTGCTTTACTCGCTGGAAAGCTGTACAGTCTCAAACTTCTTACTCTGTTTTTAGTGAGTAGCAAAAATACTTGGTCACCAATATCTCGTCACCAGCGACTGAACTCTCTCTCTGCTACACCCCAAACCTGTGCTTTGTGGATAAGAAATTTTACATTTGAAAAAACCCCCTCTCCTCTGACTATTTGATTAAAGAAACGTATTCCTTCTTCAAATACAAACAGCAGCTCTTCACGGAGCAGAAGTTTGGGATGTTGGAAGTAAGCTGGATGGCGGGAGCGCAAAGCACGTCCTGTCCACAGCGCGGCCCCTGCACCCCCGGCCCCTCTGACGACAGCGATGGTCCTGGGGGCTTGATGGGGGCGTCGGGAGCGTCCTGCTGGGTGTCAGCAGGTTCGGAGAGAGGAGTCGTACATCAGTTGGTGAGAGAAAATCCTGGATTTCTGGGATAGTGATCTGGCTTTTCGACTGCGTGGTTCATAAAGTGTTGAGCTTTAAAGAGTGATGCTCGGACGCGTGACGAGGTATTTCTGATGTCCCTCGCTTTTATGTCCTTCGGGAGCCTGGTGCAGCCGAATGGGTGCAGCCCCTTTGGGAATTCTGCCTTTGCTTCGCTCCTCCATCTTCAGCCCGCGCGGCATGGGGTCGGGCAGGGGCCCCGTACCCCTGTGGGCTCGCTCCAAGCTACGGGCGCTCGGTGCTTCCCCAAATCGGACTCGGGGTGTTGGAAGCTGACCTCCCCAGTGCAGTGGGGGTCAGATACGGGCTTTGGAAGAGGGCTTTGCATAATGAGGCATTTGAAAAACTTCATCGTTAAGTGTGGGTTTTTTTGAATAATAATTAGAAATAATATTTTCTGAGAATATTCTTAAATAGGTTTTTCTACAAGTTTTTATGTGAATTTAGGTGTCTCACAAGGAACAGATACCACTGTGGTATGGTATTGAGGGTCTGGCCCCAGTCGTGAAAGAACTGGAAAAAACCCAAAAGATGCCGTTGTCCTGATATGGTGAATAACTCGGTCACCCGAAATCCTGATTTATAAAAAGGGGGGTGGGTGGGTGCGGAAATAAATCATAGACTACGTGGGTTCATGGGAATGTATTTTCATACAAGTACAGAGATGGGGCAGAAGAGCAAGAAAGCAGGGACGCCGTCGAGCTTCTCTGCGTTTTGTGGAACAACTTGGACTTTACAAAGCCAAACAAATTCAGATCGCAGGTCCCCAGGAGTAAGGAGCCCGCGGGGGCGAATGCTTCTGCGGCGTTAGTGGGACGTCTTGTGTTTCCAGGGGACCTCATTAAGATTTGGTTGGAGGAACTGGAGCCTTCCCTGTGCTCCCCCAGTGAATGCGGAGGGGGTGGTCCCCCTTCTTCCAGGGGCCTGTCTCTTGCTGCAGATTGGGAAACCCCAGGACCCTTTTGGCTCCCGGTGCGTACGAGCCTCCCGGGTTTGTGCGGGGACGCCTGCGCGTCCTCCTGCCGCAGCCGGCGCCTGGCCTGGGCTGGTTCGTGGTATCTGCTACCGCCAAAATTGGTGTAACCTTGGGCGGGGGGGAGGGAAGTGCATTGCAAACGCTGTGGATTATTTAGTTGTAATTTTAAAAAAAAATAATAATAATTTCCCAACAGTAATAGGTAGTGACGTAGGACGAGAAACATAATAAAGGCCTTAAAGGCTTCTTCCCGTTGCTTCGGAGAGCGATTGAGCGAGACCCAGCAGCAAGAAAGCGATTTGCTTTAAAGCCTCTCTGCTGACCCTCGCGGGGAGGGAGCCCAGCGTTTCCCTCTCTGCCTCCCTCCCCAGCGAAGGGGCTGAGCAGGCGCCGCGCGGCCGCCCCTCGCGCGCCCGAGCCCCGGCAGCGGAGCCGCGGTGCCGGGCGGGCGCTTTGGGTGCTGCTGAAACGACGCTCCGAGACCCCAAGGAGAGGGGGAGCGGGACCACGGCCGGGGCACGGCCCGGGTTGGCCTCTGGTCCCCCCCGGCGCCCCGTGCCCAAGCACAGCTGTGACATTAGCAGGCAGGCATTTGAAGCATAATAATAATTCTGCAGATCAAAGCGGCTCTTCTTCAGACAATTACAGTAAAATTGAAGCTCTCCTCCAAGAGAAACGCGTGCCCTTGTTGTGGTTTTCCTTTTTTGCCCTCCTTTTCTTTCTTTCTTCCCCCCCCCACCCCCCCTTTTCTTTTTTTTTTATCCTTTATAAGCAAATTGCTTTTTCAGGGCTATAGAAAGAGCCGATTGGAAGCTGAAATCCTCCCTCTCTGCCCAGGGGTGGGATTCCCAGGGTTAGACATGTAACATCTGAAGGGTGATTTTTTTTTAAATTGATATCCAAGAATAAAAGAGAGAATAGTAGGAGAAGCTGATCAGGAATGAATAAAGTCTCCTTTTAAGCTGAAATAACCTTCCCCCCCCCTCCCCAATTTTCCCTCCAGAAAAGCCGGACTGTAATTGCTTGCAATCACTCGGCACAAATTGTCTGCGCGTATTTGCTTTTTAATTTTGTATAATCTGGTCCATTTTGCTCTCTCTGCCTTTGAGCTTAACCTCTCTCTTTCTCTCCCTCCTTTTCTCTCTTGCATGCCTTCCCTTTCTCTCTTGCTTTAATTCTTCGATGCCGCTAAAAAAATTATTACTAATTCACACTGATATTTGATGGCTTTTACTAAGGAAAGGCACTTAGGAAAAAAAAAAAGAGGCTGAGTGGACATGTGCTGCAACTGGTGAGATTTCATTGTTCTCTGTGAAGTGTTTGTTTATTTGTATATTTATTCCATTCCTGCTTCCTTAAGGTGCAGAAAGCTGATTTAATACATATACGGGCTGCCTTCCCCCGCTGCCCAGCGGAGCCGCGAGCAGGGACCCTGTGCTCCCCGGCGGAGGACGGCACGCGGGGCGGTGCGGGGGCATCAGGTGCCGCGTCCGAATTTCTCAGCGTGTGCTTGGGCTGGGCCTTCTTATCGGGGAGCCCCAGGGTTTCAGCCGTACTTCGCGTTTCTGCCAGGTGAACTTGGTGCTCAGCAAACAGCGTTTCTGGGATTCGGGCGTTAGGATTTAAGGTTCTCAATCAGATTTTGCATGAAGATTTTCTTCGAGCAGATGCCAATCTCTCAAGGTTTAGCCCAATATTTGAGTAGAAGCCCAGTGGATGTTCTGGGGAAAAAAAAGAAATGTTATGTGTTAGAAGATGGTAACAGAGGTCCTGGAAATGGGAAAGTGGGGAGGTAACGTCTGTCAGAATAGCGTCTCAGCGTGAGTGCTTCAGCTGAGTCCCCGTAGCTTCGGTGGCGCATCAGCGCTAGGTGGGAGATCAAAGGGCCGAGGACCTCTACCATGCTGCAGGCTTTTCATTTTATTTTTTAAGCAACTGATTGACTTTGTCCGCTTCAGCAGCTCTTCCCCCCGCCCCGGGGCAGCGGTGTCGGCCCGGCACTGCCCATCCCCTCGCCGTGCCCCGGGCCGGCGCGCCGGGCAGCGCTGCTCTGCTGGGTCATGAGGACGCCTCGACCCGGGCGGCGCCTGTTCCTCCTCCCGCCATCGCTTCGCCTTCCCAAAGCAGAACGTGGTGGTCTGCCTTAACGTGCCTGGTCCTGCTGTCTGGCAGCGTCCGAGAAGTCCAGCAGGTTTGCTGGGGTTTCTGTGGGTGCTACGCCACAGCGTTTCACTTTGGAATCCTTGGTTCAGGATTCAGTTGCTGTGGTTTGGGATTGGGGTTTTTTTTCCTGCCATATTGTTTGGGGTTTGGGGTTTTTTTTTCATTCCTACAATGAAAAATGTTAAAAAGCAAACAAAAAAACCCCCGAAAATGCTATGTAAGTTTTATCCATTGATACAGTATTAAGTATTTTCCCACCACTTTGAGCTCTTTTGCGCTGTTCTCGGCAGCAGTGCGCTCACCCCGCTCGGATTTTGGCGGTCGTTCATACATTGCATTTTTTTTTGTTCTGTTATTACTAAAAATGGTCTGAATTGTTGTACTGGGAAGGAAACCTGAAGGGCCTATTTGCTTTCTAAAGGACTTCTAATGAAGAGCTCTAACCCTCAGCAGAGATTTGGTGTGAACCACTCTGCTGGCCCTGCAGGACCCCTCTGGAAGGAGACCTCCCGCTGCCGCTGCGCCGCAGGAGCGGGGAAGCGTCGGCACCCGTCAGAAGCCGCCCTCCTCTTGCCGTGCTGCCCAGCGGTCCGCCCTACTTGCTGCAGATAAGAATTTAACTTCCCATTAGGAATCATTCTGTGGTGGGATGCTGCAGTAAGCTCAGGCTCTGATTTCTCTTGAGATCTCTCCTGCGGGTAAATAACTTATTTTTTTTACTCATAATGTCCTTAAAGAAAAAAAAAAAAAAGCCTAGAGCTGCATAGAGAAACCTGGCAGGTGCCCGGATTCCATTCTTCAAGTGGTGGAGGCACCAAGGAGACAGGCAGGCACTGGCCTTCAATTTAAATAAGTAAATTAAAAAAGAAAAGAAGAGGCAGCCTTACCCTAAAAACAAATAGTTGCTGATTCCCAGCAAACAAACCTGTAGGAAAAACCAGCGCAATCTAAGAAGGAAAATTCCATGTATATTTTTCTTGATGTGTTTTAGGTTTGTTTGGAACAGATTTATAATGCTTGTATTATTCAGCTTTTCATTTGAAAGTCTAATGAGCCTTTTGAATGGACTGGTGCAGGCTAGGAAGTAAAGAGCATAAAATAGTTCCATTGACTTATGATTTTCTGCTGACTTTTTCATTGTCATCCCATATCTTCATTCGCTGTCACCAGACCATTCCGGGAACGTCCTCTGTCGCCTGCTTGATAGCGTGTTGGAATATAGGAAACTGTATGAATTGCAGATGACTTGATAATTTATTCCGATGGGGTCTGTCGTCTTTAGGTAACGGGAAAGACAGCTTTAAGTACGCGTTGGGAGTGGATTGGGGAGTTCGTACGGGTTTCCTTCTGCCTTTCCTCCTAGACCATGAGGAAGTGCATTCTTCCTCTGACTCATGGTGTCTTTCTTAATGGCCGAAGCCTTCTTCTGGCGGGTTTAATTTAGCCGGAACTGTCATGAAAGACAAGAATGCCTGATCAAAGCAGCGCCTTGTAGGTATTTTACGTCAGGGGTGAACACGGCAACGTCTGTTGAAACACATTCAGAAGTTCGTGGTGGTTGAATTTTCTTTAGAGGGTAACCTTACCATAGCACCTCCCTGCTGGGCTGGTGAGGCTGGAGCCCCGCCGTTCTGGAAGGTCACTGGTAAAGGTGTCGCCTTCCGTTTCAGCCGACCCCCATCCAGTCACCGTGTGAGGCTTTCGGTGGCGGCGGGTGCTTGGACCCTTTTGATCCCCTGGGATGTCTCTTCAGAATGGATATTTCAGGGTCTTTCAACCAGTTAAGAAAGTTCATTATATTTTTAATACAATGTAAAAAAATTAAAATAATGATTTGATATACAGGCATTGATGAAAGATGTATTTTTAAAATAGTAAATTAAAATCTCATTAATATTTCAGTGAGAATATTTTGTGCTTATCTGTTTCATCTCTATTTTTGACCTATGGCTTGGAGTTCACAGCATGAAGGAGATGGTGAAATCTGTTCACCATAAAATGTTAATTATAAGTAAATTACAGCACAAACGTTCAATCAGCCACATTAATTCTACATAAAGTGAATTATTGTAGCAGAAAATTTTAAAATGTGACTGAATTTTATAATCTGCATCCTCCATTTTCTACCTTTGCACTTAGTGCTGTGCTGTTGCTCTCCAGCGTGGCTGAGCCCTTTGTGCGCCGACGGGAAGCGCTTTCTGCTCAGATTATGTTGGAGATGGAAGAGCACAACTGGAGCCATTTGTTTGCAGCCTACTCAATGTCGCTTCAATACCGAACGTTTTCTTTGCCCAGCGAGGAAGCGCAAGACCTCTTGAAGGGTTCGACATGCGGGAGCTGTGATGCGAAGCGCGAAGCTGCGTGGCTCCCGGTCAGGACCCTGGGAAGGTGTCGTGGTTTGGCCGCAGCCAAGCCCCGTGCCGCCGCTTGCCTCCCCCCGGCAAGGTGGGGGGGAGAACCCAAAGGGTGAAAGTGAGAACGCTCGTGGGCTGAGGTAGAGGCGGTTGACTGGGATGCCGGCGGGGCTGGTGGCGCTACCCTGGCAGCCTGTCCGCCCTGCGACACGGGGTGTGCGTTATCGCAGCGCTGCCTGCGTCTCCAGGGCACCGCGCACGGCTTTAAGCCTGTGTGTGTTGTGACAAGCAGACAGCACAGCTGAATCCCCGCGTACGTCGAAAATTTAGATGGAGGTCTTGCTCCGTCCTGACCCCTGAGGAAAGGGGCTTCATTTTACTACCAAGGCGGTATATAACGTAGCGTCCTTTGTAAACCCAAACATTGCACGGCGTTATAAAAGGATTTCTGCCGAGATGCAGGCTGTGGGAAATGCTGAGCGTGCTCTCCAGGGACCGTCGCGGTGACGGGCCTGAGGGGCCACGGGGGCGCTCGGTCTCACCAGCGATGCTGAAAAAAAGGAAAAATCTTGTTGGAATGCTTTTATGGTGGTGTTCATGGTAAAAGGTCCATGTAGCAAAAGCCAGGTGGTTTACGTTTTACCTGTAACTTTGTGGAGTTTCTGGGAAAGCAAGAAAGAGAAGTGAACGTTTATCGTGCAGGTGCTCCAAGGGCAGAGCCTCTGGGTACTGCTCTCATCCCGTTCTGTTTATTGAAGTACTTCCCGAGTCGGTGAGTTCGGGGTCGTTACAAATTACAAACGCTGTAAAGCGCTGCCCGTTCGATTGGGCTTGAATTTGACTTTTTGTCAAACCCTCGTACAATGGCAGCTCGGCTGCTCCTGAAACGGGGACACGGGATGTCCCTACTGTTCTCCTTGCTTCGGGGAAAAGCTCTCGAGCTCTCGCCCAAAGGAAGACGCTGAAGTGCCGCGTGTGGCACAGCTCAGAGCCCGGTGTCGGCAGCAGTGAATCGCTGTCTTCCCACACAAGTTGGCAGGCGGCTTTTCTTCATCAGCAGGTTCCTGGCTGCCCCTCCAAAGTGGTTTGTGGGCTGAGGACTTCCGAGCCGTTAGGGGACAGACCTGCTCAGACCCGCGCGTAAAGCCGAGGAGTTTTGTGCCAAGTGATCTTTGCTGACACAGCTGCGTGTTGGTGCCGAGGTCATTTCTGATTTTGATAACTGTAACTTTTGATAAGTTTTCTGTGATGTCAAATGATAATTTTGCATCTCAATGAAATAAAAGCCCAACCCCCCAGGCTGGTCCATAACCTCCGTAGACGACTGCTGGGTATCTCGGTGCCTTCTGAATCCAGCTGTGCTTCTGTTACCTGGACCCTGATTTTGCTGCTGTTGGGAACGCTGCTTTTGTGCGCTGCTGTGAGCTGCTACGGGGCTTTTCTTGCATGGACTTGCTCTTCCAAGCAAGGGAATCCGGGCGCTCGTAGTCTCTTTTTAACCATGCCACTGCACTCCATGAATGTGCTTTCCAAAAGCTATCGTACCGTGTGACAACTGAAAACGTCATGAAAAATGGTCAAAAATGGGAATTCTGACACAGGTGTGAAAGGAACCCCAGTCCCTCTGTAAGCGCGCGCTCCTTGGAGGAACGGGAGCAGAAGAAACTCCCGCTTTGCTAACGGCAGGTCTGCTAATCTGCGGGCGCGCGCAGGAGCTGCTGTCCCGTAGCACAGCCAGATAACCTTCGGGACTGAAGCGTGCCGGAGGGAAGCGTTAGGAAGCTGCCCCCGTGAGATGGGAAGGAGCGGATCGGGGCAGACCGAATCTCGCGGCCGTGGCATCGGCTGCCCGAGCAAGTAGGTGAGTTACAGATTTTGTAGCTCGTTTGGCCCTTCAGTGCTGGCAGCCTGCGCTGGCGGGGCGATGCCAGGCCAGCTCTCGCAGATGCCGCTCCGTGTCTCTAAGCTATCGCGCCTCCGCGCATCTGAATCATCGGCCGCCAGCGTGCAATGTGGGCTCCAGGAAAGGCGTGCGTGAGTCACTGAGGCTGGAGCTGCTACACGCTGCAAATGCTCTTTGAGAGAAACCTCTCAGCGTTTATTGGGAAACGAAGGACTCTCTCTCGTGGTAAGGTTTGATGGGAAAGCTAAATGGAATCCAGAGATCTGCACGAAATAATTTGTGAAAAGGGAATTACTGTCAGAAGTTTTATTTGCCTCTGTGTACAGAACCTGTACAACCGTGGCTGCGGGCCGTGCGCAGGCTTACTTTGCGAAAAGGCACGCGGCGTTTGGGCTCTAACGGGGAGGTGTAAGCGAAGGATGCTCAGGAGACACAGAAAGTACAACCGTATGAAGAGGGGTGGTTAAAGGTAGGGTGGGAAAAACAAATTCTCACAGGGACCTGAGAGATTGCACGTGCTAGGCCTGAGCTCGTCGACCTGTTTGATGTACCCGAGAGGTGCTCAGCAGTCATTTAGCCCTGTGGTATCGGGGGACCAAGCTCAGGCACAAAGACTTCTCCTGGTTGCGTTCACCTTTCATGGGTTTTGTCAGGGCACAGCATAGTTCAATAATTTTTTCATTCAATAATTTTCATTTGAAATCAAGGGGTTTGTTAGGTTCCCATCAGCTGTCTTCATCAGCTCATAACAAACGTGTTTGTCTCTTCCTTCCTGCACTCACCGCCCATGCAGCTGGTTGCTGCTGGGGTAGATGACGCCCCACGCACAACGATGGGCTTCGGTACAGCCGAAAGGCACCTGGGCAAGGTGCAATCGTAAAGACGGGCTCAGCGCCGTGCTAAAAGAATGAGATGTGATCAGTAGAGACCCTCGGAACGGGAAAGCGCAGAGGCGGCGTGAGGCGCGGCGGAGGCTGAGCGCCCTTGTTTTCCAGTAAGCAGCGTGATTGGCAGCAGAAATAAACACTAGCGGGAAGCTTGTGTATCGGCCTAATTGTATAATTGCAGGTTGCTTTCTGCCTGGTTTGATGTGCAGATTGTAGTAATGTGCAGTGTCTCTTTGGCAATTTGCTATTAGATCCAACACTGGGAAGTAGTTCAGTTGCTTCCTGTGCGGATACCTGATGCTTGCGTTCGTTTATCCGCAGATCCGTGCCCATCTTCTAGCACTCTCCATGTTATTTTTGCTTGCGTGGTGTTCAAAGTTTGTTCCACAAATCACGGAAGGTGAGCTGGATGTAAAGGTCAAAATGTGATAACTCATTACACAGTGCTGTAAAAGTCACTGCTGAGAGCCGAGAGCAAGGTTTAATTATTCCCTCTGAACTTGTACCAAATATGGGTTTATATCTACTGTAATCAGTACACCGAAAACATGGTCTGCCCGAACTTCTGCACAGGCTCTCCTTGGAGCTCCCGGGGGGTCATGAGCAGGAGTGGAAGAACGGTGTTCAATGCAACTCATACAGGAAAAAATCCTTAGGGTGGGAAAAATGCTGAGTATTATCTTTGAGGATGGACGTCGAACAAAGCCACAACGGGGGGCAGCTCCTTCTTACTGGGAGACCGGGAGAAGGCTCCAACGCTGTACGGCCGAATGTCCTTCTTGCCCATCATGCTTTCTTAATAGCTAGCGGAGTCTGATGTTCTTGCTTCTGTAAGGATTGATCAGCTGCTTTTCCCATGCAAATATCCCTAACCCTGCTCCTCCGTGATAAATTGATCTCTGGCTGACGATGCGATAATTCCAAGCCAGAAGTTCCTAAGCTTTATCTCAGAGCACCAAGGTCTGTTACTGAATGTCAGGGATGGGCTTTTCCAATTGCTTGAAGGATCTGCCCAACTGTTTTGCTTCCTCCACGCCAGTCGCCTTTGGCATGACTGGGCCTGCATCCTTTGGGGCCTTTTTGTTGTTGTGGTTGGCAAACAACTTAGGGGGAAAAAAATTTAAAGCCAAAGGCATCCCATGTTAGTCGCTGTGACCTGCAGACACAGCGTTTGTCAAATTCTGCTAATGTCCTTTGAAAGGTAATTGCAAATACGTATTGCCAGGGCCTGAGCTTTTCCGTCCCGGTGAACGTATCCTCCTGTGGCGGTGTGCTTATGCCGTATCGTTCAGGGCACAGTTTCAGCAATGGTAGCGAAAACGTTTTTGGGAAGGTTGCAAAGGTTTTCAACATGCCCTGGGATGCGTGACCTGCTAAGCGCCAGAGGAAGACGGATTTGCCCCGTGCGGTTCAGCCGCGCCTCGCCCTGCCATGTTCCGCCCCCGCGGGGAGGCACGGCACCCGCTCGCCGCCTCCGCTGCGGTAACGCAGACAGAGGTAGCGCAGGGAACATTTCTAAACCAGCCCAACAAAAAGTCCATCCGTAAGCAGTTTCCTACCCAGGAAGGGGAAGAAGGGAGGAGCCGCAGAAGGCATCCGCAAGCCTCTCGGCGCCTGACGAGCATCTAGAAAGCCCTCGGGTATGGTGCTGGTGGGCGGGGTGATTTCGGCGGTGCGAAGGAAGGGGATGTGTCTTGCACGTAGTCAAACAGGAGTAGGAATTAAATACAAGATTCCGCGTGCTTGTATTGCAAAAGCATATGGCATAATGTTACGGATGGTGGCTGTCCTTCGGGATCTGGTGAAGTGTTACAAACTGGCGTGGGTATTTTTGAGCCATTCTGTAGGAACTCAGACTGAATTACAATCTTTTTCCAGAACTGGCCAGGCAAGTTAATGTTCCAGATCCTTTCTTTCAAACTGTATCCGTTTTTAGATCAATTTGCTAAAATATGAGTAATTTACTGTATTTTGTTTCTAGGTTCTGTACTTTTATGTATGGATTATAATCTAATCTAGCCGTAGTCAATTAAATAACCGTAAATGAGCAGGTATTTAAAGGGGGGGGGGGGGGGAAATCACATTCTGAGCTCTTTACTTGGGAATGTAAGAAAACTAAAAGCCTCCTTCCCCTGTATTTCATGAACTACACGGGGAAAATAATAGCTAGATCATTGGTTTTGCCCTCACGTATGCAAGAGTGCTGATATGCTGATGATAGGATGCATGTCTTGTTTTCTTGTGTTGAAAACTCTTAGTGGGCCAACAGGTAGGCGGGAATGCACGACACGGGGTGTTTTCCTGCCTAGAGACAGCGGGGACAGGAGCTGCAAAGGTTTGGTGAAGCACTGGCGGGATCTCCTGCTCTCGGTGCCTCGTCCTTCCCGGCGTGTGAATTGGTGCATAAATATCGTGGCACCTGTACGAGTCGGGGCTTTCTTCCTCCCCCGGCAGCGCCTTGACAGCCTCGGTGCAGTTCTGTCCTGCTTCGCTCAGACGCTGATTGCATCCCCAAAACTTAACCTCTGAGCTCCCAGGGGTTATGCTCGAGCCAAAGATCACTGAGCTTGTAAAGATCAAGAGGATGTCAGCGAGGAGGGATGGCTCGCGTTCAGACCTACGATAAGCTTGAGACACTCATTAGTCCTAACTGAATGCCTGAACATAACGTGCAGAATTTCAGCTTGGTCAACAGCAGCGAGAGACATTCATTGCATGCGGATTCCCTTGAAATGCCTCCTGCTCGCTGGGGCTGGCGAGGGGTATGATCCAGAGGGAAAAACCCTCCGTCCGATGCTCCCGTGAGGACGGCTGCGTCCTCACTTCTGCAAATACAAACCGTTCTTGGCAAGCGGGAGTTTACTGACGAGCCTCCCTGAAGCTGGCCAGGCGGGGGGCGTTGGTAGCCGTGCGGGGCCCGGGCAAGCCTGCTGGGAGACACGCTGGGAAGGCTGGGTTTCTGGGGAATGTCATCCGGCTGCCGCCTCACTCGGAACGTCCTCGTGCGCGTTTAACGCAGTTGCGCTTTGTCTACCTGGAATATGCAAATGGTATTCAAATCAGAGCTCCGCGTTCAGCCTGTCAGCACATACCCCACAGCTTCCCTCTAGCAAGTGACTAATGGGAACATGTGTTCCTTCTATTTCTGTAAAGCTGGGGGAATAAGGGGAGGGAGGGCCTGAGCTATCGGGATTAAATTGTAGCCTCTCTTTCCCGAGGTCTTTTTCCGTCGGCAGGGTCCGTCGGCAGCCATGCGGCAGGGCGGCTGCCGGGCCGGGGCCGCTCTCCGGGGCCAGAGTTATTCCGAGTCCGGCATTGCATCGGCAAACGGCTGCTGCTGCTGGAGCTGCCCTCGGGCAGGGGATGCACCCGGATCCCGCTCCTCCGGGAGTGCCACCGGTATTCCCAGGTCCTGGAACTCGGCCAAGCAGCGCAGTGCAGAGACTCTGAACTCTTTTCGATAGCGTAGGCCATCTTCTTGCTTTTTTTTCCCCCCAGTCCATTTTATTCACAATTATACACATCACTATATTTGTTAATGTTCCTATGGCAACAGCTTTAACTGCTTACATAGAAATGTAATGTCAGGAAACCATTTAATGCTTCTGTGGATGACTTAATGTGATTTAGCCCTCTGGTGCAAGGAGAAATCGGCACCGTCTAGCACTGGGCGCTGGCTCCCAGTGCGTGCCCTGGATGGAACCAGTCTGGCTTTGTGCATCTCGGGCTTTCCGCCACTTTGAGGTCTTTGGTCTTGTATCTCAGCCTGCACCCTCTTCAGGGCAGGACATCGCCTTCTACTGATTCTGAAAGTTGTTCCGCAATAAAAATTAAAATAATAGCATGCGATTAACACACATCTACCATAAACCAAATGCTGAAGGCTCAGCTATTGCTCAGCTCAGACAGCTGAAACTCCTGACGGCTCTCTAGGTCTCCTCCAGTTGCGTACAACGCGTACTCGAGGCAGGGCCAGCCATGGCTCTTGCAGCAACTGCTGTTCCCCGCAGCGGAGCAGTCGGTGTGGGTGCCGCGCTCCGCGCTCCCGATCTGCCGGCAGCCTGGGCCGGACCTGCGGGGGCTGCAGGCAGAGCCGCGCTGCCGGCCCTGCCCTTGCTCGGAGCAGCTCTCGCGTGGTCTGTCCCAAGCAGGGTTTGGGTCTTATGGAAAGCGATGGTCGTGAGATGGTAAGAGGTGGTATCTCAATGCCTGGGCAACAAGACTTCCTTTTTTCCCCTTGCTTTACAAGATGAATGATGTTCTTTTATTGAGTATTTTTCTGTGAATTCTCCTAGCTTTCTAGAAACATAAACAAAACCCTAAAAATTGGCAGAATTTCACAATACGTATTCTGAGAGAGCAGAACCTTTCACTTCACAGCCCAAAGGGTTTCAGCCTGCACTAACAACACGACAGAAGTGGTTAATGGTCACCCACTTTATGGACTGGCCGCTAGAGAACGGTAAGAGCTGTTCTGCTGGGCCCCTCTGTATTTTCTGATGGCAGAAGACGACCAAGTCTTGGGAATTTTGGTTGGCCAAGAATTTTTGGGGAGAGAGACAGCCCGGGGCTCCGTAGCTCGGTCAGGAGGGCTGAGCCAGGCTTCCCTCCATCCTGGCGGTGTGCAGCCATGGGAGTTTCCAGTCCTCGAGCCTGGATGGTTTAGAAGAATTTCTGTTTTCCATTGGATCTTACGTATCCAAATGGATCGCTATGGGTATTCTGAAGAATGATACTTTAAATATTAAAAATCAATTTATCTCCAGTGTTGGGCTCTTGTCTTCATGACACCCTCCTCCCCCCACCCCATTATAATTTAGTTCTGTCTGTTACTGCTCTCTGATTAAAATGGGCAAGCGCATTAACCAGGCAGATCAGTCCTGAAGAGAGGAAACAAGCTGTGTGTGTTCGGTGGAAGATGCCCAACTGAGTTAGCGTGGGCTAAAGGCTGTGGGTGGGGAATCGGCACGAGGTCCCAGGGGAAGGCTTCCCTTCTCAGGCTGGGCTCAGCGGGAAGTGCTGGGACCTCCGTACTGACTTGATCATCTCTTTACCTGACTCGAGCAAATCAAAACCTTGCTCTGATACTCAGAGAATCAGAATCTGTGTTTTCCACATACTGGGGGCTCTGGAAAGCCACTGCCTGGGGCTGCCCCGGGTCCGCGTCTTTACGGAGAGTTACTCTGCCTCTCTGCGAACAGGGCTGTGTTTTCAATGCTCATTTTGGGTGTTCTGCTTTCAAATGCAGATGGTTCCAAAGCGGGGTGCTCTCCCTATCTCTCCCTACTGTACAGATCTCCAAGTCCTCGGAACCGTCTCGGTTTTGTGTCCCCCCCTTCTGCTCCTCTGCTGACACTCGCAGCTCCGCTGTCCCTGCAGAAGGACAGAAGCTCGCCGGCCTCGTTTGCCAGCTCGAAGCACGACCGAGGTGTTTCCTTCTGCTTTTAATAAGATTGTCAGCACTCCTCTCTGCTCTGAATGAGTAGAGGAGTGTGATTTAAGCAGCCAGGATAGGAAGCTCACTCTTCTTAATTAGCACTAATGCAGTGAAGGTTGTTTTCTGGCCCTGGCAGAGGGGAATGGTAATTAATATGGCAGGGAGACAGCAGAGAGACAGACGGAGAGTTCAAGGCCAGCATGTGTGCCTCCGACCCCGGGTCAGCAGCGGGGGGGCGGTGGGCTGAGGCGGTGCCCATCCCTCGGCCGCGGGAGACAAAGCCCATCCCCGCGGGATGGCCGAAGCACCGGCCGCGTCCCTCAGCCTCCCCGCCCAGCGCCGCGCCTCCCGCCGTGGGTGTCCTTCCCCTGCCTTAGCGTGACCAGCTTTTCCGACCCCCAATTCGGGTGCTTTCACGTCCTGTGAACAGCTCTCATCGCCCCTCTTGGCACGGCCTCGGGGTCGATGCTCTCTTGGCGTCTCAGCGGCTGCTGGTGCCCATCGGGCCATGTCGGCAAAGCCAAGGCCAGAGGAGAGCGGCGCTTCCACCAGCCCACCGGGAGGCTCGGAGCCCGCGCTGGGCAGCAGGCGGCACCGGGCAGAACGTGCCGCGGGCAGAGGCTGAGCAAAACCTCTGCGGGGTCGCATCGGCCAGCACCCCCAATACACGTGCTTGTAGGTTATTCTGGCACCATGTTTGGGTGTAGCTCAGTGTACAAGCAGAAGCAGGAGCGTATCCCAGGTAAGTGAGATGCGAGCAGGGACACGTTATTTATGGGTGGGAGTTACGATGGAGAGAGGGTGACAACACAAATAAATGGCTCTAATGGCTGCGTTCACATTCCCCTCGCAACTGTGTCGGTGGTCCTGTGCTTCAGTGACGGTAGGGAATTTGTCTGTTCGGAACTGTGGTGCTGAGCCTGGAAGGTGCTGAGCTAATTCTCCATCTTGGTGTAATAATGCGTTCTATGCAGAACATTTATTCCTCCACAATCTTTTTGGCATGCTGTGTACCTACAGGCTTCCCAGGCGTATCCAGACCATGAGCGTCCAAGGGCAGTTTGCGTCCCTCGGTGACGTGCAGAGGTTAGCAGTGCCCCCCGGCGCAGGGGTGCGGAGCGGGGGCTGAGATGCCATCAGCCGGAGCAGCCGGGGCGCGGGCAGAGTTGGGCAAGTTGTCGGTGCTTGCTCCTACCCCCCGAGGACATTGCCCAGGACCGATGGGCACCGCAGCGGCAGAGCTGGTACTGGCCACCCACGGTCGCTCGGAAGCCGTGAGGCAGGTTCCTAACGCTATGCTCAGGAGAAATATAGAAGGTTTTACTTACTGGGAAGTTCCTGATTCTGTTGGAAAGCAACGCCCGGTAAAGGGGGCCTCGAGTCAGCCATACGGTTTGTAAAGGCATTGGGATGTGTCATTTTGGCTAGGAGAGATGTCGAGCAAACCCCTGAAATGAGATTTCCCTGGGTCCCTGGAAGCTAGATGAACATAAGCGCTACAGGATTTACTCCTTAAATGTTCTAATAAAAATGGTTTACCTGAGGAATTGACTCCCTCAATTAAATGGCCTCGAAATCACCTTTTGAAAAGCCAGGCGGTATTTAAAATGTTGAAGAAAAAGCAGCGAATGGAGGGGACAAGGCTTCCATGTATCTGGAGCAGCATTCCTGAAAAGCAACGTCCTAAGCTCTTGCAGGGGAGCGTTACCTTGGACAACGCGCTTTTCGGTATTTAACGGCTGGAGGAAACTCTGGTTGTGGCATTAGAAAAGGGTGTGCAGGTCCTGGGGTGGTTTTTGGGATTCTGCCGCGGCAGTGGGACCGAAGAGATGATGCTGGTCGCCTTCGTTAGCTGAAGCTCTGCAGGCTTGGGCCTGGCAGCTTCTCCTCCCCTGCTTTCGCCCCTCTCTCTTCCCCCGTGGCATTAACCCTGAGCGAATAAAGCAAATATTTCCATTTTGAATGAGTAGCCTGGGTACGTGTCGCCTCGGATGGGAGCACCGTTCTTTCTGAAGTGAGCAGCAAATGCTCATCTCCAGCAACAAGAGCCAAGCACCGGCTCATGTGTGACCCTCCCTGCTTGGCATTTGGGTGGCTGGTTTGGGGGGGATATTTTGGTTTTCTTCATTTTGGATTTAGGGTGTTCTCCTTGCAGATCGCAGGGGATTTGTCTACGTCTTTTCTGTTTGCCTGTTCTGGGAGCTGCAGCCTTGCTCAGCAGACGAGAACATGCTCCAAGAGTTCTTCCAGCGGGGACCAGGTGCTGGCAGGAGGCGTCTCGCCTCGCGTGCCCGGCCGCCCCGCGCTCGATGGGCTGCGGTAACGCAGGAAAGGCTCCTGCGCTTTCTCTGTTCCTGCCCACCAGGGATGAGCAGAGGCCAGCAGACTCATGTCACCTCAGACTGAGGCTGAAGTGAGGTCAGGAAGGTGGCAAGGCAATATTTTATCCACTAAGGAACCCAAGGCGTTTGGATTTGTGCCAGAGCAGCAAATGCTAAATCATCACATCCCAACTGGGGGATTTATGGCGGAGTTACGGAGATGATCGTTTATTTAAGCTCTTGTGCTTAGAATTTTTTTTTCCCTGTTGATTCTTATTAGCACAGAACGTTTTACGCTTTGTAATGGCTACCCCAGCAAAAGAGGGAACATTTGCAAAGGTGTGTGATCCAGAATACCTTCGTTGCTGATGCTGACCGTCGAGCAGGCTTTCGGAAGTGTAAATGGTTAAAGATAGAGGCAGCATCTCACGTTTTATTAATTGTAGGTGCATAGGAAAACTCTCAATATCTTATGTTTGTAAATACAAGTAGCAGCTTAAAGTCTCGTTGGAAACGGAGCGTGTCCAACCACCAAACTGTGTACAAAGCTGACCGTAGGGAGAGGTCACGGCGGGGCAAGGAGGGCGATGCTTTCCTGTCCCCTCCGAGTTCTGCCCTCGCCTTCTGGGCAGAGGCTGTTCCCCGCGCCCTTCAGTCTTCCACCGTTAGCGCAGATGCTTTTCTTAATGAAAAACCTTGACGTTCCTGTTCCATCAGCTGGGTCAGTGGTGTGTGTGTGTGCTGCCTTGTTCTTAGCCGTTTGCTGTGATGAGTTCACGTCAGAACGATGCTTGGAAGCAGAACGGCCGGGCAGGACAGCGGAGCTGAGCAAAGCCTTGCGCCAGCTGTGGCAACACCTCGGGGCTTTCAGTGATGGCTCCGGTTGCCTTCTGCTGCCCAAGCGACCGCCAGCTGAGCCCTGACTGCGGGCAAGCGTGCTGGGCGTGGGCGGTGCGTGCCCAGCGCCGGGTGGGAGCGCGCGGCGCGCGCCATCCCGTGACGCCCTGGCAGCGCTGCTGGGGGCCGTGGCGTCTTCTGCCCCTTCCTTGCCCGGGTGGTGTCGCCAGCGAAAGGTGGGGGCAGGATTTGGGCTTTGGCGTGTTGGTTTGGTGGGGTTTTTTCCCCGCCCCTGTTGTCTGGACATGACTTGTTAGAAATTGCACTTCGGCGTTTGCTTGTTTTGCCAAGTTATTTGGGGAAAGGGCAGGAGTAGCCTAGCAGTCGCACCCTGGGACTGAATGTCTGAAGAGGGTGGCACTCATCCCAAGCCACCGTTAATCCTCGGAAGCCTTTGGCAATTCACTCGCGCCCAGACCGTGCTCGCCGTGTCACGGGGTCAGGTGGAATTGCCCCGTCCACAGGAGCGCCGGCAGGCTCGGGACCCGGCTGCAAAGCGGGGCCAGCTCAGGGAAGCGTTCACGTTCAAGAAGGCGCTTGAGCACGTGCTTACCTCTGGTCTGATCGAGGAGACTTTAGTAAATGCACAAAGTTCAGCACATGCTTAAGTGTTTGCTCACCTGCTTCCCTGTGCTGGGCCCTGGCTGGTGAGGGTTTGAGCAGGAGCGGGGTGAATTGCTCCATCTCTACATCTCACCAATGCGACTTGTGAACAGGCTGAGTCCGGAGTATAAATAGATTTTAATGGGAAGATCATGTGCTGACCTACGGCCATGGGCTATGTTTGTAAAGAGCAGAAACCCAAATTTAAAATAGACTTTTCCCACAGTTTAGCGAATTGCTCCATGTGAAGTAGCTTGCGGCGAGGATGCCAAGTGCTTCTCCCTTCTGTCGGCAGATGCCTCGTAGATGATAGCCGGGCTTGGGACTCCAGGATTGCGAGCATCGTGTTGGTAAAAGGCAGCATCCGAGGGGCGGCAGTGACTGGCAGCCCAGAAGGGCTCCAGCTTAGGCTGAGTCCACGCCACAGATTGGTGCCTCGTATGTGAGCTTCTACCGACGAGGCTTTCGGGTGCTGTGTGCAGATGGAATTCGGTGTTCAAACGTTCCTCCTTGCAGAAACCTCAAGGTGTTGGTTGGTGCCGTGAGTGGACGCTGTGGGTTTAGTTAATGTCTCATGCTGAATTGGCGTGGAGGCAGAACTGCACTCATGCTGGGCAAGTGTCTGGTTTTGAGTAAATTATTACAGATTTAATCTTTATTCAGGTCTTTGCGTGTTAGTGACACGTGAAGATTGAAAGGTGGCAGGCAGGAAAACTTGGGTTGTTTCTTAATTGGTTTCTAGGTCTTCCTCTGCCGCTTACAGGTTTGTTCATTCTCTGCTGTCAAAAGTTGTACGTGTAAGAGCATCTAGCAATCCAGGAAAGAACACGGCAAGTCCTAAAATCTTCCTGAATTTCATTTTGCAGCAGCTGAATTTTGTTTGCAGCAGTTGAATTTTGTTCGACTGCTGGTCGGCACTGGCAAAACACAGCCCTGTGTTTTGGGAATAAATATTTGAGGTGTGAAAATCCGACCTATTTCCACTCCTTCAGTTTTTGGTCTAAAAGCAGTCGCAGTGATTTCTTCAAATCTAAATTAAAATTAAAAAAAGCAAACCCAAACTGCCTGCAGCCGCCGGTGCCACCTGGTTCAGCGTCCGTTCCCCGTCAGAACCCTGCTGCAGCGTCATTTTGGCTTTGCTTCTCTTTCGGATGGCCATCTCCAGCAACAGGCTCGTGTTCCTCCTCTGCCTGTTCCAGCCGGGCACAGTTGAATGCAGCAGTGCCTACGGGGGCTTGAAAAGAGCAGCCCCCCTTGCCTTTTTTTTTTCTTTTCCTTTTTTTTTTTATTTTTTGGCCGAGGCCAAATTCCTTCACCCAGGCAGAAAGATCGCCTGCGCTTGCTGGCTTTTACTCTTCAAGAGAGCATTTTCCGCCCGCCCGCTGCCCTCCCGCGGAGCCAGTCTCCCACTCCAGTCGGAGAAGGGTGCATTTTGCGCATCTGCCTTTTGTTTTGCCCAAGCCTCTGGGACTCATAGAAGGGGGAGGAATTGATAAAAGCAAAGCATTTTGCCATAAAAAGGAACTAAGAGGGCAATGGAAGGCCATTTGTGTAATTCCCCAGGCTGTGTCTCTTTGAAAGGGAAGGGCTGGCGCAGTCTGCATAACCCGCTGACTTCGGATCTTCCTTTATGCCTTACCATGTGCAATATGTTCTCGTGTATGAATTAAAGATTAAAGGCAACTTAACCTGTATTTTTCTTTTTTTGCAACATTCTTTGGTAGCGAAATGGTGAAGCGGCGTTTCTGATCAAAAAAGGGGATGGGGGAGTGTGAGTGTGCAGGGAAAACACCCGGCAGTTTACACCCCCCCGGATCACAGCGGCCATCTCACCGTGTCTGCACGATGGGAAAAGGCCTTGCAGGCCAAAAATAACGATTAGCATTTATGCAGGGCTCTCTTTCTCAGGGATCCAGCACTGGTTTGTGGTTCTCAGTGGTCCATGGGGGGGGCGCGGGTGTCGGGCAGAGCACGCAGCGGGGCGGCGCGGCTCTGATCCTGGCGCGGGACGGAGCGGGTGCACCCTGCCCCTCAAGGCACAGCCACGGTTTGCACTAAAAAGCGGGGCTGGGGAGCGGCTGCGCGTGCCCTGCGCTTGTGCAGGTGAGAGAGGAAAGCAGGGGCCTGGGGTGGGTGAGGAACACCCCCGTTTCTGCGGGCGCTGCAGAGCACGTCGAGCCAGTGCGTCCTTAAGGAGAATATTGCTTCACAGGGGAAGGAATTGTTCTGGAAGCTTCTCCGATACCTTTCCGTTGACTCTACTCCGTAGGCGGGTACTGAAATGGCAAAATACTTCTTTTCTTGTGTTGATTTTGAATGTGGCTGAGAGCAATAGGAGCAGGCAGGGGTAGGGGCAGGGTCCAAGTCCAAGTTGCTTTGACGCTTTAGCCATCGAGCCTCGGTGTGTGGGGGCCAGAAGCTGGGTGCCGTGGAAAAGCACGAACGGAGCAGGCGGGCGGCGTTGCCCACTGGCAGTGACCGTGCTGGCTGGAACGGGGGCGTCTGCGCGGGGTAGGACAGCTCAGGAGGCGGCACAGAGCATGCAGCAGCAGGAACCGCTGTCGGGAACGGGGAATCGCTGAGGCCAAAGCTTCCCTTGGAGCCAGGCAGCAGATTGCAGCATGGGAATCCCACGCTTAAAAGTTCTCCGTGCGAAACGTCAGCAAAACCGAGTGGTTTGGAGCATCCTCCCACCACGGGGCTGGGAGCACCGGGCTCCCTGTGCTCACGTGGGGCAGCGGCGCCTTGGAGCATGGAGTCCGTCCTGGCGACGGCAGTGCTGACGGGTATTGACAGACCAGGAGGGGATTAGAGAAGAGCAACAAAAAGGATTAGGGGGCTGCGGGGATTGATTTATGAGAAAAGATTAAAAGAGCTAAATATGTGTAGCTGGGGAAAGAGGTGAGTACAAGGCAGCTTGATAACGGTCTACAAATGTTTGAAGATCTGAACATGCAGGGGCTGATCCTGCAGCCCTCGCTTTCATGTGTCCCTGTAAAATCAGTGGGCGCTGGGTATAATATTTGCAGGACGGAACCCTGATACCCAACTAAAATTGGTTATGATAATAGCTGTATTTATATCTACATATATATATGGGGAAGCAGGTGAAGCCATTTGAGTATCGGCAAGAAATTTCTAACACTGATAAACTGAAACTTTAGAATTCTCCTGAAATGGAAGGTGGCAAAGCCTTCAGCCTGGACGTTGAATCTGAAAAGCATGCTGGACGGTGAGGAGCAAAGGGCAGCAGAGGGACAGCGTGGGTTTGCTCCATCAGCTGCTCTGATGCTGCAGGTCGGAGTCAGGAGCCCACATGAACCAAGAGCAGAATTTACTGCCAGGCTTGCTCTGTGCGCTGGCTTCCTGGGGGCCTGAGGGATGGAAGGGCGGCTCCGTTTGGTTTGTTGGGGTTTTTTAAAAAACCTCCAAGTTTCTGCCGGGGATTATTGGATGTTTGAGCAACGGATTAGTCTCGCTGGCTGTACTTTGGAACTTTTGCACGACTGTAACACCCCTAGATCAGGTGAGGAATGGCACATTTCTCCCTACTGCTTCCTGCTTGGAGACTCGTTTTCCGCGTCTCATTTTCTGTGTCTCTTCTTTTTTTATTTACTTGCTGGTACTCCCAACCATCACCCTGAAATTAATATTCCAAACAGGGGCAGCTTCCATGCTGCTGCTCAACCTTCTTTTAGCTGGGAGAAAGAATTATGTTCCTTCCGTGTGTTCAACAAGTCCAGCTATTTCCCTTCGTTTCAAGAAGACTCCAGCTAAACATAAATCTGTCTCCATCTGTGACAGCCCACAGTCATCTGTTTACCAAAATAAACTTTAAGCATATATTGAAAAATAATTCCTATTGAAATATGCATCCCTATGGCATTCAAGCTCGGTATTTAATGCCTTTTTTATGGTTAATAATGCATCAAAAGCATTTCCAGTCTTGAGCTGTCATTACATCACATACATGATATGCCGGATGCGTTTAATTGACTAAAAAACTTGGAGTCAGGTTTTTATTTTAAAAAATACTAATACATGATTACCAAGTCCTGCTGCTCCCGATCCTTCAGTGAATTGGCTGCTGGTATAGAGCAGCCGGTGCTTACGGAACGCGTGGCTCCGAGCAGCGGAAGAGGGGTCACGCGTCGACGGCAAAGGCTGCTCGTGGGGAGTGTTTTCCTGAAGCAGAGTTTGCTGCTGTTTGATTTCTGCAGTGTAAAGCCAAGTTCATTCAGGAAAGTGTTCTTAGCCCTGGTGCATGCTTAAATCAGAAGACTGTTGGACTGAGCCCAGACTAGATGGTTCTGCCCCATGGGAATTTTTTGCTCCCACAGAAGGGTTACGGGGGGGGTTGTTGCCAGGACCTCGGTATTTACAGATGTGCCTGCACTCCGGGGAGGGTGAGCGTCACTCGGACTCATTTCAGTTTGTGCAGTTTGGGGCCATTTACCCACGGGCTTATGGAAAAATCCAATGGTTGGCCACTGCCTGGGGTTTTTTGTTCCTGAAAAAAACAAAACGCGTTTGAAAGATGAAGTCAGAATCTTCCCATATGAATGTGATGTGAACCAATAAATGAACGATAAAATAGCTTGGAGTTCTCCAGCTAAGTTGTTCCCAAACGGCATTTGGGGATGGCAGCAGACCCTGGAGTTCCTGTGGACTTGCCCGGGGTGGAGGTCCACCTTGTCCATGTCTTGTGCAACAGCAGAGGTAGCCACGCACCGTGCCCTGAAGAGAAAATTTGAAAAAGCCGCAGTGAGGCAAAGGTAAATGCTTTTGCCTACAAACCTGTTCACAAGCTCTCTGGACTTCGGCACCGTGAACCCAACGTGCCTGTAGTTTGACCCCAGTATTTTCTTTGGCCGGGCTGTGAAGAGCTGACTCCATCCTGGTAGGTGCCACTGGTGACGTGCCGACACGTCTCCTTGGTGCAATCGCTGCACCTTCAGTTCGCGGTTTGTTGTTGTGGACTCTGTTCTGCTGTTCCACAACACGAAAGTCGCCGCTTCCCTTCCCTCTTGGGTGCTTTGTTCAGGTCCCGCGTTCTCACCCTCCAGCTTTCCGAAGGCTGGTGGCCAAGCATCCAAGTGCCGGTGCTGTCCCTCCTAGACACTCCTGTAGCTTTTAAACTGTATTCCAGCTCTTTTTTTCCCCATCTCTTCCCTAGAATACTTTGCTTCTAACTTGCCCGTATATTTTCCTTTAGCTCCTCAGCCTTTCAGTATCTTTAGCTAGGCTTGGGTTTGGTTTTTTTTACTTTTGTCTTTTAAGTTTCTGTTAAGCTTTTTAAAATGCTTTTTGATTGAATGGTAATGCTTAAAATCCTGTGATTATATTCCAGCAGAGACATGTGAAAGATGTGAAAAGACTGGGATTTTAGAAGGACGGAGATGGTCATGTGCCTTAGGAGGATGTGAACATAGTTTTGGAGAGGTGGCTCGGTCTTATTTGTAGGAATCATTTTGTTAAGACGGGTTAAACTGACTGCTCCGGGGATGCCTCTTCCTCCTCTTCTCATGTACAGTGTGACCCGTGGTTGAGGCAGCCACGCTGTGTTCCCCGATGCTCTTCCCACTCTCACTTCTCCCACCGCCCAGTGCGGATGCCGACTCAGATCACCGGTGCAGACCTGACCATTTGTTTCTGCTGGATAACTGCGTTCGATGGATGATACGGCACTTGTTAGCTCTATCTCTAAACTCTGTATTCCCGGCATAGCTCAGGATTGAAGCCTGCTAGCTGTTTCTTTTAAATACTCAGGTTTTAAATGACAAAAAAAGGGGCAATTCACTGAACGTCCCTTATTTCTTTCTTCCTTTCGGTTTTCCCTACTCCATCGTTTCCTGCCCGTCTTGGTCCCAGCAGTCAGCTGGTAAACACCCGTTATTTCCCGCAGAAGGCAGTTTTCTGTTGCCTGTCGTCTCCAGTCATCGTTGTCCTTCGCTTTGGGGCTCTGACGTTGTCCTTCCATGGCTTGATGTCCCATCTCCGTTCTCCTGTCCCAGAGCCAGAACGGTTCCTCCCGCAGCGGCAGGGACAGGCTTGCCGACGCACGCTTGGCGTGCAGCCACCCGTGGGTGACGGGGGTCGCGTTCACGCGCGGGACGGGCGCCTGCGCTGCGTCCCAGGGCATCAGCTCCTGCAGGCGCTCGCACGCGTACGGGCGCACGCGCGGTGGCTGGCGTGTGCTCCTCGCCTCCCGCACGCGCTCGCCTGTTGTAACGCTGGCCTCATGTTAATGTTTCCAGGTCAGACGTGGCAGGGTACTGTGAAGAGCCAGTCACTTAATGAACCCCTCTGGGACCTACCTCAGTTACTAACAATTTCTCTCCAACTCATCAGGCAGGGAATCGCAGCCCTTGCTGTTTCACTCCATCACTTTCTCCCACCGCCTTTTCCGCCCGAGCCGCCTGCTCGCTCCGCACAAACAAACCAATTATCGATGAAGATACAAATTGGGTCCTTTTTCCTTGAAAGCTCCTTCAGCCTTGCGCTTACCCCAAGTTTCTCAGGCACACATCAACCTGCGTTGCTTTCCGCCTCTTCTCACTCTGTCTCTGGCATGCACGTGCCGAATTACATATTCACAATTGCGCGTACACCTTCGTATCCAGACCCGGTATTTGCTTGCACACACAAAAAATCAGTATCCCCATGCACATGCTTGTGTGCGTGTGCTCCCGTAAGGGCACATGAAAGAGAGCTGGAGTCACTCATTAATTTGAGAATTTCTTTGTTCCAGGTGGAGGTCACCTTACCTGCACCTCAGACAAAAACACCCCCCAAAATAATCTGTCCATCTCCCGTTTACGTAAGCAGGGCCTTCATGTGCCAGAGATCATAAAATGAAACCAGTGCTACTGAACACACCGGGTTTGGACGCGGTGCGCGCAAGCAAGCGCCTTTTCTGGGGATGCATGTGTGGCTTTGTCATCTTAAAAAAAAAAAGTGTCGTCTTGTAACGCTAAATATTTCACATGGAGCGTGAGATCAGCTGTGATCAGCTGGGGCCTTTGCCCAAGTCTGGAACTGTGCCCCAATGGCTGGAGCTGTACTTTGTGTGAGGTAATTTGGCATCGTGTATATTTGATATAGGGAAGTAAAATCGATGAAACCTTCCCAAAGTGCCGCTGTAGCTGAGCTTCCCTTTCCGTCGCACCGACCGCCTCAGTGCATTACGGCTTGTCCATCCGCCTAAATGAACTAATCAACCACTTGGCACCTTTATGAAAATGCGTTTTGGAGTCTATGAAATCAGCTTGGAAGGCATCAGATGGCAGAAAGTGGGAGGTTACTTGCAGCAGACCAATAACCTTCTCAAAACAAAAAGCTACAAGAAAGGGCTTTAAAATTTGCAGTGCTTTGTCAAGGTATCGAACGTTGGAGAGCAACGTTCTTCCAGCCCTGACCTCGCAGTATGTGCTTGAAGTGCTCCTCTGGCCCTGGCGTCTCTCATCCCCCTGCTCCCCGGGGCTGCGCTCCAGCCCGAGGGCGCTCACCCCTGTTAGAAGGGGATTGTTCCTACGCTTCGGCAACCCGTGTTCTCTAAGCCCGTGTCCGTTCCTTTGAGAGGAGATTCTTTTGGACTGCCGTGCCGGGTCACCCCTCGCTCCCGCTGCTGGCCAGAGGGCTTCTCTGTCCGGACCTTATCGATTCACCCCGCAGCGCCCAGCGCTGGCCGGGGAAGGTTACGCTTGTGCTGCTGGAAGTGACTCGTGGCACGTGGTGGTGTTACCCCGACCAAGCCCAACAGCCAAGAGAGCCTTCATGTCTCGCCCCGTCTGACCCGGATTTAAAAGGGCTCCAAGGAGGTGGGACGTACTCTGCAGAATCTTTCCCAACTCCTTTTAAAAGTAATGAAATTGGTACACAAATGCTGGACACCTGAACGCGGAGGGGAGTATTCTGTGCTATCTCCTTCAAATCATCGTCAGATCTCAGACGGTGGGCAGGAGGAAGATAACCAGCAAATATATTTTTTTTCCAAGGGTATAAATGAAGTAGGAACGATGGCGTAGGGCATGCTGGTAAAGAATGAAGCTATACCTAGAGAAACAGTAGAATTAATTAAGGCAAAGGCGTAGCTATCGGGGAGCACAGCTCACGCGAGTGCCTGCGGGCTGCAGTTCGTGCCAGACCAGCGATCCCGAGTCCCAGCCCCCGGTGTAAGGGAGGTGACCCCGTGTGTGCGTGCGGTGAAGCAAACGGTGGCAGAGGCTGCGTTCGGTAGGGACTCTAAACGCCTTTGCTTTGGCACAACATGGTAGAGAGCGCCCCAAAAAAGAGAGAGCGTGTCTGATTGGTTTTATTTTCTGGTGGTGCAGAGGACATAGTGCGGGTGGTCACTGTTGTATAGCAGCTTTGTGAGAAAAGAGCCACCAAAAACTGACTGCAGTGAAGTCTGACTGAAGAGAGCACTACATGAAAATGAGATATTTTTTTTTTGAATTTTTTTTTTTTAAGAAAAGAAAGTATCCAGAAGGTTAAGAAGTTTTGAGTGGAGTGGTGGCAATTCAAATATCAGAGGCTCGGAGTGAAAAGCCCATACTGGAAAAAAACCTGACCATTAATATCGCTGAGTGAAGGACATTGTTAAAAAATAATAAAAAAAAGAAAATATCAGTCATATGTAAAGAAAACCAAAAAAGCGTAGGCTATGGCAATGAAACATAAAATCATAAGCCAAAAAAAAAATTATTACGAGGAAGAAATTGCCAAAACCATAGAAGGTAACGCCAGACCCTTGCTGGCATCGGTCAGCGTGGCGCAGGCTGCAGGAAGGCGGGAGGGGTGCTGGGCGGCCGGGTTATCAAACGGGCAGCTCTCGGAAAGACGGTGACGATGGCGAAGCTCCCTGCGCCCGGGCGTGCTGCGGCAGAGCCGCGAGAGGTGAGCGCGTCACCAGCTTTTGGGTTTGTGGGAATAGGTATGAAAAACCATCTCAAATGAAAATGTCAGGAGAAGGTTTTAAAACAAATCAATAAAAACAACTGCACCAAATTGTCGGGACAAGAGGCCAGGAGTTAATGAACTCAAATGCAAGATAGCCAAATTACTGTATTGTGTAACCTGTAGTTTCAGTTGGCCCGGCCCTGGGGGAATTGATTGCGATTACGGTTCTTTAAAAAGGCTCTAGGGTGATGTAAAGAATCTCAGCGTAGTAAACTTTATTTCTGTCGTGGAAAGATAGGGATATCGCAAACGGAGTTTGCAGGCGCACAAATAATTTGCAATGGTGCTTTTTTTCCATAAATGTTCAACGAGAAAGAGATTTTGAAAACAGAGCCGTATTTCTGAAATCATCCACTTACCTAATGTTGATCAAAAAAGTCAACAGAACACTGGGAACTATCAGGGAAGATGGGCAGGCCAATACAGAAATGTTTTCACACCATCGGGCATGGCCATAGCGTAGCCACATCTCAGTTCCTCCGTCAGGTTCCTGTCCTGTTCCAACAATGATGTGGCAGAAATTTAAAAAAATACAGTGAAGGTCAACAAACTCAGGAATTTGGGAGCCCTTTCAGTCTTTTGGGTTTGAATTGGTTTGTACTGATAAATTCACAGCTTGATAGAGTATTGACTGCCGGTTAGGAATCCGTAACCTCCAGGTTGCTGGGAACTGGGTGCTTATTACCAACAGAAGGTGTTACCCAGGGTTTCTTTCACCCTTGCAATTATTTTCCTAAGCATCTCCTGGTGGCTGCCTTCAGAGAGGTTTGTGAGCCGGACGGGCCCTTGGTCTAACCCAGCGTGCCTGTTCTTCCACCCTCGCCTTGCCACACTTCAAGGCAGCTCCGCACCGAGGCAGGAGGACTTCGGCGGGTTTTCGTCCTCCTTTTGCAGGACCGGCCTGTCGCTGTGCCAGGTATGGCAGGTACCAGCCCAATATCCAGTAACCGTACGCTTCAGAAGCCTCCTTCGGAAAGGGCTGCCTAGATAAGAGTCATTCTATCAGTAGTGAAATTCCTATTTTAATGTAATTTTACAGACCCTGATTCACTGTCCCTTAACTGCAGCTTGTTATTTCTGGCATTAGAGGGTAAAAAAAAATAGCTTCTGGGCATGTGACACTATTCACAGGCCTTTAATGTCAGAAATAATGATCATGTTAAATTGGAGCTCATTACGACGAAATGAGACCTCATTGAGCCCTCTTTTTGGGGGGTTGTTTAATGATTTTCCTTTTTCTCTTCTTTTTTTCCTTCTAAGTAGCTCTGAATTGGTACACTGGGGGAGAAGCTGGGAGGTTTGGTGGTAAATTTAAATCGCAAGAAATGTATACCTTTAAAATATATTTAAAAAAAAAAGGCTTGATTTTTCTACTGTTCTCCCCAAGTACTCTGTTCCTTTGTTACATTCACAGTTATAGAAATTTCTTGCACCTCTTAAGGCCGCTAATAATGGTTATATCTAAGGCAGCTACAAAACATATTTGGGACTTTATTTCAAGCACTACTTTTCTCATAATGAACATGAGGATCCCATTTTCCAATCTTTTTTCTAATCACATTCAAAAGTACTGAAGCTACCTCCTGCGCTCCAGCTGCAGTCGAGCAGCTCTGCAGTACGTATGAAGCCTACGTGTGAAACCAGGCGAGCGCCCAGACATCCCGTCCCTGCTCAGGGTCCGCTGTGCCACAACAGCTTCCAGATGTCATGCACCTCTGGACGTGTGGCGTAATTGGGTGCCCAAGCGCCCATGGGCAGAGCTCTGCTGGTGCCGTTGTGTGCAGAGCTCTCTAGGCTCAAACCATCAGCACCGTGCTCCTGCTGTCGAGTTATTAATAAGGTAAATATCTTCAGGGGAAAAAAGTTTTGTTCTTCTCCTTCCTTCTCCTAGATATATCTTAATTTTATGGCATTGTGTCTATTTTGCTTCCCGCCTCAAATCACTCGACAGTCGTGTTTTGTTCCTCATGAATGCGCTCGCTGGACTTGCGTGCTCTATGAACATCTCTGTGGTTTTAGGTAGCTCTGCTTCCACCCGTATTGCAACCCCTCCTCTCTGTTGCTGGGATTTATTTATCTGTTACTTGGCTTCCTTCGTGGTTTCACTACATTCTGCGTGGTGTTTCTACCATGCTTTGTCCTACATCTTCAGCGAGCTCTGACACGCTCAAGAAGCTGCAATGTGTTTATCTTTAAGCCTCCTGCTTTTGGCCATTGCCATACCCTGAGTTTGATTTCTGACAAAACATACACTAAATCTGTAGAAGCTGGAAGAAACGTGATGAATTAAGAGTTAATTTTATTGCCCAATCGTATTTCCCTTCTCTAGCCCCCTTTCTTGCAAGATGCGTCGCAGTGCCGTAAGCTCCTGAGAACTGCCATGTTTGCTCGTTAAACCTCACGCAGCTTAATTTACTGTGTAGGTAATATCATTTGAGGTGGGATGGGATGGGATGGGATGCTACTGGGTCAAAAGGAGAACTCCAGTTTGTGTCAGTATCTCCGTTTTCTGTCTGGTGCGGGACATCTCAAGGAGTTAACATGGATTCCATTACACTGATCGCCTTCCTGATGAGCCTACTTGGCCATCTGAGTGTCTTCCCCTGTTGGTGCCCTCTCCAGCCCTTGTGGATTTGCTGTGTCTCAGTCTAGCTGTGCTGCAGGAGGAGGAGAGGCTGTAGATCAGAGGGAAGGTTGTTTTGGGGAGAGGAGGGTGTTCATCGCCCCGTCCAGCTGCCCGGGAGAGGTGGCCAGCAGAGCTGTGGGCAGACCCTGCAGCGCAGATGAAGGAGGTGAGGCTGAGGAGTAAAGCAACGTATTCCAGGATTTTTTGTTCCACCAAGATCTGCAACTTTCTCGCGTTTGAATGAACATTTGTGAAATTGTGTGTTGGTTTTACGAATTATTAGAGAAGGCCCAATTATAAAAGCAGCACAGGAGAAAACTTGAAGACGCTTTAAAAAAATTGTAATGGAAGCTGATAGAAAGGAAGGTACAAAGGTGGAATTGGCCCCTAGGTACCAAAGAGGAGTGGTAGAGGACAGATCGTAAGGAGCTATAAAGGAAGGAGATAAATATATTATGTATGCACTAGAAAAGGAAGCACCTGTAGATGGTTGCAATGTCACGGTGATAAACTTGGAAGATTCTCTTTGTCCCAGCTCTCAGAGGAATACGAAGATGTCAAGACTGGAGAAAGGATGTTTCCATTTTGTGTGTGACAAACAGTGGGTGTCTGGACAAGTATTTTAGAAATGAAGGTGTTCAGTAAAAGGTTTTTAGAGGTGTTATGGAGAAAGAAAGCCAAACATAGACAAAAATCTGAATATGACGACAGAGAAAAGCTGGAGTAAAAGGTGATGTCCAAGATAGGAACTTCAGCGTTAAAATATTTGAGAAAGCTGGTAACGGAAGAGACTTGGCCGGGCAGATTAGGACCTGTGCTCCAGCTAAGTGGAGCTCTGGATGGGGGAGAGAAGATATTGGGTGCCATTGTGAATTATACCTTTAGACAGAGGGATAGACCTCTGAATCCTCAACACAGAGGTAACTGAGTTGTTATTGGTGGTTGAGAATACCCATTTCCTCCTGTTCAATGACTTGTACGTATGTATGATGTGCAGTGGGTTTTCTTGCAAGGAATTTTGGATCATGGAGAGAAGAAAAACTGGCCAAATTCCTGCCTGTGGGTGATTTGCACCCAAACCACGGTAGACAGGCTCTCCTCGGTGCTGAAGCTGAATGGGGAGATGCTTGAGACGGCGCTGGGCATGGGGCGTATGGCAGATGCATGATCTGCCTCCAAAGAGGAAACTCAACAGTGTTGCAGTTAATATTTTGAGGAAATAATTGGACTTCAGCACAGATATTGATTGTTTATAGAAATAAACTTCACCATTGTATGCAGCGCAAGCAGCTCTCCCCTGCAGCGGTTGGTGAACACCTTGACTATTCCTCTTCTAACTCCACTGTGCCCAAGATCTCACTCTTGATGTTGGTGACTGGGACGGGATGGAGAAGCTCGCCTTCCCGCCCAGTGCAAAGACCTTGGGGCGCCAAGTGCCCGTTTGTTGCGTGAGTTTCTGATGGAGAATCTTTTAGGTTAAGGCCAATCCTGCAGCCCAGCTTCAAGCTGTGTACCCGTGTACGTGCCTGTCTGTCTCTCTTCCTACACGTGCTCTAAAATGACTCCAAAACAGGCATGTTTAGGAGGAATGACTGCCCGTTACGGCTCTGCTTTGCCTGTGCATTACTGGTGACACGGTGGCTGTTACTTAGCTCTGGGAAACGACGTTTGAGTTGTGTTAAGCATATTCCAGTGTAAGGAAAAATCCTGAAGATAATTATTTGTATCCAAATTATTTTCCATTCTTTAGCAGACGTTTTCAGACTTCAAATATGTTGTTTTCTGCAAGTGCTGCATAATAAATTAATTGTTTAATTAGTAATAGATGTGTCACTCCTGGGAGCAAATCCCTTACTTTGAACAAGTAAACCAGACACCTCTTTCATGTTTAATATGTTGGGTTTAAGACTTTTACCTCTTTTTAAATACATGTACTTTCCTAGATCAGATAATACCCTAAACCATTGTCAGTGATTATGTGAGATCTCACAACACAGAATGGAGCAAACTACAGACATTTCTTGACTTTAATCAGCAATAAAAGCAGGAAGAAATTAGAATTTACTTCCCATCAGTAGATCTCCTACACACGTTCCATCTGCTCTAAGTACCGGAGTGGCCCTCATTACCATAGATGTGAAAAGCTCACAGCTCTGAAAATCTCTGTAATGTAATCTAGCATGAAAATACGTTCGTGTTGCGGAAGGGAATCAAGGCACGGGGAGACTAATGGAGCAGGAGAACTTTTGACCCAAGATGCTGGCCACCTTAGTGGGAAACCCTTCTTCTTCTTGAGCCTAAAAAAAAAAAAAGACATTAAAAAAAAAAGTTTTGGTAACCACCAGTTGCTTCAGCTACGTTGTGTAGGAGGTGCAGAAAACGGACTGCTACCCCTTGGAAAGGAAAAGGGCTGGATGCTGCCCCAAGGCTTCTGCTAATCCCTGCAGAAACGCGCGGCTTCCCTCATATGCACTCGGTCTTTCATTTCGTTTTGGTGTGTTTGGGTTGAGTTTTTGCAGCTGGTGCCTCTCCAGCGCAAAGGGACCCCGGTTCTGTTGTTTGCCAGCACTGTTGATATCAAACACTGAGTAATAGCAACGTACGTGCCATCCTGTAGTGTTCTTGCCAACGCGTTCAGCTATTCGATCGGTTGGGATTTTTTTATGAACAAGGTTTTATTTTAAACATACTTATATATTCAAATATTTAGATATTTAACTGTGTATCGTTACCAAGTCCTCAGTGTTTGTGACTAGCGATTTGAGTGAGTCATTTCCGAGAGTATTGGCATTGTGTTGAATTTATGCCTTGCTTCTGCCTTGCCAATAGGAATTGCCGGTTTAATCAGAACATTTTGTCCTTATCCCATGGGATACGGTCCTGGAGAGAAGGGGGGTTCAGGAGAGCAATGTTAGGTGCTAGGGATCACCTCCTCCTAGACAGGAGACCCAGGAGGGTTACAGAGATACCATCCAAGCATGCAAGTATAGGGTTAGGAAAGCCAAAGCCCACCTGGAGGTGAACCTGGTGAGGGATGTGAAGGACAATCAAAGGGGTTTCTCTGGGTATCTCAGCAGCAAAAGGAAGGCCGGAGAAAATGCGGGTCTGCTGTTGAATGTGTCTGTGTATGTTGGAGAATGAAGGTCTGCATACGTAGGAGCACCAGTAAATACCTGAATCGTCAAGTGTGGTTTAGGTTACAGGGAACACTGAACCCAAGAGGAGGTTGTTGTGAGGGCTCTTGAGCTGTAACTTACAGCATTAACGGTTCAGCATGGCTGTGTATTGATAGAGGATGGGTTTTGTTAGATGGCAATTTTTAATACTCAAATGTGTTGGTTAAAAAGAGGAGGGGAGAGAATAAGGAAAATCGCCAAGTTGTAAGGAGCAGCTCAGAATTTACCAAACGTAAAGGAGTCCAGAGGAGCCCTGCATCCTTCTCGCCCTGTCAGCTCTGCACCGATGGTCAACAGTTGTCGGTGCCCGAGACCAGAATGCCATCTCTTCTCCCCCGGCTCTGCACGGGCGCTTGACTGTGGTGGGGCTTTGCAAGAGGTCCACCAGCCTACTGCAAGGCGTCACGAGACCTGAAGTTCATTTAACCACAGCCACCGAGCTGACTTCTCCTGAAACGTCCGCGTTAGCTGGTGTTGACCTGGGCTGGAGGCTAACAGGTGAGCGGGGCACGGAAGCTCTTTGTTCCAGCCCGCTCGCCCCTCGCCTTTTGTCACCCACCCAAATCGTTCGCAGAAAAGATAGATGTATGCAAAGCACTTTCACAGAATCCGAGCTGGAACAGCTGTCAGAGATGCAATCCCACTTAGTTGGTCTTCATAAAATGCGTGCGGCATTTTTAAGAGTCTGGATAAAGGGTAAAGGCAAACTGTGCCCATTTAGCAGAAGGCAGCGTGTGACAGCTGACAAAGTGACAGTGGGCCCCTGAACAGCCCGTGTCACTCTTCAGCAGGAGGCCCTGAAATGCCCATTTTAATTTAAATGTTATTTTCAAATAAAATTGCCACTTTGGGATAATTGCTTCTTACTGTGTAACTTTGAGAACACCGTACTGAGCAAAGTGGGTGCAGCTTTCGTTATTGTTGTTCTTATTTGTTATTGTGCAGCACCATATGGGTCTGCAGCCCCGTGCAATAGGTGGTCCCCAGAACTGCCTGCTGCACAAATCAACCTTTTGTTCTGGGAGCTGTTGTTTTAAAAAACAAAACAAGCCCCCCAACATCCGTGCGAGGCAAGGAGCTGGAATCAGGGTGATTTCAGTCACGGGCATTGTTTGGGGGGTTTTTGTTTGCGCCGAGTTTTCTGGGAACCACATCTACAGTGATGGGCACAATATAAACAAATATTTTTCTTTGTGCAGAATGACTTATGCATCTTTTCATCTGAAAGCTCCGCTAACTACTCACTTTCCCTTTTCTTCCTGGCCTCCTCGAGCCTCCTGGTATGGCAGGAAACAAAAAGGCGAAGCCCGTTTCCTAGCGGTTCTGCAGATGCAATCAGCACGTTTACAAGTCCTGTTTATTTAAATTCTTCCCTTCGTCTAGAAGAGAAAGCGTTGGTTTAAATCCTTAAGCACCCAGCTACGGCTGCGATGGGTTTGTGGGGCTCTTTGTGTTGTGTTTTGGCTTTTGCTACCCGGCGGCTCGGGGTGTCTCGGGATGTCCTAGTAATGGTGCGGGGAGGTCAGAAGAAGAGCGGCGAGAGGCTCTGGCTAATTCACACCTTGGCACCGGCACGCTGGGGCTGACGCGTCCAATTTACCCTGGCACTGTTTGACAGGTGTCAGGGCTCGCCAGTCGCACAGAAGTACACACGGCTGCAGAATCAGAAGGAGAGAGGGGATGATTGAACATTCTGCAAATGAGACACCCAGGGAAAGAAAAACACACGCGCACGCACCCCCCCCCCCCCAATTCAATAGAAAATCTAGGCTAATTAACGCCTGCTGTTGCCTGATGCGTGGCACGGCCCCTCAAGGACTCTTTACCATTTGAGAGTTGAAAACATGTCAGGAGGCTCCTCTTTTCTCTTGCATGAAGAATACGATGACATTTTAGTGCTAACAGAAGTTAGGATAACTTTCTCAGTTCTCGTAGCAAGTTGTGAAACTTCTTGAGGTTCAGACTTACCAGCTCCACCCCTCGCGTCCCAGTCTTGTATCTAATCAGGTCACCTTTTGCCTGGCCTTCTCCTGGGTATATGTCTTTTGCATACGTACTTTTGGGGATATATACTTTTCTTTCCTACGGATCTGCAGAACAGAGCGTCTGCACACCGTGCCTGATGGCAGAAACCATCATTTCCAACCGGCTATGTGTGCCCATCAGCTCTGTGGGTACCGGGCACTGACTTGAGGGACTCGCTTCCCCAGCTGGCCAGTAGCCAAATGCCAAGCTCATCCCCCTCTCCAGCCAGAGGGGCAAAGGCTGCAGAATTTGGAGCAGCTCCCCTTGCCCGGTGCTGGGTTCGACCTTCCTCACTGCACCCAGGAGCTGGGAATAGCACCGTTTGCAGCCGATGGAAGTTCGCTGGAGAAGAGCGAGTGTGTTTCCACAGTTCTCCTAAAATTCTGGCGGCGCTGGGGAAGGAGCGGTTCCTGAGTGCGCGTTGATAAAGCTGCTCACAACGTGAGCCCTAGCCCTGGCTGCGAGACCTCTGGAGAGGCTTGTAATGCATCTGATAGCCGCTACCGTGGCTGCTGCAGTGAGTAATGGCGAGGAGCGCACGCAGGCTGTGCTGGCCGCTTGGGATCCGCCAGCCACCCGCTAATGAGGTTTGCATTAATGTCACAAAGAGAAGATGCCTAGACCTTAAATTTGCCCGGGACGTGAGAAATGCAACTCGATCCTTGCTCTCCGTCCCATGACCTTCCCGTCGTGGCTTCCTCTGCAGTGCGGAATGGTGGCTGCGCAGAAAGCTTTGCGCTTTACTTTGGGACTGAATTTCAGAGTGGGTTAGCAGTGGGAGATGGCGATATTTGAAATTTGTCTGAAGTGGGAGGATCCCAGCGTTTGGGGAAACAGCTCTATACAATGCTGCAAATCAACGGGACGCAGCCTTGTCCTGCTGAGAAAGTCAGCAGAGCCAAAACTGAATTTAAAGAAAGCCTTTATTATTGTTATTATTCATGTCAGGACTCCGTTGGGAAAATCTTTATCTGCATTAAAACGTACATAAGAAGAGGAAAGAAGAAAAGGCCAAGAAGAGTGTGTACTACAAAGCGTCCCTTTGAGCTCAGCTCTGCTCCTCTGTAAAGTTCTTTGCCAGGCTCTTTGCAGGCAGAGAATTTGGGTTCAAGGTTGAGCTGGAGACGTTCCCTGGCAGAATGTATATCCCCTGATCGCACCTTTAGGAGATTATCCCGTCATTAAATATTTGTAGGATAACAGGAGAAGCCTAATTTAGTTTTTGTTTCTTTTTCTCTGTGGTTTAATCACAGATGAAAGAGACTAATAGCACTACAGAGCTTTCTGGTGATCAAAGGCCAATCAATCCTCTTTGTGGAGTAATTAACTATTTGCTAAACTTGCAGAATTGATTTCCATTTAGGGCTAAGAGAGAGGGTTTTAAATGAAGACCGATTTACCAGGCGCGAGGAGGGAATCTCAGCACTGATGCCAGGAGATACTCAGAGTGATGAATTGGAGCCTGCTAATTGGAGGATGAAAAATACAGCTGGAATCTGGCCCCATTTGCTCCTACTTTGGGGAAAGACAGGAAAAGGAAAATAAGGCTGAGGATCTGACAGATGGCTTTCTGCAACGGCGGCAGGGAGAGCCGAGTACGGTTAAGGCAGCATCTGACTGACTGGAGGTAACGTAGCTGTAACCGGCCCAGGGTTGTATTGCAATGAATCCATTATTCAGGTAGATGCTCCATCGAGGAGCGGTCGCTCTCTGCTCGCTTGCAACTTTGGGCCGGAGAGCGCCGAAGCAGCTTGCATCTGCACTAATTCTCCCAGTACAAAATAAATCAGGCAGCTTTGTCTGGGTGGAGCTTCAGTTTGCCAAGACGTTTTCAGCACCACGGATGAAATAGGGGCTTTGTGGAAAGCCGAGGCCATATCAGCATTTTTTGGGGGTGGGTGCTGTATTAATAGGTGTGGCAGCCTGGGAAGGATAATCAGGGTGCTAGGCCTGACTTGGAAATGCCGAAGCGGGGAGCTGGGTTGATCGGGGAGTGAGGCTGTTCACAGGCACGTGGCACTTCCCGCAAGCGGAGGGACTAGCGGGGCTGGAATTCGTCATCTGTGATAACAAACGCGATGGGGAAATGCGGTAGCAGCTTGTTAATCGTGAGTGGCACCGGAAAAATGATCAGGGAATAATTACGAGAAGTAAGGGGTATTCACCAAATGGGGGAAGCTTAAAACAGAAGTCGGTACCTTGTCTCAGGGCACATAACCAACGCAGGGAATTTCTTGTGCAGGATATTGTGGAGGGCAAAAGAATAAATGAGTTCAGAATAGATTAGACAAATTCCTGGAGAGGGGGTTCCTGGGTGGGCAGGGAACGCAGTAGCCCAGTGAAATACCTGGCCTGGGAGGTCCCCAAGGAGCCGCCGGCAATGTCACCCTGCGCTGCCCCTGTCTCCTGCCCTCGGCTGGGGAGGGGACCCTGGCCGTGGGTTGGACCCGGCGTGGCGGTTCCAGCGGCGTGGGGAGCGCTGCGTTGCCAGGGCAGGAGGTGAGCGACACCGGGAAGCCCTCTGCACGTAGCTCTGGTTAGTGGCGGTTACACAGCAGCTTCATCGCTTTTACGCCTGCGCCTGGCTGAGCACTCGTACGCCAGACGCATCCTCCGTGCCGCGTTTGCGGTGCGTTGGCCCGCGGTGCTGGCGGCTTCCCCAGGCTGGGAAATGTGTAGGCAGCCAGGACAAAACTCAGCGGGACCAAGCTGCAAGGGAGGCAGTGACATCTGGACCAGGCTTAGCGGGTGCTGTGCTTTTTGTCTGAGGGCAATAGCTCCACTTCTGTGGAGAGCCGACACCGCTGCGATGAAATGGGGAAGGGGGGGATCTCGTCGGAGTACGCAGTGCTGCTTCACATCGTTGCTGTTGGCAGGGTCTGTAGGAGAAGGCCCAGTATTAGGGCATGGACTTTTTTTTGGTACATATCTCAGAACTACAGACGTGCTGGGGTTCCCTCTCAGCTTTCCCTGTAAAGCCGACCTTGCTCTGTTCGGTTGGCGTGCAAGTCATTATTTTATCGTGGAGAAGTTTGGCTCTTCTGCATCAAATGCTTCCCTAGTCGTGGTTTGGTTCGTGGCAGCAGTTCCAAGAAAGGCACGATGGGAACTTCATTAAGGAATTGACCTGCTATTAACGTGCCTGGAAATGAGTCTGCCGTTGGGTAGGAAGCACGGCCTGCGCCCAGCCACGCCGTAACGCCGCTTGAGCCGGGCAGCACGCCGTGCCATACCACGCCATGCCATACTGCGCCGTGCCATGCCGCACCATGCCGCGCCGTGCCGCCATGGAGGCCCATCTGGTGGTAGCAGTGGCCTCTCCCCCTCCATCCCGAGGAGCCAGGGCCGCCCCAGGCGGGAGCGGTGGTGTCGGGGGGGGGTTGGAGCGGGACGACAGCCGGGCTGGGGCCGTGGCTGCCGGAGGGGGTGGCCGGCACCAGCCGCCCGCCCAGGTCCTGCGCGTGGCTGCGCTGCCTTTCGCAGGGGCTGTTGCGGAGCAAAAGCCGGGGAAGTTTTATTGTGGCGTAGCGCTGGTGTCGAGATGATTGTATTTGCTTGTTATAAATTGAATTCGCCTATTAGGGAGCTATGACTTGATTTTTTTCATTAGCACACAAAGCTTGAAGGGAAAGTTTCTTCTGAGGTCCCTCCAGACCTCTTTAAACAGGGATATAATGATTCTCTGTTGAGAAAGAGCAAAAGAAATTCCACTGCTGTTTAAACAATTAAAAGCGGAGCTGTACTTGGCGGAGAGGCTGAGGCGGCGGCGGTAACCTCTCCTCTCGGCTGACCAGCGGCTTTTAAATGCAGGGGCTGCTGTGAACTGACTCGCTGCAGGATAATTACGTTAGGGACCCATACAGCCTGCTGAAAATCAATTCTGTTGGACCAGCGTGTTTGTTCGGAAATCCACTCAGCCAATTCAGGAGTACATTAGGCTGCAGGCCCCGTGTGCTGACCTCCCCAGGATTGGGGTTGACACTTGAACGAAGGCGTTTGTCCAGTTAAAGGACAGTGCTACCAGCAGACTCTTATCTCCCCTAAATTGGATTACTCAGATCTGTTTGTTCTCTTTAAAGATAGCTACTTCAGGTTTTTCCCCCCTCTCTGTCTGTCTGAGACAGCTACCTAGCGATGGCTGTTTAACATGCCCTTCTTAGCTATTCCCGGACTGTTAACGTCTAATGTCGCCCCGAGAGCGTCCTCACTGAGCCGGAGCTGGCTCGCGTCGGGGAGCCGTCTCTCCGGTGGCAGTCGCCTCCCATTGCGTAATGCAGCAAAATGCATGGCACCCGCCGTGTTCCGGCACAACGGGGGCTGCGTGGCCGGGTGGGTGCCAGGCTGGCTAAACCCGAGCGCTGGCTGGCCCTGGCGATGGGGGCCGTGGTCGTGCCGCCGCAGGGTGAGGCCCCGGAGCGCAGGACCTGGTGCTGTCCGTGGGGCCGTCGTCCCCCAGGCGCTGCAGACGCGAGGGGATGGCTGCCGGGCGCGGGCTGGTGGTTGGGGGCTCGCGGGTGCTGAGCAGCAGAGGTGGGGCCGGCTCGCTGGGGGTTGAGCTGGGCCTGGAGGGGCTGTCTGCTCCCCTGGGCACCCACACCGGGGCTCCGTCCACCCCTGGAAGCAGCCTCGCCACGTCAGCCGCCGGCCCGGCTAGCCATCCGACACAGGCTAGCTGCCTCGCCACGATCTTGCGCGTTAGGGATCACCGATACCGGCTCTAACCCCCCCTGTGCCTTTGCCATCAGTGACGACTTGCCTTCAAACATCCAACCCGTAATGCATAAAGAAAACGCCAGCTTTCTCAAACAGTTTTACGTGGGAAACTTTCATTTTACATCCAGGCAGAGCCGTGCGTGGGCTCTTACAGAGGCAGCCCCAGCCCCCTGAGCGCGGCGTTCTATAGCTGGTTCTGGTGCAGGAGATAGTGGTATGGGCACAGCAAACTGATGTTTTCTTGCTTTTCTCCTGGAAGTGTGGAGGGAAAAATGGAAAACAGGGCTGAGGAAGAAATAATTTGATTGAATCCTTGGAGAGTTGCCTCCCTCTTAGCTGGAAATACGCACGCACGCACGCACCTTCCTGCTCCGTAGCTGATTCATGCGTAGATTTTTTGTTATGGTCCTGCAAAGACTCAAAGCTGCTTGTGCTTTCCCTACCTCCAGACAATGCTGCTCGTCCTTGTTTTAAGCAGAACACTATCTAAATGCAAGAACAATTTCTCTTGAAAGGAGAATTTGTTGCATGCGTTTTGTAAATGATGCGTGAGAAGGAGGAGAAGAGAGGGGGCAGGACAAGGGGGTGGGGGGGGTTGGGGGGGTGTTTTGCGTGGGTGTGCTGCATTAGAACGGGTCCCTGGTAAGCAGGGGTCTGGGACGATATTCTCGCCGCGGCTGCGCGGGCGACGTGTGGCTGGCGACAGCGCCGCGGCAGAGGGGG
>JAKFQP010000317.1:382174-399638 GCA_023375905.1 Nycticorax nycticorax
GGGGGGGTTTCACGCCGTGGATGAAGAGGAGGGAGAAGGAAGGCGGAGGTGTTGCTTGGATGGTGGTGGGGTCCTCTTGGGATAGTGCGCAGCAGCGCGACAACGTGCTTGGCCACAGAGATGACGCGAGTAATGCCCGTACAGTGCCAAAGTTCGGAACCAGCCTACGGCACATCGGCGGCAACATCATCATCATCATCGCGGCACCGTCTCGCCGCGCCGGCACACAGCGTTGCCGCGCCCGTGGCGCTCGCAGCCAGGCGAGGCCCATTCTTCATGCGTGGCTCGTAGCGCTGCCTCCCGCCGCAGCCGCTCGCCAGCCCTCTGCAGACGAGCGTGCCGTGATGGATGCACAGCGCAGGGTGGGCTCGTGCTCCTGTCGTACTCACACTCATTTAGGCAGGCAATTGGTAAGGTGAATCACCCTCCATAGGCAGCAGGGATCATTTCTTCTTTGTGCATAAAATTACAGCAAACAAGCCTCAAATAACACAGGACACTTTCATAATTGATTTATGCGAGGACTCTGAAAGTTCTATTACCTTTTGTTTAGCTCAGGGGGCCTGACTCTGTGCAATCCATTGCTGAAACTAATTACAAGATATAATTAAACTGTGACACGAAGATATTATACCGTTAGTTTACTAATGACACCGCGAAGCTGTACCACCAGCACAGGACAGTGATTATGCTTCATTCATTATTTATCCGTTTGCTAAATGAGACGCTGACATTTTCAAAAATTACTTTGAGGTTTCTTAATTGTCGGCAGCAGGATGGACTAGAAGGAGCTCTCCTTCCTCTTCGTTACTTATCTAAACCTCAGATGTATTATTAGCAAAAAATAAATAATAAATAAAATAGAACACTCAGCCTTTCTGGCCATTGTTCTCTCTGAACCTGGGCAGTCGCTTCTGAGCGCGGATGTCAAGCGATGAATAAGAAGCATCTTCAGGAAGAACGTCTCCTGTAGCATTTTGTGCCATGACCCGGCTAAGCCGGGGTGCTGTATACGAGGATAGCGTCAAGTTTTAAGTGTTTCAGTGCCAGCCGGAGAAGGCTGCCCCACTTTTCCTCCAGGCAACTTTAAGAATCTATTTGCATCTTTGTTGCTGTAATAACTTTTCGGCCTTTATCGATCAGTAAAGAATTTGTCCATTAGTATTACAAAAATAGAATTATTTACCTTAAAAAAACCCCAAAGCCATTACACAGGAGCACTGTAATTGGCACGAAGTAGACTGAGCACTACCCACGGGCTGGGGATTTGTGTGGGTGCCCTCCCTCCCCTCCGCTTCGGCGCTGCACCACCCGCCTGCCATCGGTGACGCCCGGTGTGGCGGTGCTGAGGGGCCCCGCCAGCCGAGGAAGCCCAGCTCCCGCTCTGAAGAATTCGCCCTCTGCTAGGCAAGGCTCATCCTAGGGCCGGAGACGAAGCGTGCCTTATCCTTGTCCTGACTCTTCGGGGAGGGCTTTTGTGGACGGGATCTATTTACAACCGCCGCACCTCGGTGCAGCAACCTTGTTTTCCTGCGCTGTAATTAGTGTCGGAGTTTGGCTTATCATACTCTCAAAATAAAAGAGGCATTTACTAGCTTCCTTCTGGCACGTTCTGGAGGTCTCTGTTATCCGTGGTAGCTTCTCTCCGTGCCTCTCCACCGCTCCCTAGTCCTTAGGTTCGGAGATGCTGGCAGGTCCGTTTGGCCCCGTATGGCCACTAACCTCTCGGTAACCTCCCTGGCAAAGCAGCCTGCTTGTTTTCATCAGAGGCACCACCGGACGGCTTAAGACAAGGTTTAATTTCTTCTGAGTGTAATGGCATCCGGCATCTATAATTATGCTATTTTCTCTCCTGTGCTGATTAAATACGATTTACCCAGAGCACTAAATGATGAATATTTGAGTGGAGCGTGTTGAACCAATAGCTGGTAAAACAGTCATAATAAATAAACTTGTAAGAGGGGAAGGAAGAGGGACCTATGAGTTATGGAACGTTAGCAGGTGCAAGAAAAAAGAAGGTACGATTAACACTAAAGGCAGGAGAAGATTTCCAGTGCTTTGGCTGAGGAAAAGCCACAAGTCCCAGGTTTGGGTTTCTTTCACTGTCTTCCAGGAAGAAGGATTTTTTCCTTCTTTTTGCCTCCCTCTAAATTAGTTTAGGAATTGCTCTGATTTGATTACGTATGAGAGTGATTAACTTCCATCTGTTACGTATTTTAACCCCTGAAAGTTAAAGGGGCAGTGGAAGGCGAGGACTGCCTCTTCTCCAGAAGTGTGTTGGCGTTGCGGTCCCGGCTCTCCTCTAGACCAGGAGCGCTCCGGCCGGCAGCCGCGAGCCCCGCAAGCCAGCGTGTGCGATGTTTGCCTGGTAACGGCTCGTTTGTCTGATTTACACCAGCCCTAAGTCTCTGTTAGGGGGAAGCTAAGGGAGATGGAGATGGAGATGGACAGTGGGCTTGCAGTTCAGCTCTTCACTTTCTCTGGCCCGGAATGGAACAGCAGCTCAGAAATGAATGAGTTTGAGGGAAAGCGCTTCCCAGAGCCTTATTTACCCAATAAGCCGTAAATGTTTAACGATCTCCAAGTGTGCTTCAGAGAAACCCTGTGATTACAATTGCTTAAAGAAAATGGTAGGAAAGAGATTAAGAAGGCATTGGATGAGTACATGGTGCTTCATGGACTCCAAAAAGCACCCAGAAGGTGTCAAGCTGCTTATTTTGCTGAAGTGGCACTTACTGCGGAACATTTACCTCCTAGATCGAGGTGACCGATAAACGCCGCCTCGCTCCAGAAAAACTCGCCCGTAGTTCCAGTCACTGCTGCCCCCCCGATGACGGCGTCCTCCTTTCGGGTTAGATTTAGGCCCTTCTGGTGGAGACCAAGGGCTGAGACAGGGATGCTGAGCCCTCCAACCCTGGCCCGAGAGCCTCGGCATTGCTGGGCTTTCTCCCTCGGCAGAAGTTCTGTCAACGTTCTATGAAGTTCCTCCAGGGACTAGCTGAGGGGCCCAGAGGGTTTGTTTAAATGCAGCTTGCAGAGCCTTTGCCATGAGGAATGCAAGCTCCCTTCTACAGCGGTTGTGTCGTGTCGCTGGGCCCATGTGGAAGAGCAGGGTGACTTTTTTAGGTCTTTTTATAATCCTCCTCTCAGCACATGCTTGTGTATATTTTTTATCTAGGTATTATGCTCCTTTATATAATAACAAAAAAAAAAAAAAAAAACCATTCCTTTCCTTAAATAGCTGCAAAAAATGGGAAATAAATGAGCAATAATATTTCCAAAATGTAAGCTTTTTTGAGTTTGATTGTGCATATTCCTTGTCTTTGCCCTCCTTCCCTTGATGCTTCTGTACCTCCTACACACTGCAGATACCTTTTCCGCCCTCTTTTTTCCCATTATCTACTTTCTCCTGAAGAGTTTCTGGGTTTGGAGCATCTTTTTTTCTTTTAGAATTGAAGTTGTTCTTATTCCTGCAGTCCTGCACCTTAAGAGTGACTTTGCTACGAGCCCCTCGGTCCCAAGTCCTGGAGAGCAGCAAAAATTAGTGCGGATGCAGATGACTGCAAATTGATCAAGAGTTCAAGCCAGTTTGCGATTAGATTAACGCGACCCATCCTTTCAGTGGAGATGCCAGGGTACTAGGACGCTTAGGTGTAATTGATTCTGCCTGTGGGTAGAAAGATCAATTTAGTGACTTTCTGAGGTCCTTCCCAGCCCTGTGTTCTATTATTCTAATGATAGAAAGCCTAATCATAGATTTCTGGGATCTGTTAGTGAGCCAGATGCAGATATGGCTGGAAAAGCATCAGCTGAACACCTCCTTCCCCAGTGGGAACTTAGGAGGCCTGGGAGAAATTGCATCCACCTCGGCTTACATGCTTCTCTGAATTAAAAAAGCAAATTGCAGTTCCGTAACTCCCAGGTTAACATCGACTGCCGTTTGGAAAAGTCTAGACCCGTACCGAAGTGTGAGCAGAAGGGAGCTGTGCGGCTGCGGCGGGGGCGGGAATTGCGTACCCGGGCTGAGCAAATGCCGTTCGCGTGCTCCCGAACGGGTGCCCCTGCCCGTTGTGCTCGGGGCCGTGGGTATTTCTCCTGGGTTTTTATTACCGCTGTCGGAATAGCGTGCTTTAGCATTTTCTTCTAGCTCTCTTCTCCCTCTCTACCCCCCCAGCGAACGGCAAGGCTCTAAATATAGGTCACCCCAGGCAATTAGGGAAGAGTTGCTGGTTTTGAAAGATATTCAGCAGGCAGGAAGCCCAGTTTCCAAATGAGTTCTCAGGTGATCACGATGTTTGGCCTCAGCCGAGTGAGTGACAGGGGGCCTGCGTGTTCGCAGACACATTATTTAAACATGGTGAGATATAAGAGATCTGCTGCACTAATTACTTCGAAGGCTGTATTAATCACAAGACACTTTAATACTCAATCAATACTTGCATTTGTCAATGACCTTGTAAATCTCCTCCACTTTAACTCTGCTGCATGGCAAAGGCGGTTGCTCACCATCTTTGGGGAGCGGAGGGTCTGGGGCGGCTGCTTTGTACGGCTGTCGCTCGGTGAGACGCATTGAGCAGCGCCTCAACTCCAGCGGTTAAAGCTCCGTTTCCAAGGCGGGAGTCGGAAGATGTTAATGCAAACGGGGAGCTGTGTTTAACTACGGTGCCACCGCTTTTGATGTGAATTGGGAAGCAGACGCGCTGAAGGGGACATTTCCTATGGCATCGACGTATTCTGACTTCACCTGAAGTCTGGACAGTGGTGATGGTGGTGGAACAGCGCTGTCTTCAGTGCACTATACGTGTGCCGCGTTTGGCGGGGGTAGAGTTCATTTTCGTTATGGTAGCTGGCATGGGGCTGTGGTTTGGGTTTGTGCTGGGAACAGCGCTGAGCGCCCTGGGATGGGTTGGTTCCTGCTGAGCAGGGCTTGCGCAGAGCCAAGGCCTTTTCTGCTCCTCACCCCACCAGCGAGCGGCTGGGGGGCACAAGGAGCTGGGGGGGCCACAGCCAGGACGGCTGACCCCGCCTGCCCCCCGGGGTACCCCACACCCCGTGGCGTCATGCTGAGCACACAGAGCTGGGGGAAGGAGGTGGAAGGGGGGACGCTGGGAGCGGTGGCGTTTGTCTGCCCAAGTCGCTGTTACGCGGGATGGAGCCTGGCTGTCCTGGGGATGGCTGAGCACCCCCTGCCGTGGGACGCAGGGAAGGAATCCCTTGGTTTGCTTTGCTCTGGTGCGTGGCTTTTGCTTTACCCGTTAACCTGCCTTTAGCTCAGCCCATGGGTTTTCTCACTTTTACCCTTCCAATTCTCTGCCCCATCCCACCGGGGGGGGAGCGAGCGGCTGGGGGGGCTGAGCTGCCAGCGGGCTTACACCCCGACAACGTTATAACCGGCGTGTGCATATTAGTGTGAGGATACTGGAGTGCTCGTCCTATCTTGTAGATGTAAGGGATGTGAACCTTTGTGATTTCATCAGAATAAAGGAGGAAAATACAATAAGGTCTTCAAATTAAGATAAGATTGCACTGCAGCCCAGTATTCAGAAGGGGAAGAGTCACTATTTTGGTTTTATAGAAGGCGCTGAGCTAGGAGAGGGAAACTGAGAGGAAAAAAATTGTGAACTCCTGCCTAGCTGGAACTGTTTATCTGTTTAGAGAGTTTTTCTGGCTGTTCTACTGTTGTTTGAGCAGATATTTCCCATATTCCCAACAGAATTGTACAACTAATAATATTTTACCTGCCTGGGTTTTTTTAAAAGTATTTTGTAGTCCTAAGGGTGGTTTACTCAATTGCTTACGTGTGGCAACCAGAAAGTAAAGCCTGGCTTCCTCAAACAAGTGATGGAGTCACAGAGTCCCCGAGGCTGGAAGGCACCTCTGGAGACTGCCTCACCCGGCCGCTAAATCCGAAGCTGTCTGGCACCGGGGAGCCCAGAACTGGGCCCAGTACTCCAGATGTGGCCGCCAGATGTGGCGGCACCAGTGCTGAGGGGAGGGATGATCTCCCTCCATCCAGTGTTCCTCTCAACGCCGACCAGGACGCCGCTGGCCACCTTAGCCCCGAGGGCACACTGCTGGCCCGTGGCCAGCCTGCTGCCCGCCAGCAAGCCCCGGTCCTTCTCCGCGGGGCAGCCCCTGGCGCGTGACGGTGCCCGGGGCTGCTCCCCCCAGCGGCAGGGCTGGGCTCTTCCCTTTGCTGAGCTCCCAGGCTCCTGTGGGCCCCTGGAGGTCCCCGTGGAAGGGCAGCACAGCCCGCTGCCACGTCTGCTGCTCCTCCCGGTCGGAGGCTGGCGGAGGCCGTGCTCTGTCGGGGCCCGTCTGGCTCCTTCACGGAGCGCTGGAACACCATGGGCCCCAGAACTGACCCCCGGACGCACTGCCCGATGGTGTTCAGCAATCCGAACCAGCATGGCAAGATTCTCATGCCAATGGCAAATTCTCTTACTGTGGGATTCCTCTTGCGCATTGTTGCAGCGTTCTTCCCTCCGCACTCTCACCTTGACATCAGATCTGCAGGGCAAGATTTGCAAATATTTAGGCCATTTCATGAGTCGTTTCCTATGACCTTGTTATCTATAGCGAGAAAGGTTTTTTCATTAAAAACCCCCTTCCTTCGTAGGGGTCAGGACTTTATTTCCCACCGTGGCGCAGCAGTTTGGGATGGCACACGCTGCCACGTTGGGCTCTTTATAGCAATTTTATCTCTGTGCTCCTTTCTGTGGCATCCTCCTGCAGAAGCCTTATCTGCAGCGCACAAAAATTACCTTCTTCCTCTTCCAAATTGCCCCTGCCTGTAGTCACTGCTGTCAGCTCTGAAGCCGCTCAGCTGCAGAGAGAGGTGAGTTTAGTGCTTTCCCTCTGCTCTCAGGCCATTTTTCCTATGCTTCTTTTTTATTATTTTATTTTATTTGTGGTCCCTGTCATTCTGCCGGGGCAAAGGGGTAAAGAGATTTGACACTAAGTGCGGGGAAATGCTGTATCTGGAATCTATCTTCCAGACGGCAAAAGAATAAAAATTCATGGCAGGACAGCCGCTGCTGACACGTTCCCAAAGACATATTGCAGGTAGCATTATTTATTGTGGCACGGAGTTCATAGAAGTGCTACCTCAAAGCACCCGGAGAGATCCTAAAAAGCCCATCTCCCATCAGGTACGGCAGATTTATGGCGGCTGCCGGCGGAGGGGGTCAGGCGGCGCAGCGCAGGCGGCGGCTCCTCGCGGGAAGCCTGGCTGCTCTCCGAACGGATGCGGCGCGGGGCGATTGGCTCAAAGGAGGGCTTGAGCCTGTAATGTTGACCATAAAATTGCAGTGACACGCTGCCTTAGATAAGGAGCGCTGGGAGGGAGGGGACAGGGTGGTTTCTGGGAGCAGAAGCACTGGGGGCGAGCACATGCGCTCATATTTTAGGTTAATGCGGGAGACGGAGCGGTGGGGGTGGGGACGGGGACAGATTGATGGTCTCAGGAGGGAGCGATGCGCTCCCTGTGCCGGAGGCTGATCTCAGCCCGCAGCAATGCGCCACGGCTGAGGCAGAGCCATCTGACCCCCCTCGGCCCGAGACGGGGCCAGACGAGGCGATGCCACCCGCAGCCCTGCCCAGATGGCTGACGGGCCCGCCAGCGGCCAGGGCAAAATGCGGTGGTCCCACCGAGCCACCCCGCTAGCCAGCCTAAGAGCAAAAGGCCTGCAGAGTGAGGGCGGGCTGATAGCACAGCTCCTGCCGCAGATCCTGGGGGGAAAGAGCAGGTTCCGGTGATCAGCATCCCAGTTAACGAACAGCCCGACAGTATTCACGTGTGCTCGACTGCGCAGATCTGGCGTTGCGCGAGGTGGTCACCCAGTTCATGGATCGTGTTTGTGGTCACCCAGCTCATGGATCGCGTTTGCGGTCACAGGGGGGGCAGGCGTGTTCCTGACCCCCTTCCACAACATCTACCATTGTGGCCTTTTCCGCAAATAATTGGTTAGCACATTCAGAAGTACTAGATTTTCCTGACATGGAGCAAGTCTGAAGCAGCTCTGCAGCTTTGAGGGGAAATTCCGAGTTTGTTCTCCGACAGTCCCACGTGACCGGGCAACAGGGTACAGACCTGTTCTGGGTGGTGGATTTAAATTTCAGTTATGGTAAATAAATTCCAGTACCTAGTGGAGCAGAGGCTGTTCTGAAACACAGAGGGAGGCTCTGTGAGTGTCTTTGGCCGTATGTGGTTCCACCTCTTCATTCGTTGTTGGACGTGAGGAGAGGTGAATACGACCAGTTGGGGGAAATGAAAGAATGGAAGTGTTCACGTCATGAACGGGGCCCGTTTTCTGGAGGATGTGGACAAGCATGTCGCTAATCTTGTGCTCTAACCGTTGGGCTGCTCTGTGGAGAAGTATTAGCATCTTTTCCCTGCCCTGTGTTGATTCACTTGGGAACAATCAGAAAGCAAAATGACAAAGGGATAGTCCTCAGTAGGGGCTTGTGGCTGAAGATTGCCTTGAGGCATTTTCCTGCATATTACTTGAACTTCGTCTGCTCTTCTGCACCTCTGTTGTCTCATTGCTCCTCTCTCACTGCGAGTGAAAGCTGGGTTGTAAAGACTTCATCTGCTGTTGCAGGATGAGGCTGCGAGTCCCACGGACTGTCAACGCTGCTTCCCGGGCAGCGACGCAAACGGTGACTCGGTGATGGCGTGGGCTCTAGGAGTGGGATTGAGAGTAGTTACTCGATGTTCCCAGAGACCTTACGCTGGGCTGTAAACCTCAAAAATGTTGGAAGCTTCGGAGGTCGTTAAAGACCTCTCTCAAACTATGCAAATGTATTACCAATGCCTCATTAAGCCTTGAAGGCTTTCCCAACACTGCTTCCCCCTTCCTCTCCTCCGTAGTTCCTATTTTCTCACCTATAGCAATTTAAGGACAAAGAAAAACTCATGTCCACAGCTTTTGGAGTCCTAACACAGCAACCGAAGCAAAAGTGAGAGCAACAGGGAGCAAAAAATCCTCAACTCATAAACCCGCAGAAAATTATACGACGTTAGCTAAGCTAAGAACGAGCTTGCTCTTTGCGTGCTTGTCTAACCCTGCCTCTACCCATCAGGAACAGACGGGTACGCTTCTCGCAGCATTCCCAAATCAAAGAGGATTCGTGTTTCTTAAGGCAGATGTGCTTGTTAGCAGTGACACGTCATTATTAGAGGTTTGTGGGGCCTCCTCTGGCGATGGTATGAGCCAAGCAGTTTTCCATGTCTTCTCCTTCTCCTTTCACATGGTGATGAACCCGGTTTGTGGTTGAAGGACTCAGCCCCTTGCCGTTGCGTCTCGCCCACACCACCGGCCTTTGTTGCTGTTGGGGCTGCTCCCGTTCAAGCTCCGGAGCTGAAATGCGTCACCCAGCTGCAAGGGAGGTCTGGACAGCACCGATGGCCAGGCAGCGCTCGGGGTGATGGCACGGACCCGGCTGGTCCCCTGCCCACCGCCCCCCTGCCATGTGCCGCAGCGGACGCGCTGAGGCCAGCGCCGGCCCCCGCTGATGCAGAAGGGCGGACGCTACGCACGCGTGATGCCGCTGCCTGCTTTTCCTCCCGGCCAGCTGGGGGTTATCAAGGCCAGAGGCTGCTTCCCAGCTTCATAAACCTCATGCGTTATTCGGAGTCATGATTCCCCTATTCAAGCGCCTGTGCTTTTCCTTGGGACGGCTAATCCCCCGGCGTGACTGGTGGAAGCTGCGGTATTGATTTCTGTCTCTCTCTAAACCTCAGTTGTGTTCAACGCTTGTTAGACATCTGAAGGCATATCCATTGGGCTCCGGGGGCACTCGGGGAGCGGAGCCGTCTGCTGCGCCGGGAGGCGCTTGCCTCGGGTTTGGGGGCAAGGCAAGGGGAAGGACGAGAAGGCATCGGGGAGGAGGCGGGGGGGATCTCTGGTAAACTGGTAAAGCTCTTGGAAGGTTTACATAGCATGGCGCTGCCAGCTCACTCTCTAATGGCTGATGAAGCAGCACTTTTATGTATTTGGCTCGGAGGGTTTGATGTCCCTCTGAGGACATGCCGGGGTCCCCTGAGAAAGGAGCCTCCGTTTAGCGCAGCAGACGTGTTTCCCAAGCTGTACACGTATGCACGGGCAGGCCAAGGGGGACCCAGCGTTCTGGGCTTTGTCTCCGGTTTACCCCCCTCCCCATTTGTCACTGCAAGTCGTGAGAAGCCTCTGAATTCCAGGGCCCTGGTTGGGAGGGCAGACGTGGCGCCCTGGATGCACGTTTGGGCTGGACCAGTTGGATTTCCAGTCTCTGGGGTCTGCCGTCCTGCCCGCCGCCGCGCTCCATGTGCCCCGCTCCATACGGACCGCGGCTCTGAAGAGCTCCTTCATGTGGGGAGAGCGCCGGGTGATTAGGGAAGGTTATGCGGCCACTGGAACCAAAGCTTAGAGCCTGGATGAGAGGGCTGAAAGAGGCCAAAGGAAGGATTTAGCATATTTTTAATTAAAATAACAAGCTGGGACCTGTCACTACATAGATTCCTTTGTATCCTGAGTCCCTTTCCCTCTTTTCATCTTTGACTTTTTAGATCAGGCGCTCACAGAGTAGGGATCACGTATTCTTCTGATCTGGAAAATGCCTGGCATGCTTTGGGGGCTGGTATTGTCTATGTAATAACGAAAAAAACCCCAGAATTGCAGAATTGCAGAACCCTCGTTGCTGTCTTACGTGAGATATTTAGCACTTCAACTAATTGCACCTAGCACTGAGATTCGCAGATTGAGCCTCCTGCCGCTTCCGAGACCCCAGGCGGTACGGCCCTTTTCTGAACGATGGACCTTAGCTTTCCCACCCAAAGACGTGGAAGGAACTGGTGGAGCTGCTGTATTACCGTAGGCCGCACAAACACAAACCCCATCGCTACTGTGAGAAAGAAGTGAATTAAGAAAAATGGCCAATGTGTCATGTTCTTTATTTATGTTAAATTAGAAATTAGTAGATTAAGTCAGATTTTGCTCTATTAAGCACGCAGAGGCTGGCCTACAGCGAACTGAGCGATCCAGATGATGATGATTGTATCACATGATTTAAAATTTGTTCTACCAGCGACACAACCCCCAAAAAAGAGATTCTTTTTAAGTGGAGCTTGATCCTCCATCCATGTAATTCAGCATAAAACACGGAAAAGAAGCAAAGTAAACTGAAGTAATTGCAAAATACAAATTTTAATAGCTCCAATGCTCTGGAGGGTCTGCGTCAGGGGAGTGGAATTTGAATGTGTTTGCACAGATGAGTCTAAATGGCAGCGAGTTCCTCCGGCTCTGCCGGCCGCGGGAGGCGTTCTCACGGGCAGAGCAGGTAGAGGTGATGCCTTGGTGGAGCCTGGAGAAGCTTCCTACGGAGCAGCCTTCTCCTGCCTCACTTTCCTCTTTCCCCTCCCTCGCTCAGCAGTCCGGCCCCTCGTGGGCTGGGGGCTCTGCCCGGCGGCCAGCTCCCCGGTTAGCCCGGCGGCCAGCTCCCCCGTTAGCCCGATGGCCAGCTCCCCCGTTAGCCCGGCGGCCAGCTCCCCCATTAGCCCGGCGGCCAGCTCCCCCGTTAGCGTACAGGCTGTCGCCTGCGGGAGCGTCCTCCTGGCCCTGCTAACAGCGTGGCGTGCGGCACTTGCCAGGCCCCGCGGGAGGAAGCAAGCCCCGTCACCCTCGGTTTGGGTGATTCCCCACGTGCGTGGGGAACTCCTGGGTTGTTTGGGGAACTGCGCTCATGGTGGCCGCGGTTGTTTTCCTGCCCTGGCCGCACCTTTCTGGAGCACCGAGCCCCTTGTTTTCTCCTCGTGTTTTCGCTGGGCCAAATTCAGCGTTCGGTGTTAGTGGGTGCCGCTCTATAAAAGATGCTGCTGCATCTGTCCACGTGCCTCATCTCGGCCTCAAGACTTTAACCCTTCCCCAAGATTATCAAAGGGGGAATCAGAAATATCTGCTGTACCTATAGCTGGGGGGGAAAACCCCTTGATGCCCGGCAAAACAAGATTCAGCAAACATGACTTAGTTTTCCATGGCGTTTTTCTTCCCTTAAGCTACTCGCGACTACTTACAAATGTGGCAATCCATTTTCATGTTCCCTAGATGTGATTCGTGGGGGTTTTGACACCCAGGTGTGTACCGTGTACCTGTGCGAGCTCCGCTGGTGCTCACAGCGCCCGTCTGCATTGCATCCCGTAGTGGATGGCTCGGCCAGGCTGCCCTGGGTTTTCCTTTCTGAAGCTTGCAGGTATCGGTAGTTTTGCCACTAAATATCCTCATACCCCTGATCGGAGATTTTGTTCTATTTTAATATTTGTCCAGCACTACCAGTCACTGGGCGTTGCTTTTAATTGTAACGCCTGCTCCAGCTGTAGGGGGAAAATATCGTCTGGGCCATGTGTGTAGGTCAAGGGCTTGGCTGCGTTCTCCTCTCAGCTGAGTCCAGGCAACTTATTTCTGCGGGGCCGTTGGCCTAAGCCAGTGCTTCAGTTGCGGAGATGAAAGGTGGGTGCCGGGGCGCCGGGCTGCCTCGCCTCTGCGCCTCCTTTCCCCGTCAGCACCCGGGGCCACGCGTGCCGCTGCGGCGGCACCCGCGGTCACACGGCCGATTGGCTCCCTTTGATGGCGTGTGCACCGTCATCTCGCCACCGCTCTCATCTTGTGGCCCTTTAAATGCCCTGTTTCAGATGGGAAGGAGAGAGCGATCTGGCGGAGCTCCTCCCGTCCTTGGGATCCGCGCGCTTGTTAAGGCTTTTCCCTTGCTTCTCTCTGTGACTTCCTTCCTTTCTGAAGGAGTCGGCTTGATTCAGTGCTTTTGGGACTCGGTGACATTAGCGTATCTGTTTTATGTAACGCGGAGTCGTTATTAACAGAATCCTAGATCATAAAAAAAGGTATAACGAGAGACAAGGAGGGTTTTTCCCCTTGAAGATAATCGCAGCCGTGCTGGAGAGGAGGAGGGCAGGGGGTCAGGCAGCCGCTGCCTGATTGGGCGCCCAGGCGCCGCATTGACATTTCTGCGGTTTCATCAGAAAGTCTAAATAATCCATGTGAAAACTGAGGGTTATTTACGGGGGATATATACGCACTGCGTGAGCCGGCGCGGTGCCGGAGACATAATCTTGGCTCTTGGTGCCTGCTTTTGTACCGCGCTACCCCTGCTGCCGCCGCCAGGACGCAGGCAGCCCGTCAGCCAGGTCACACGGCCGCGCCGGGCGCTGAAGTCACGGGTGGAAAACCCACAAGAGCCGGGGAATATTGAAAGGAGAGCAATGGATGGCTTCGAGGGGAAGGAGGGAGGGAGAGGGAGGCCGGCAGCCAGCGCGGGTCAGCCGGGCGCTGCCCTGGGAGGGGGCGAGGGGAAGGTGCCGTCACCTCCGCTTGAGACAGGCGCGCGCTGCGGGCTCCCTCGGGAGGAGGTGAAGGGCATCTTCTTGCAGTGCTGCGCCCCTCTGCCACCCACCCGCCGTCCCAATTCCGAGTCGTTCCCTGACAAACCCTTTTCATTTTCTGCGCTTCGAGCACGCGGTGCCCCTGAGCCAGGAGGAGAGGTTGGAACGGAGCCTTCGGTTTGCCGAGGGCTCTAACCCAGAGACCCGGCAACGAGAGGGAGCTCGAGCAGCCGCGGGGCTTTGATAGCCCCGTATCGCCGTCCCTGAGTACCAGCCATCGGGGGGTCCAGTGCTTCTGCTTGCCTCCTTCCCGACGGCATTCCGTGCCAGGGCAATCACCAGGCAGCCCGTGCGTTCTTGATTGGCATTTGATGGTTTTTTTCCAGTCTTTAATTTTTAAACTGGCACTTATTTACAGGTAGCTGAGGTGCCTGGAGTGCTTTTTAGATCCCCGTTTTAGTATTTTTGCATTTGTTAGTAAATTGGTTTTGTTTTATATAAATTGACAGGTGAGCATTTGGGGAGGGGGAAGACTTGGGATGTTGTCTCTAAGGTTTTATTAAAGAATCGCACACGCTTACAATCGTATAAAGGAAGGAGCAATTACACTGTGCGCAGCATGACAGCTCCTTTTCACCCCTGTTTCAGCAACACATTTGCTGATCCATTGTAGTGTGCAATGCGAGGTGGTTCGTGTCCTCCAGCGCAGTGACAGCCCAGCCCCCGGCAGCCGCGGCTCCAGCTCCTGCACCGAACCCACCGCCTGCATCAGCGCGACGCAGGTGGGCACGGGGGCCCGCACCGCCCGGCCCGTGCCCGGGGCTTCCCGGGGTCGCATCTCGGCCCCTGAGGTCCAGCAGGGCCACGTCAGGTTTCTCATAGCCTGCCACGAACCAGTTCTTAAAAGAGTTCAGACTCGTGTGGGGCCAGAACCCTGAGATATTCCCTGCCTTGAAAACCTGCAGGCTTCGAGGACCACTCAAAAAGTGGGCGCTCGTGGCGAAGTTGTCGAGGTGGTTACGGTATTAGGGACCCCAAACCCAAGTGCATCCTGCTCTCTTGACGTAGTCAGCCAGACTGAGTTTTACTGCTCATTGTAAATAAATATGAAATAAAGCAAACCTCTCGGCTGCTTCTTCAGTTGCGTGCCTATTCCACGGAAGGTTTGACAGCTGAAGCCTTCTGACTTTTGCCCCCTCCTGTACACTTGAGAGTTCCCTTTTATCCCTGTTGTCTTCATTCTGTTCCTGGAGGGAAGGCAGTCGTGAGCACGGGAGTGGGGTGGGAAGGTTGGCAGCAGGACGGACGCTGTTGGGAAACCACCGCCCGTGCTGGTTCCTGACAGCGTACAGCGGCTGCGGTCCTGAGCGTGGTGCCTGCGCTTCCTCCCCCCCCCTCACAGCCCTTTGCCTTGCGAGGGAAAGTGCCATGGATTCATCTTCAGGACACGTGCAGAGACCAGATTTGTGACACAGGAAGAAAGAAGGGCTGTTTCCGTGCCGTTAAACTCGCCGTAGGGACTGTAACAAAATGCTCTTTGGCTTCTGAGTTGGGTGGTCGGGCTGGGGCATCTGCCCGGTGTCGCGAGGAGACGCGCTCCGGCTCTGGGCGCAGAAGTGGCTGCGGGTACGTGCCAGGTTAACAGGACTGTCGTGGCCAGGAGCCGAGCCTCCTAGATCTCAGATCTGACGCAATTATGTATAGATTCTTAAAATTAATGTAGTTCGTATTCTCATTTGTGTTCTGGTTTCCAGCACTTCATGCTTTTCATCGCGACCGTGAGCATTGGAAATGTTTTTTAAAGGAAGGCTGAGGTGGGTCTGCAAGTGGGAGCTGTAAGGGAGGCACCGAGCAGCACGAGGCAAACCCTCTCCAATAAAACCTGGGGCTGCCCGTGCCAGATTTGGGCAACTTGGTGGAAAACCCGTATTTGAAAACCAAGCTTTAGGCCTCAAAGTGACCGCTCAGCTGAGTTTGCAAAAGAATGAGCGGATTCTCTGCCGCAAAGCCCGTCCAGAGCCATGTGGCGTTTTCGTTATAAACCCTTCTTTCAGTTGGCTTTGAGATCAAACTTGGCCACGAGGTCACAGCCTAGGGGGACACTTTGGAACAATTTTCAAAGCAGTTTGTTTGGACATCTTTCAACTATTTAAATGCAAATACAAAGGAATAAATAATTTATGCATTGATTTAACTGAAAAATATTTCCGTTTAAGCATCCACAAATTGTCCCACGATGAGGGCGGCGTGTCCGCAGAGCAGCTCTGGAGCTCTGGAGCAGCAAGTTAGGAACCTGGGAAAGGGCCCACTTGGCACGCGGCGCCTTCTCGGTCGTGGTTACCTTCTACCTGTTGCTTTGACTGGGCTGGTCCAGAGCAAATGGCGCTGTGACGGTACAAGAATACGCACTTTAAAAAGGAGATTGTAGAACATATTACAGGGTTATTTAAAAATCATTATTATACAGTAATGAAGTTAAGTGATATGTTTACGTAAGGTTTTAATTCCTGAAGAATTCCAAACCGTGGAGCCAGACCCATCAGCGGGCTGAGGTGACGATGTTGACTTTAAGACGTGCGCGTGTTTCTCCCAGGCGGGGCTTTGGCGAAGCACGCGCAGCGTTACGAGTCCGTGGCGATGCAACGCCCGTCTGCGGGAAGCGCTCGCCAGGCAACGGTTGGAGGGAAGGGCGTCCCCGGCGCGAGGCCTGGGTGGCCACCGAGCGGCCGGCGGGGCAGGGCCCAAGCTTGGAAGCCCCATTGCCAAGGGACGCATGACGCCGGCGGGGCGGGCGCTGCGGGTGACGAGGTTTGGCTTTTCCTCGCACGCGTATCATGCACTTGGGCGGGCATCGTGTTTGCAAACAAAATGCTCACGGCTGGTTACGCTTCTGCTGCCCTGGGGTGACATGAAGGGAAAGCTCTCCCCAAAACCTGCGCGGAAAGCAGATCGCCTCTGCCTGCGTAACCGTGGGTGCAGGGTCTCAGGACTTCCATGGAAATCGTTTGTTTCCAGAAAAACAGTTTTTAAAAGTCTGTGAAGCGACATTAAATCAACGGGAGGTTGGATGGAGGTGGAGGTGGTTTAGAAAAATGAGAAAAATGAAAATGTTGTCTCTTTTTGTTTTAAAAGGGTCTCTCTTGAACCTGAACTTCAAAAAAAAGAAACCCACAGTCTGAAATTAAAGATTTTGCTTGTGTCGAACAAAATACCCTTATAAAACCAAAAACATTCTTTAGTTTCGGTTCGGGAATCGAAGTGGTTCCATTTAGTATGAAACACTTCTCCCAGGCTCCGGTTTTTGTGGTCAGTCATCAGAGCAGACCGGAGCGGCCGTTTCCACCCCCGTGTCCCAGCGTGGCAGGGTCGTACGAGCTCTCCCGAGGCTCAGCGTGACCCCGGCCTTGCTGCCTTTTGTCCAGCCCTGCCGTTCTCCGGGCACTGTCACCTCTGGCCGGTCTCACCGCTTCATGCTGCGGGGATTGGGCTCCTTTTCCTTCAGGAAAAGGCCACGACGCGGCTACCAGTCCTCCCAGTTCCACCGCAGCGAATCCCTTAATCGCTGGGAGTGGCTCCCCTGTTCTCATGGCACCATGCCCGTTGCCCCATGTAGCATCTCTATCCCAATCCTAATCGGCAGTTGGGAGTAGATTGGTCGTTGTGGGGGGTTTTTTCTGCTTTTACTGTACTTGGGTTTGTTGAATACATAAGGAAGCAAAAAAAAAGGAGCGGCGTTGGTGATGCTCTGTAAGTCTGTGAGCGCGCTTGCTTCCCTTGGTGCCGGCCAGCTGCGCAGGACATCGGGGCACCGCGAGACGCGTTATCCCGGCCAGGAGCATGGCTCCTCTGCCGCAGGCTTCCGTACAGCCAGGGGAAAGTCCCTGGCACTGCTGGGGCCGCGCTCCTCCCCGTAAGCCGAAACACCCGTGGCAGCAGAGGCAATAGCACCGCGGGCTGGCTCCAGCCGTGGCACCAGGGGCAATAGCACCGCGGGCTGGCTCCAGTCGTGGCAGCAGAGGCAATAGCACCGCGGGCTGGCTCCAGCCGTGGCACCAGGGGCAATAGCACCGCGGGCTGGCTCCAGCCGTGGCA
>JAKFQP010000317.1:401782-420112 GCA_023375905.1 Nycticorax nycticorax
GGAGCTACACATATAAATTCTTCTCCTGGCTTTGCGGCTCGGCCCCAAAATACCGGGTTTGCTCATCCCTGCTAACTCGGATTGGTCCGACAGCTCTCCACCATCCTGCCCGTTCTGGACATCTCCTGGCCTGCAATTCCCCTGCTCGCTCCTCGAGCCTGTTTTAAGAGGTGCCGCCTTCCGCCCCTCTGATACGAGGGAAGGAGGAAAGTTCAGCGATTCCATATCCGAGCTCCTTTCAAGCCCTTGAGGGGCGCTCCCTGCCTCGGGGACGTGTTGCTCTGGCGTGTGAACCTTCCTGCCCTCCTCCGTCGTGAACAGCAGCCCAAAGAATTAATTTAATTTTGCTGCTGTGCCCTTATCTTTCTTAATTCCTCCCTTTACACCTTGATCAGCTGCTCTGGGTGACTGACAGGTTCCCTGCTTTCGTCTTTGCAAAGTTTTTATTAGCGCTCACAGCTCTTTGGGACCTGTTCTGGCTTACCTTACCGCGAGGCTGCATTTAGCTTTACATCCTTTGCCTTCTCCGTTGTTTGGACACAGCTTCCATTTTTCTGAAAGCACCTGTTTTATTTCCAAGAGCTTCCTTTTTCTGTTGTTTACGTTTAAACCAAGCTCTGAATCGGGGCCATTTTAGCCTTTCACCTCTTGGGCCTCACACATGTTCATGCCCCATGGCTGTGTCGCTGTGCATCGCCCACCTTCAGGCTAACGCTCCCTAAGCCAGGGCAGCAGCATCATCATCATCATGATGGCTCTGCCCGTGGCTGGGATTTGCAGAGCGGCAGGTTGCGGTCTCAGCTGCAGAGTGACCCCGTAACGATATAACCCGCAGCTGGCCGGCATTTCCCTCTCAAGCCCATGCTAGGGTTCTGCCTGCTTTTTCTCCCTGTCGGATGCCGGCCGAGGCTGACACTCAAGTGGTCAAACAAGACTCTTACCAAGAAGGGAAATGGTGAAACGCATTCAGTTTAGAAGAAGGTAGGCAGAGGAGTAACCAACTGGGGAGAGGCAAACGGTATTTCACTGGGCTTCTGTAATTCCCATCCAGAAATTCCCAACAGCTGCGGAGGTGGGAGTGCAACAAGAACCACCGTCGGGATGGGAGGGTTCCCGCCCTGGAGGCCCCTGGCGTGGCTTGCATCGCCCCCCCTGGTCAGCCACTGGATGCCACGCTGTGTGCTGAAGGTGGCTCTTTCCTTCGGGAAGCAAAAGGCGTCCCATGAATCCAACTGTTCCTCCGAACTCTTTGCTGTCTTTGCTTTCCCCCCATAAGCATCCGCTCCCTTGCTTGTTCCACGGGTAACGCTCCTGGGCTGCAGTGGTTAAAACAGAAAGCTCAGACCACAGAACTTCTGTCTTTGCTGACGGATGAGTCAGAGTCCGTGGTACAGATAAACTTGGAGGTTTTCCGTGGGCAAGGCCACCTGAACGTGGCTGATAGTCCGCTCAGTATTAAGCCAGGAGGCTGGAAGGTGCCGCTGTCTGGAACGCACCATGCGTCTATCGTACAAAGATGCCGCGGGTCCGCTTGCAGTTGCGGGAGAGGTAGAACGGTTGGGAATGTGGACTGAATTCGAGCTGAACACAGATGAAAAATATTAACAACTCCATGCTGTAAACAAACTTCTGGTTCTTTTGGTGCATTATGCCAAATTCCTCAGGATTCCTTATAGACTTCGTTCCCTTTCATTTGCAGGCATTGATCTGGAGAGCTTGTACCAACTTTTTCTGGTCGGAATAAGGAACCGTCTCCCTTCCTCCCCTCGTTGGCACTGAATCTTGCGACGTCACCTCCACGTTTCCATACCAAGGTAGGGAGATCTTCTACGACCTCATTTTCTTAAGCCTTGTGGAAGTGATTTTTGTGTTGGTAGCCCTCCTGGCACGTGTGATGTAAATAACCTGGGTGAAAAGAGATGTGATTACACACAACACAGCCACGCCGTTCCCGGGCAGAGATTTCAGAGTTGTGTCGTTTATCCTCTGCCGTTCTGGTGAGCAGCAGCGTTTGCTTGCTCTTTCTTCCAGTGGCTCTGTGGGGTTTTTAAATGCCATCTGCATGAAGTGTTTCTTAGCACCTGATTTGCTGGTCAGCAATGGTGGCTCATCTTATTTTCAGTGCAGTGAGATGAATTAAAAGGTGGCTTTTGAACAAGACCGTCCATAGATTTATTTATTTATTTATTTATTTTTCTGGATGTCTTCAAGTTGACACCTTGTCAGGTTATAGTTGTGTGGGGGCTGCTAAGGAACCATCAGGGCTCTGGGAGTTAGGTTGGCCCTAACTGTTAGCTTCTGTCACTAAAGCACGGGCCGAATGGTTAGAGTGTCCTCGGCAGGAAAACTGTCCCTTGAACTCCTGTCACAGCCAAGCAGGCGTACAGGAGGAAGGGACAATAACGCAACTCCTGACCTGTTCTGTTTTGCATGCGAATTGTTGGATTTAGTAAATCGTGTTTGGATGATCTGTGTCAGTGCTTGGGGATCCACTTTCCCAAAACTATGGTAAATGATGTGCCGGCAGAAAAAACATCTTCCTGAAGGCAGGAAAAAATATCCCTTCTCTTCCTACTAGTCTGTCTGCCATTGGATTTGACACTGGAAAAGTACCTGTGGTCCAAATGTAGTAATCTCATTCAGAATTATTTTTTATGTAACTAGAATTCACTGAGTCACTGTGAAGTACCTGGCTTTAATATATCTCTGTATCTTGAGTCATTATAAAGTCATTTATAATATCTGGGATACTCTGTAATACCAAACTAACCTTGTGGAACGTCGGTAGCAATAGAAAGAGTAACGGGAGGCTTCAAAAAATACTCATCAGTCCCCTCTCTCTAGATTAAAAACTGAGAGGTGTAAGTTTGGAGTCGGATTTTTTTCCTGTATTTACTTCTCGGGGGTTTTTATCCTTTAAAGAAGCTTTCTCTCTCGCTTGCTTCTTACGTTTTTATCTGAAGTATTTTGTTTACAACACGAGTGTGCACTTCAATTTCTGGAGAATCATCAGACTTATAAATTAAATGGAAACCTTGGGAAATTCTGTGAGGGACAAAGGCATTGATTCTCTTTGCGCTCTTAATATTTCAGAGGATCCTGAGTAAAGCATCTACTTTTTCCCATTTAGTCAGGAAACTTTTTAGGCCTTCATATCCTTGCGGGGGGGGGGGGAGGGGGAGGGATGGGGATGGGGATGTGCATGATGTTCTTCAAGTGTTGTAAACTGAATCCAAGGGCTCGGGTGAGGAATATAGACACTGAAATCCCACCTTCCCTGAGCTTGGCTCTGCTCTGAGAATGAGAGGGAAGGATGGATGGAGGGGAGAAGCAACAGAAAAGCAGGCAGAAGGTAAGGGAGGTGGAAGAGAAGGAACGGTAAAGGAGGCTGAAATGGGGACCTTTTGAAGCTTTTTGGAGTGAGAACACGTGCAGCTGATTGTGCTTTGTTCAGGCTGCTATGGCTAGTGCTGAGGTGTGATAGATTGTGGGTGTTCTTTAAAAACATCCAGCGCCTACGGAGGGAATGTGCTTTGGGACCAACCTGTTCACGGTCTTCGTTAATGGCTGCGGCAGAGAAGGCAGCGTTGTGCTGAGGGAATCCCTCCCAGCGTCACCAGGCTGGCCGAGGAGCGGGAAGGTCGGGCAGTGGGGAAGTGGAGCTCGACAAACCAAAGGTTCACCATTTGTATGGGCGACATAGAATACGGGTGGCCAGCGGGCGCGCGAGATCGCTTTGTGGGGGGTTGGCTTGGGCACCTCGGTTAATTTAAATGGCAGCTTTAATTCTGTCAAAGAGGCACATACATGTGGCGAAAAGCAAGCCATGTGGGGATAGGAGGGGAATGCTTAACTGCAAGTGGAAACGCGAAGCCAGCTCAGTTTATAGGACATGGGAATGCCCGAGCGGCGCTCAGCGAGCGGGCAGCCGTGCCCGTGTTCTTGCTGACAATCACAACATTATTGTGTCTGGTTTATTTGTATGACAAATGGCTAAAAATTGTATAGTTGCTAGAATCCGGGGTACGTACCCGTTCTCAACGTATCCACCGGTTTTTAGCTTTCTCTTAACTTTTAGAAACTTTCCTTTTGAAGCTGTGGTTTTCCCCCTGAGATGAGTTTCCAGTTTTGGCAAAGCTGTGCTGTATTTCAGGACAGCAGCGCAGCGGTGCAAGCGTCTGGTGCTAGGAAATATTTCTGCGCTACGTCAGCACTGAACAGGTAGACTAAAGTTTGGCAAGGAGAACGCCTTAGGAGGCAAACAGTACTTCTGAATGTCCCTGTGAAACCTGGCTTGGGCTTAGCAGAACGGTCGCTTGTAAAAACCATACAGCTGGTACAAGCAGGTACAATTGTATTTTACCAAAGGGCAGGATACCGTGAGGCTCACTTGCCTCCAGACGGGACCCAAATCCTTACGCGGCCGCAGGAAGGCGAATCAGCAGGTTTAGTGCTGCGAAGGCCGAGCGGTGTCGGAACGTGGCTCCGTTACCTTCCCTTGTAAAAAGGAACTTTCTTCTGCATGCTCATCTCCGTTTTCCCTTGGGCTTTAAAATAGACTCGGTTATTAAACCGAAGGCTTCGGTTTCCACCTGGTGTGGTGGGGGAAATGCCATTGCTCATTCTGCTCCTATAGTTGCCATAGCTTTTATGCTAGGATATTATTGTAATTACCCGTTCAGTGGCTAATTGCGCTTCAGTCAGTGCGAAGGAAGGGGAGAAAGTAAGGCCAGCGCTGTATTTCACAGTAGAAGGGGGTGTTTGGTAAGAACCCCCAGACGCCTCGTTTTCTGAAGCTGGCGCGTCGCATCCTCCCGCCCCACGGGGGTTTCTGTTCAGCACCTTCCGCGGGAGCAAGCGCGGAGCAACTCGGCCTGGCTTCAGAGATTCCCAGGCAGAGGGAAAGCTCGGTGGGGATAGTTTTGTTTTCCAGGGCTGAAGTCCCTAGCAGGTCCTGCACTCTAAACCCTCTCGTAGCTGCTGTGGCATCAGCCTGGCGGCGCTGGGAGCACTCGGTGCAGCAGCACCCGGGGAAGATGACGGGGCACGCAGCGTCCCCCGGGCGGAGAGGGGAGGGCCGGGAGCTGGATTCGCCTCTGCTGGGCTGGTTGGGTTTGTGGCCGGGGTAGCTGCTGCATCCAGGGAAACTCACGCTTCCATATCAGAGGGCAAATACCGTTCGCACTGCAGCTTTCTCCTCGAGGGCAATGGGTTTGTTTTGCGGCAAGGAAAAGGCTGGAAAAATCCTTTCTTGTTTCTGGGGTGGGCAGGTACTGCCTAAAGCTTGTTCTGTTCATTGAGCGGGTAAGAAACATCCTTAATTACTGACGAACATCCCAAATAGGAGATTCCCCCCCACCCCCCACCCCCAGCCATAGCCTTTCTATTTGCTCATACTTTTTCAGGTTGTTCTTCAATTTAAGTATGTCGTGATCTTCTGGCATAAGAATAGAATGTATTTTTAGTAACTTCCCTCTGTTTTATTTCAATACAAAAAAGAGTGGGAATGCATCTGCAGCTCATCACGGGGGAATGTGCTGGCAGGTGTGACAGACAGCTCTCCTGCCATTTCCCAAAATAATTCCGTATTTTTTAACTGGCACAAGGCTCTTTCAGAAGCTACTGTGCAAATACGGTTCTGTTTCAGTGGCTGCAAAGCTCTCAGGTCCCACATCGTAAATGGTCCCGCCGCGGCCGGCAGGAATCCCTAGCGAGCGGCGAGCGTTTCACCGCTATGTGCAGTGTTTGCGATGAGCAGCCTGATGGCCAGGCCTGCCTGGAGCCTGGGGTAAATCCTGGAGATGCGTAACGGTTTCAGTTTCCCTAAATGCAGCAGTAGATCGAACTACACTGAGTAAGATCGTCCTGCACGTCCTCACCATGCGTACATAGAGAGGCTTCCTTAGACGGGAGCGGAGTCAGGGGTTCTCCTTCCCGGGACGCAGGGCAGGCGGTGAAACGCACGGGCGATTGCCTTCTGACTTCTTCAACAGCTAAAATCTCTGGCTTTGAAACCTTGCAGCGCTAGGTTCCTAGCTGGTGCAAAGCGGCTGCAATTAGTGGCGATCCCTCACTAGGCACACGCGCAGCCCCGAGGAGCCTGTGCCCCGGCCGCCCAGCCCGCTCTAAGAGCAGGGGACAGAATGGCAACGGGGACGCGTTTTCCCTTTTCCCTGCTAACATTCCTGCTTCCCCAAAGTGTAAACGGCACAGGCTCTCGGAGCTGGGGGAGCACCCGTGGCAGCAGCACGTTTTCAGGGATGCGGTAGCGAGGCTCCCGCGCCCCGGTGGGAGCGGCAGGGAGGGCGTCCCGGGCGGCGCGGGCGGGCTCGCTCCCGCTGTCGGCCCCCGGCGGGCTCGCGTGCCCAACCCACCCAGGCGGCTTCGGGGCTGGTCACGTTCTCCTCCTCTCGTGTCCGCGTTTGCATAACGATCCTGTTGACAAACATGTAAGCTGTGCCTCCGTGATACTGAAAGCCCACGCGTACCATTTAAAAACAAAAATCAGACAACATAGAGCGTTTCACATTTTCCCTCGTTTGACAGAGCCCGATAACGAGGCCACGCTTGGATTAAATCTTTTTTATTCTCCGCAACCGTACGACAGTTTGGGGGACATTAACATTCGTGCAATAATTTGTGTAAGCAGTAACGCTGGCGATGAAGGCACCCGAAGAGCCTGCTGCGCCAGGTCAGCGTCCCCGCTGCCGGCTGGGCTCCGGAGGCAGCGCCCCGTCCCCAGCGTCACCCGCCACCGCAGCGTGCCCTCCCTCCAAGGGCTGCTGCCACTGCCTCGGAACGGGAGGAGCAATGTGAAGGAACCCAAACGATTTTACAAGTTTATGTTGCCAGGCACTGAAACTTGTTTCCTAATGAAAGCCCGCCTAGTAGCGGGAGCAGCAATTGCGGCATCAGCGGCAGCCACAGCAGGAACAATGACGGTTTCTCTTTTTGGCCGGCTGCTGGCATTTCTTTGAGGCTCCATAAAGACAACGCTCCAGCATCCTTACGCAGCCCACCGGCTTTGTACGACCGTCTCCTTGGAGCCTTGGCACGGGAAAGGACGTGCGCGCATCCCGGCGTTTTCCAGGCTGCGGGGTTTTCTCCTCTTCTGGCCCCAGCGCTGTGAGCCCCCTCCTTTCAGCCTGAGCACCGCTTAAATAGATCATTTGTTTTCATTATAGGTTTTTGCATCTCTGCCTTTCATCCTTGTTAATGAATTTCTAGGGTCTGATTGGGAAACAAAAGCCAAATACAAACATAAAAAGGGATCTGACAAAGGACACGGTTCAGCGTCTGGCAGGCTCTGCCGCACCGGCTGTAGCGCGGAGATGGCCGTTTGCTGATCGCCGGGGTTGACACGACTTGGTTAGTATGCTAATCTAGTCCTCTGCATTTAGCATTCCGCTCAGGTCTGAGCAGGCTCCGCAGAGCCCCGGCGCAGGGGAAGGGGTGGCCGCCTGGCAGCGGGGACCGCGCGGCGTCCATGACAGCCATACCCCAACACCCTGCCTGCGCCTGCCATGCGCTCGCTCCCCCTCCTGCGCGCCCCCGCTCCCCCGCCCGCCCTCCCTGCTGCACGCACACATACATACCATCCGAAAAGTGCATCTGCAAGTGCTGAAACACACGAAATGTGGAAAAGCCATGTATGATTGGCTCGTTTCTCTGCCTCCGCATCCCCAAAGATTCCCACTTTAACAGACCATGTGTTTCTGCTGCTGGAGGAGCCCAGAGCGGAACGTGCCAAAATTCAGCAACAATGAAGTAGGACGGAGTTTAACATCCAGAACAAAGAGATGGCATTTCTGCAGCTCGCTTACAGCACCGCAGTCACAAGGTGCTTTAAATTTCCCTCTATCCTCTCTCCCCACCCAACCTCAGCCCAAGAGAAAGCCAACATTTATTAAAATCCGTGCGTCCAGGACAGCAATCAGACGCCCAGGTGGGAAGGAAAGCTTGCTCCTGGTATTCCCGATGGCTGGAGGCAGTGAGCTGCCACCCCCCACCCAGAGGAAGGGGGTTCCGATTTCCAGAATTAAGGAAGGAATCGATGCCAGAGCCAGTTCCCATGGTCAGGTCCACCAGGTCCTGCAGCCAGAGGAGAACTTAATTCCTCGAGCTCCCCTCTCTTTGTTTCCGTCTCATCACAGCAGTTCTGGAGAGGCGCATGGAGAATCGCCAGCTTCTGCTTGCGTTCGGGGTGTTTCAGAAGTTGCATTTTCAGAGAGCAGGTCAGGTGTGGGCAATCCGAGTCTCCAGCTGACACACGAGCAGACAAAGCTGCTTAACCTCTGAATGATAGCACAGCTCCATGGGTCTCTCTTCTGTTGTTTCGTGCTCCAAGCAAACTGCTCCTTGCAGTTCTCCCTCCTGGTGCCAAGCACGTATTCCAGCTGCAGCTCGGCAGCGCGGGCAAATTCCTTCCAAGTCCCCGGCAGAACAGTCAGCGCTTGCTCCGGAGCTGCAGGCTTGATTGTCCTTGATTATTTTATTTCTTTGGCTCTGATCCAAGATGTTCCCTGTCATCATTTCAGTGTCTTTTCTCATAATCCCTTTTCTAAACATCATCAACAATTAACTGATTCTCTCCTATCTACAAACACATGCACACACACGCAGGCGCGCATGCACACACACTCCACTGAGTCTCATCAGTGTCTTTTTTGCCTTTAAGTATAAGAAATTACAGCTTCTCATTAGCTGAAGAGCATGTTTTGAAAGGCTTTGTGTTTACTCACTTTGCAAGTGATGCTGGCGCTTTTAATTATTCTCCTTTTGCATATCATAAGCGAGCAGCGCGCTGCTCCCGCCAGCCCAGGCGACGCGTATTCCCGGGAAGGCAGGAGGAAGGGATCGCGATTTACCTCGCTGCTGCTGCTTTCTTCCCTTTCTGTCAGCCAGCCAAGGAATCCCCCCAAAGCTCTTACGTAGCAGATACCAAAACCGTGAGTCACTTTTTGCTCCCGGAGCAATAAGTCCAGCGCATCTGCGTGCAGAACGGCGAGCGCGAGGCTGGGAATCTCTCCAGGCTGCCGGCGCGCCCCGGCACCAGTTCTCCAGCGGTGACTTTGTTTTTCCTGCTCTCGCTTTCTCTCCTCGGCTCCCTCAGCTCTTCGTTCCTTTTCATGCCGTTCCCGTTTCCTTCCTTCCTTCCTTCCTCTCCATCCGTCTCCGTTGCTGGCAGCGGCAAACCCAGCAAGATCTGGGTCCCTCTCGCCTTCTGTGGATTTTTTTTTTTTTTCCCTTTTTTCCTTTTTTTCCCCCCCCCCGTAACTGCAGCAGCCTTTGGCTGCTCACTCTGCCAGGTTGGATCACCAAAGACACACGACTCGCTCACAATGAATAATCAATACAGATATTGATCTGCGGAAAATGTTTGTAAATTCCTGAAAGGGGAATCGGGAACAGCGGGACAGGGAGGCTTGTGGGGGACGACAGGGTGCTTCGGGCAGCGGCTGCAGGCAGCGCCTGGCCAGAGCCCGCGTCCTGCCGCCTCCGAGGTGACGGGTGCTGGAATGCGTGCGCGGGCGGCGGCGGGTGTGCGCGGGGGCTTCTGTATTTTCATTTCTCTACAGCTGCTTCCCCCGAAGAATCGGGAGGCGAGCAGCTGAGAGGCCCCATCGGTGCCATGCCTTGGCTGCCGTCCAGCGCTGTTTTGTTTCCATCATCACACGCCACTTTTAAATTTGCATAAATACAAGGGTTATTTTCCCTCGCGCCTCCAAAAAGATTTAAGAAGGTGGAAAAGTATTTCTGTAAGGAGGGATTACTGTTTTCAGTCATCATTTTCAGGATTTACTCTCGAATCCGTGTATTTGCAAGAAAGGGAGGCAGAGAGGAAAATAAAGGGCAATAAGAAGGACTTGGAGAAGACTAAAGCTGTTGGAATGTGGAAGAGCCTTAGACTGCAAAGAAAAAAAACAACCCCAACGTTCTCCAGCGGGGACCTGCGTGTGCCCGGTTTGTGCCAGCGCCGTCGGGTCAGAGCTCTCCGGCCGGGGCTCTTCCCACCTCCCCGTGAGCGGGTCCAGCCTGGCCAGAAGGTGGGGATGGTGACGGAGCCTGGGGCTGCTCTAAAGGCTATGGCTGGGTCCGTCTCCAGAGCAGCCTGACCCCGTCCTGGGGTCCATCTCCTGCCGGCCCGTGCGGTGTGCGGAGCACCCGGCGGCTGACACGCGCCCAGTTTGCTGCTGGCGTGGCCAACCCTACTCCTACTGCCGGAGCATCCTTGCCGTGTTTCTTGGCCTTCCTCCCTCTGGTTTTCTGTCTTTCTAGGGAAAGGCGCGTACTGAAGGTATCGAGAGATGTGGTATTGGGCTCATTGGGTGTTCAGCCCCTTCTCTAGTGCTTGAGGTCAGCAGTGGGGACCCTAAGGACTGCTGAGGGCCGTGGAGGTGCCTGGTACCCCGGGCAAGCCCAGCAGCCGTCGCGGTGCCCAGGGCTGCCTGAGGCACTGCCAGCCAGAGCAGCCGGCCGGGATGCTCACGGCTTCTCCGACGGCCTCTGGCCAGAGGCAGCCTGCCGGGGCGGCGGGGGCTTTTCACCAGCCTCCCGCCATCGCAGGCCACCACCCCCGGCGCCGCCGCGCACGTCTGCGTGCCGTCAGCGGTGAGACCTCCCTTGGCCGACCGTGGTCCTCCCTTCTCTGCCTGCGCGGCCGCCCCGTGCCGCAGCAGCCACGGGCACCCTGCGATAGCCATCTCGGGCGAGGCTCCGCCGGGGATGCAATTCCCGCGCCTCCTCCCCGAGCGCAGCTGCCGGCTTTATCAGCCCGCGCCAGCAGCGGGGAGGCTGAGCGCGCTCGTTCTCTCTCCAGCTTCTGATTAGCTCCCGCAATCCAATTAGCAGAGGCATTTATATCACAAGGGGCTGAGGTGCCCCTGCTCATCACGGCGGCTCAGAGCCAGTCATAAATTCTACCGACACTACATCTTTCCTGTGACATGGATTAATTACAGCTCTGGGCCTCCAAGAGGAGGTTTGCAAACGAAGGTGCCCGTGAAATGAGAATTTAGGGAAGGCAAAGCAGAAGGAGGTTCCTGTCCGTGAGGGACGAGGGGCTGATGCGCTGGGTGGCCCAGGGCCGGGGAGGCAAGTGGACCGCCCGCGCGGGTGCGTTATTAACAGAGGGAGGCAATGGAGGTTGGCCGGGGGATGTTATGAATCCTGTGCCCGTGGCCATAATGAGAAATTCTTCATAACCCTCCTTTGTATGCTCTGCTGCAGTGCAGATGCTGAAAGTGAAGCTAAAGAGCCTTAATAAAATTACATTTTTCCACTTGAGATGTTGCAGGCGCTAGCCAGTGGCGTAGCTTCGCCAGGCGAGTGAGGCGCTGGGCTGTCGGGAGGATTCGGCATCGCAGAGCTCGGTGCTTGCTGCCAGGGCCGCGGCTGCGTGCCCTCGTGTCGGCTCCGCTCTGTGGGGCGGTGCTCGCGGCCTTGGTCCCCTTAGGCTGTAGCGTCGGCCCCACTGGAGCTGGTGCTTCTGCAGCGGTGAAAGAGCCTGTTGGAAACATCCAACATGGGGGAGCATCCGGGAGAGCGATGGGTTGAGGGACAATTCCTGTCCTCACAGGCCTGGTTCCATAGCTCCATATTTCTCCTTTGCACCCTGGTACCTATCCGTCCCTTTCACCAGCACCTGGCTGTGCGTTTGCCTATCAACTGCTCGTCCAACTGTCTGGGCACCTACCCATCCGTACGTCTGCTCAGCTGTGGATTTGGGCGCGCAGCTATATGTGGATTTGGGCACGCATCTACCACCATCTGCTGAGCTGGGATGCCATGCCAGCGCTTGGTCTGTTGGGTTTTTCCCAACCATATGCCAATTTAATGATTCATCCAAGTTATCTGTCCATCAATCAGTTTTTAATTTATGCATTGGTCAGTGGTTTTGTTGATAACTTTCCATGTGTTCATGCTCTTGCCTGTTACTGAAATATAATTACTTAAGTCCACAAAACTACCTTTTAAATGCCTGGGTAGGTAGGAATTTTAAAGACATGAGGATGCCTATTAAATTTAGTAGCATGTCAGCTCCATTTGATCTATTTACTCTGGTCTGCTGACAGATCTTCTGTGTAAGCAAATACAGCTCCTGCTGAGAAAGGGGCTTGGCTGGGGGCTGGTCGGTTGGTTTTAGGCGAAGGTAGCGGTAGCCCGAATACAGCTGCTGCTCTGGAACACTTGGGTTGCCACTGAAGGGAAATATTGTCTGATCTTGCAAAACAAAAATTCTGTTTACTTCTGTGTAAGAACAAATCTTGCACTTACTGACCAAAATAGTTATTGTTTGTGGTCAGACAGAGCTCGTTCCCCAGCCGGTATCTCCACGGGCGATGGCCGTAACCTGCCACTAGCCAAATTTGGGCTGGAGAGAAGTTGGGTGGTGGTAAGAAATGGGGTAATTGGCCAACTGGCCGACCGACCTCACGGATTCACGGGCAGCTGAAGTCTTTACATTAGGACTTACGTTTTTCTTTATATAGTATTTAAAAAAAAAAAAAAAAGCTGGAACAGCAGCTTCATCTCTAAATTTGGGGGTGAAGTCATTGGGCTGTGAGATCCTGGTGTTCCCTCCGACCTTAAAATCCCTACGTCTGTAGATCTCAAACAGGGCTGGATTCAGTCCTATTTAGGGTTTCCTTCGCTCTCTGAATCACACCCCGACGTGTCATCGCTTTGCTACGACCCCGATTGCCTCGTGTTTATTTTCCCACGTACAGCCAAGACCTCTCACTCGTCCCTGTGTCACTGGGCTTCTACCAGGGCTTTCGTCCGTGTTTTGGTGGACCATAAAATTGCGCTGCTACAATTCCATTTTAACAGAACCCTGCTGTGGTTTGCCTTCCCGGTCAGGGTGAAATGACACAACGGCCTTCTTCCAGAGGAGAGTCTTCATAGTTACTGTCTTGATTAAAGCTGGCTGATAGCGTTTTGGCACGCCTCCATTCTTCTGCCCCCCACAAAAATGCCTTTTAAGCAAACCTGATAAAACACCTCTATACCACCACTTTTTGCATTTTTTTCCAGATCTACATGAAGCAAATCAAATGTTGTGTTGTGTTCTCTTTTCATTGTCTGTTTTAAGATTTTTTTTGTTTCAAGTTTACTTTTTTGTTCCAAGTTTTCATATAATTTGTCACGTTGCCCTATATGTTCTTTGACTAAACGAGCGATTTAACCACATGTGTTGAAAACAGCGACGTGCACTGCAGCACTTTGGTAACAAAAAGCACTTTGATGCTTTTTTAATGGAAAGAGAAGGTTTAAAAACAATATATGAGAGATATCAAAGGAGGATTTGTGGAAATTCTGTTTTAAAAAAATAAAATTGTTTTAGCCTGAGTTGAGATCAAAGAAAGTCGTAAGTGTTCTGTGAAATGAGAGCTCCCTGTCGGGGCGCGTTTCACCTCTCGCATCCCCGTTGGACGAGATGCTTCCTGCGGCACCTCCGGGGCTGTCGCGCCGCAGCCGAGGACGGAATCATCTGCACAGCTCTAGCACAGGAACGTAAAAACAACCCCGTTGGGTCAGGCAGCAGCTTTCACCAAGCCGCTTTATTGCTCTCCAGGATGAGTTTTCTGAATGTCCTGAGATAGGCACGTGGTGGAAATGAAGCGTGGGAACAACTCAATTTATAGAGAGATTCTCTGCAGTGAGATCGAGAACATTCATCCTGACTCTACTCTTTTGGGTGCCTTGGTCATCTAGCGCTAGTTCCCAAACTTGCTGAGGACTTCCCTCGGTAGGACGTGGTGCTGTCCAGCGACTGCCCAGAACGGGTAAGTCAGAAGGGGCCGAGGTGCTGAGGGTAGCTGGGTGCTGTGAGGTTCCATCACTGCCCTCATGCATGGAGCATCGAGTGGCAAAGAACTTATTTAAACCTAGAGCTTTTTCATTTCATTTTTTTCCCTTAGGGAATGGATCATTGAGTGATTTTTCTAGGCCGGAGCTGGCAGTGGTGTAGGCTGGTATCGATCTGTTTGACTCCATCCACGTGCGGAGTGTCTCAACCTACGCCAGGGTAGTTGGTGGCACGGCTGCCACGCGAGGAGAGCAGGCAGGGTCAGAGGCGAGCGCGCCGCGTCGGCTCCTCCCTGCCCCGCCGCCCCCGTTCCGTGTCCTTCACTCGAGAAACCGCATCCTCTCGGCCCCGAACGACGGAACTTGGCTAATTTCTGTCCTGTTTAATGTCATTCCCGTATCAGCCTCCCACTGCTGTTGCCTGGATTTCAGTCCAGAAAAGCGCGCTACAGACTTGGAGTTGTCATCACCCATCTGGTGCGGAGATGTAAAATCTGCGTCGTTCCCTTGAGGCCCCGGGTTTGTCTCCAGCGCCCGGGGGAGGTGGTGCTTGGCCTACATCTCGATTTGCCGTCACGTTGCTTAGTCAGTGCAGAAAGCGTTCTCCTTCTTGATGGGTGACTTTAGTCTTCTATAAAATTGTCCAGCACAAATTCTTCCTGAAAAACACAGTTTGGAGGGAGTATTGTCAAAAATTCTGTCTCTCTCTATACTTTATTATCCCCTCATTTTTTTTGTCATTTAACTCCAATTATGGGATGCTAAGTGCTTTTGGAAATTTCATTGTTAATATCTTCTTACAGTGCTATTAACGTAAATCAACGTTAATAGTGTCCCAGCAAGTATAAAAGCAATCAAAAATTCAGTACTCACGAATCATTCTGTAATTTCAGCATAAAATGTTAATAGAAATAAAATCCAATACCATAAAATATCGGAAAATTCAACTTTAAATACATGTGATGGATGACTTTACCGTGCTGCTGCATCCCTGGACTTCTGCAATGTGAAACCTTTTACTGGCCAAGGTCTGACAGACGCCGCTCCCTCCTTCAGCCCCTTCCCAGCACGGGGGGCGCACGGGATCTTCCTTTGCCAGAAATTAAAAATCCATCTTTGCTCACAACGTGGCGTCGTATGCAGGTGTTTAGTGGTAATACGGAGGATTACCAGGAATCCGTTAACTCGCTCTGGCTAATAGAAACTCGCGGCTGCTTTATTGCCATCAGCCTGGCTTGAAGAGCTGCAGCTGCGTTGCCTTTTATTGAGACCGGGATTTTCCTACAGACAAATCTTTTAAATCAGAATTTAGATCGTGCAGATCCATCAGTTATTCAAAGGAAACCGCTAGGAGAATGGTATAGATTTCTCAGGAAATACAGCTGTAGGCCTGAAAATGCAAATTACCGTTAGAAGGAACCCCAAATCCCCGAAGTGACACGTGAACAAGTGCTGGGTGTGTAACCCCCGATTTAGCACCCCCTCAGTCTAGAACATTTGGGGTTTCTTTTTTTTCATTCACTTGTTTTAGTGGGTTTAGGCTGTGCCGTGGTCTGTAACACCACGTTGAAGACCGTTTGCCGGTGGCAGTGGGTGTAACGCCGCAGGCAAGGCAGGCGAGGTCTCATTCCCTACCTTGCCAGGCAAGAAGCGCCGTGCAAGCCTGAGATTGCCGCGACCACCGAGGAAGAAAGCGACAGCGAGATACCTATAACGAGAGTTTCTCCGAGAAGAGATACCCCGGTCGCTATATAGACACCTTTTCGCTCCTTATTCCCCGTTGTCCCCGTGATCTCAGTGTCATGTCCACGTCTCCAGCCTTTGGGTTGGTCTCGTTCTGCTCCCTTGGGGCTCCTTCTTCTTTCTGCCTTCGTTTCATGAGTGATTCCTCGCCTGCGGGTTTCTGCAGCGGAGCGGTCCCCTTTCACAGTTTTGCAGACCCTTTGAGGGCTGAGGGGGGTTCTGTGACGTTTATAACGCGCTTGCACCATGTTAGGGAAGTTTATGGTATCGTGAGGTATCTCGTGAAGGGTATCAGCTGCTGTCGCCATGCCCATCCCCACAAGCATCAGACAAAGCAGAGGCGTTTGGAACCGTTCGGTCATTCCCTTTGGATATGTGTTGCCCTGGAAAGTTAAGGTAAACGCTTAAGAACGCAGGTGGGCTGGGGCTTTGGATCCCCGTATCTTCCTCATCCGTTATTCCAGAACTTCTAAAAGGAATTTCATTATAATAAAGCAGCGCTGCAGGTTTCTGGTGAGCATTATTTTGATTCTGGTGACACGGCAGAATTACTAAAATCCGTCTTAAATTGGATATTTATGGTCATTCTATTTCTGTAAACAAGCGGCCAGAGCGTCAGCTAGCTCGGGACTCGTCCAAAACCCGCAAAGCCAACTCAGCTGGCTGTGCCGGAGCTCGGGCTCGGGGGGTCGGGGCAGCATCGTGCCCCGGCAGTGGGGCTTGGTGGGAACTCACCCACCTGGTTATCCCGTCCGGCCTCAGGAAAACTGTGCTCAGCGCCTGCAATAACGCGTCACCTCGTCTGTAAATGCTCCGTACTGCTTACTGCTGGTTCAATGTACGACATCTTTCTTTTTGAAATAAGTCTGAAACCAAAGGCTTTATTCACTGGCGTAGCCACACAGTTTTTCTTTGAATTCAGTGGGCATTGGCTCGGGCCTTAAAGCGGGGAAGCCTTAGTTAGGATTAACGGATTGAAACCTGCAGAAGTGCTTTCGTTGGGGGTTCAGTGAAAAATTTTCACGAGATTTAGGCTTTTCAGATACTGTGTAAAAACTTCTGATGTTTCCTCTCGCTCCTCTTCCCCTTGTTCCTGTCTCCTGCTGAAATGGCGAGTTACCCCGCCGGGTGGTGGCCGGGGTGGGAGCGCCCCTGCAGTCCCCCCGGGATAAGCGACGCAGAAGCAGCGAGCGCCGGCCCTCGCTGGCGTTACTGTGCCGGGACGTCTGTGCCACGACGTCTGTGCCGCCTTGCGCTACGGTGGCGCGATGCTGCCCGGCTCCTCTTCTCCGCTTCCAAAGTAAACCAGACTTTGGCCCGGCCATCTGAGCCTAAAATATCGCCTCTTCACCTGCTTGGGTTTGCAGAGCCCGGTCCCCACCTTGTTTGTTGAAGATCGTAGTGCTATGGCACTAAGGGAAAACAGGGAAAATATTTTCAACTCCTTTTTTCAGAAAAGTCGTTATAGGTTGATGACTATGGTGAGGGTTCAGTGGTGGGGATCAGTCCACATCTAATAAAATGCAGCGGCTCAGGTGTTGGAAACCCTCGCCTTTGCTGTTAGGTCAGGGGAGCTTCACTGCGGACCAGAGGGAGCTCAGGGAGCGCCGGGCTCCGCAGATGCCCAGGATGCCGAGCCCTGCTCTCTCCTGCGTGGGAATCTCACGTTCTCCATTTCTCCTGAATATAACCCAGAGCTGAAGCTTGCCAGTGGTTTTCACACTTGGCTTCGTAAAAAGGAGAGTCAGAGGGAATCCTGCCATCATAATATAAGCAAGGCAGTTGAGAAGAAAAATTCACCGTATGCAATGAAGTAATATTGATTAAATATCAGAACAGGGACATACAAATGTGAAAAGATAAAAACCATGGGTTTGACAGGAATTCGGCTGCGAGGTCCTCTGTCTGAGAGCCCTTAAATCGAGGTTCGCGTGCACCTTTTGCAGGAGGCGACGCTTTCGGGGACAGCAAACTCCCGCAGGAGTCGCCGCGTTGTTTTGGGGTCTCCCCCTGCGCTGCCTCCTCTGGCAAAGCTGCCAGGACGGCTCAGAGCCGCTCACGGAATCGTTAGGGTTTCTCCTGCTTAACGGGCGTTTGTGAGGAGCTGCGTTCTTGCAGTCAAAACACAGATCTGTGAACTCTTTTGAGTAGTATGTAGAGAAAAAACGTTATTTTTCCAGATAGTTTAACACTTTCCAGCCCGCCCTCGGGTCCTGTCGGTAATGGGAGACTTTCAGTGTTGTTTAACTCTTATTTGAAGAATTTCTCCGTTCCTCTTCCGCTCGCAGCGTGGAAGAATGGTGAAATGCCTTTGTCACCGGCGGTGGCTGCATGGACTGGGTAGATCCCGGGGAAGCTGCGGGGGCCGGGTACGGCCGGGACAGGCTCGGACGCGCGAGAGGAGCAGCGATGGGGCATCCCACCGGCCCCAGCGTCCTCCCCTGAAGGAGAAGGCACCTCCGGAGTTTTAAGCACAAGGGATCACCATATTACAAGGAAGCAAAAGAAACAATCTTTAATCCTTGCAAAGCCCAATAATATTATGTATATTGACTGAAGCCCTATGGAGTGGGCCTGGCAGGGCTTTTTCATTACTGCGGCACGCTGTAGCCTAGCTACCTTTGAAAAGTAACCAATATCGAGAGCCACTTGACATTTGCAAAGGATTATGGGTGTCCTCTCCATCTCTTCTCAAGTTCCCAAATTTACAATGGTCTTAATTTAAAAGTTAAGCCAGGGGATCAGTCGCTTAGTCTGGTGCTGGGCTGCCCTTTAAGG
>JAKFQP010000317.1:421488-455177 GCA_023375905.1 Nycticorax nycticorax
GCTCCTGTAACCGCCCGGGCTGTTGCAATCTTTGGGCTTTACTTCGGGCCCAGCGCTAAACGTGGCTTGCGCCCAAGGCAGGCAGCGGTGGGGAGGCTTTTGTCCGTGGCTTGTGCTCCGCAAAGCGCAATCATTGGGATCTCTGGGACATGGAATTTAAACTGAACCGCAGCGTTAAAGAGGCGTGTTGCTGTAACTGCGCGCTGTTCGCGTACCCCCCAACGCAAAGACATAGGAATATTTACTTTGCCCGCTGGAAAGTTTGCCGGGTTGCGAAAAGCCCTTATTCTCAAGAGTTACAAGCATCGCTGCTTCCACAGAATCAATTAAAATAACATCAGCTTAGTGTTTCTGAATAACAGATCTTAGAGGGCTTATACTTGTTTATATACGACCTTTGTAGCAAGACCATAAATTTTGAAATACAAGAGTTGAGGAGTACCAAATAAAACCATGAAATGGACTTAAGTTATAACAGTATTATGGAAATACATGTAACGTTTATCGTCCAAATGGTTTACGATAGTAAAAATAGGGATAGATCGGCCACTTCAAATTCATAAACTATTAAAATGAACATGCAGTACTTCTAAAAATTTTATTGTCTGAAAAATTTCATTAATTTTGGATGCATTTGTCTTTTCCTTCATAATGAGCTAAATTGATAGATTCTCATAAACAATATCAATACCTGAAATATTTATTGTTTATGGAGGGTGTAGGACATCTTGTTGAGATGTGCTTGCTAACGCGGGCGTCTTCCTTCGTCTTAGTGTTGTCTGACGCCGTTAGGAAAGGATGAGACCCCGTCGAGAAAGTCAGCGTTAGCAGTGCCGGGCAGTGGGCGCAGGGTGCCGGCGGGACGCTGGGCTCCAGGCAGGAGCGGCCGAGGCTGCGCGAGGGAGGGTGTGCGAGGGGGGCGAGGGCGGGAGGTGTCTGTCGAAGACCCATGGGGGCTCCTCTCAAGATGGGCTTACGCTAACACAAAGCGTTTCGTGGCTGACAAAGTTCATGAAAAAACACTGCACTGGGAAAACCCCAGTGGATTTTACAGCTGCGCTCAGCCCCGGGTTGGGATGGTGCGCTGGGTTCAGGTGAGCATCGCGCTACTGAGAGGTGAAGACTGGCAAGAAAAAGACCATTGGTTGCCGACGAGATCGCTCCGTAGCAATAAAACCGAGGACAATGTACGGGCGTTACAGTCGTTCTGACTGCACTGGAGTTCAGACGAATTTCTGTACCTTCCAAACCACTTGATTTTGGAGCAGCAGCAAGGTGGGAGCGGCCAAGCAAAGCGTTCGGCTGTGTTCCTACTCCTTGCCTCATGGAACTGTCCAATTCCTTTAAGTCTTCAGTGGGAAATGAGATGGAAGATGCCATGGAAGAGCTGAATAGAACCTGTCCTTTGAAACAGCACGTGAGAGCAGAGCTTTGGTGACAATTCTGTTTCTCTTATTTTAATAACCATCGTCTTTCACATTGTCACTTTGCTGGCAGGGGAAACTTGGTCTGGTAGAGGCGTCCCACCTTGTACTGGGTCTTGCTGTTAGAAGAGAAGACCCTCTCAGGATGGACACTTGATTTGGAGAGCAGCGACAGCAGAAGGGTTTTACTTTAAATCAGCATACGTACCCCGGGGGAAGGCTGCCTTCCCCGGTGAGTATCAGGAGAGACTTTAAGCACGGGCTCTCAAGACAGGCACGGTCACCTCGCATGGATATTTTTTTACATACGCTTTTTCTTCGGATTTTTTTTTGTTATCATTTCCGTTTGTCTCGTTTCCCCTAAGACTGGTTTCACGAGGCATTGTAAGGTAAAGAGAAAATGTGGGGTATTTTTGCTCTCTAAAGCTTGGTACATGACGAGAGAGCCCCGTGCTGGTGACAGCCACCCCAGCTCAGAGCGCCGCAGTGGCAGACCAGCAGCCTCACGCCAGTCCCCAGAGGCACAGCGGTGCCGGGTGCTGGCGCGGCACCGTCAGGCTGCTGGGCACCATTTGCTCTTCCTTCGGGCAGTCATGCCTGGGAACTGTCCCCAGTTTAGATGTGGAAGCATTATTCTGAAACCTGTGGGAAGTTTGGGGTCTTTAATTAACCCCCATACCTACAGGTGAGTACGGGCTGCATCCCCCAAGCAGAGAAGGATGTGCCTACCATGAAAGTTAAGAACACATCCCAGCGGTTCACGAGCGGAGACGGATCGCTGTGCGCGCCACCGGCTGAAAGGGGCCGAGTTTTTCCTGCATGTTGCTTGCGAATGCACGACCCACCTGAACCGAATGATTTGCAGGGCTTCCCTTAGAAAGGCATCGCCGCCCGCTCATTTCCTCGCCCCTCTTTTAATTTCTGCTCCCAGCCCCATCAATCCCATGGCTTTCGTAATGTTTTCCCCGTTACCCTTCCTGTCCAAAGTCTGTTGGCGTTTGGCGAGCTGCTGAGGCGCTGCGCGGCGCGCTGCCGGCGGCGCTGGAACCCTGCGCTGTGCGCTACAGGTTATTAGGGTTAGCAGAGAGAGCGTGCATTTATTTACTGAAGGTACTTTATAAATCAATACCTTGTTTTTGAACTCAGGTCAATAGGAATAACTCAGAAACACAACCAACAACGACTGCAACCCTAAACCAGCGCTTTCAGCGTATTGATTTCTTGGAGAGTATCTTTTCCTGGCATTATTCACACAATGTTGATAAACAGTTTTACGCAACCAAACTTGTAAATGAGTATGAGTGTGCAAGCACGTTTGTGTGCGCAAGTGCACGTCTGCGGAGCAGAAGAAGCTGCTGATGCAGCGTGGGAGTCCGAAAGACGCCAAGTCAGGGCGCGAGGCCGTTCGGGTGCTTGTACGCTCATTCGGGTGCTTGTACGCTCATTCGTGTTCTCCTTAAAGTTACAGAACAAAATGTGGTGTTGGGGCGCGTACATATCAATGGCATTAACCTGGCCTCATCTGCAGATACAGGGTTGTGTAAATACTTGGCAGTTTTTAAAAGCAATAGCTTGAGGTCTGTGTTTGATTAAAAACAGTACAAAATAAATACAAGCAGAAATGCACATGCGAAGCAAGGCCAGTCTGGCCACTGCAGGAGCTCGAGAGCTTGCTGGTTCCAGAGTTCCTAAATTTTGTATTTAACTCCATAGCTCTGGCATTACGTAGGAAAGATTTTTCTATCTTTAATCTAACGGTCAGGTTTCCCAAAGGAAAACAGAGTTAAAAAAGCCCCCTCTGTTTATTTGCCCTGGAATCAGGGTGCTACTCACTGTGGTCCTACTCGAACCCCGTGGTTGACGGACGTCGGAGAGAGCTTGCGAGGGGCCAGGAGCTGCGGAGGAAGGCTCCGGGTGCCCCCTCAGCCCCATCTCAGCTGCAGGAGGGTCCGAGAGCCGGCTGAGAGCTGGTGCCATCGCTGAAGCAGCAAATAGTTGATAGTTAAGAATTATAGCCCAAATTACTTGTCATTTAAAAAAATAATAATTTTTTATTTATTTTCTTGTTCGTTCCCCTTGGCACAAAACAGAGACCAGATCCTTACGCACAGGGGTTTTTTCCCCATTTTGGCCTTTTTTTTAATTTGCTTTGGTTTTGGTTTCTGAGGAGAAATGCAAGGATGCTTGCAGCTGAGAGATTTTAAAAGTTTGGGTATAAGGAGGAGTATGAGTATGGGAGAGCTTTTAACCGAGCAGAGAAAGACGCCTCAAACTGCCAGTAGCTGGAAGCTGGAGTTTGTCATGTACCATGAGATAGAGGGCACATCTGTAAGAGGGCGGCTAGTTAAGCACTGGGAGAAATTATAAAGAAACAGATTATTTATCACTTAAAATATTTACATCAAAATTAAATCTCTTCTGTAGATATGAGCTGAGCGTTATGAAACACTGATATTCTTGATATAAAAGTTATTATGTGTAATTTGATTTCCTGCGTTATTCAATAAATCAGCCCAAGTTGTCACAATGAAAGCAGCTTCAGAAATGTGGGGGTTCTGCTTCATGCAGGATTTTAATATTTGGAAACATTCAAATTGGGCTGAAGCATAATTTTTTTAATCTGATTTCCAGCAAACTGCAATGCTTGTACTCTAATCACTGCAATTCCCTTCAGCCAGAGAGCCCCCCGCTACCCCAGCAGCGCCTGACGGGCACCACGGCTCCGGCTGGTTCGGCGCGTCCCGGTGGGGGACCTGCGCGGGTACCGCTTAGGGGCCCATTTGAAAGAGCCCAGCTCATGGTGGCAGCTTGCTGGAGTGTCAAATAAAAAAAAAAACCCAACCCAGCATTACATAAATAAAGGACTTTATATAAACTTGGCATTTTAGATCAAATAAAGTGCTATCAAAAATGAGCGCGCTGCGGAGCGTCCCCGCTGAAGAGAAGCGGCAGAGGGGTCTGGGCCGCCCGTGGGCTGAGCTTTGCAGGCTTTTCCGTACATTTGCCGAGTTTTATAAACAACTCTTGGCGCAAAGAGGATCTGAAAATGCCCTGTTTGGGCTTTGTCTCTTTTCACCATCACTCATTTTCGTGCGGTAAAGCTGATTCATCCCCCATCTTTCCCAGCCTGCCTCTGGCCGGGATGGGGCTTGTTTGGTGGGGATCCTGGAACCCCTCGCACCCCCGTGGCAGCAGCGTGGCCAAAGGCAGGACAGGAGCCTGGGGGGAGAAGTGCGTGGCATGGAAAGCTGAGCACCCCTTGCTGTGAGGCAACGCGTTGGCTGTTTCTTTATCTTTCTCCTTCAGAGGAACTCCATATCATCGTTGGCGTGATCTCCCCGGCGTGGTGGTGGTGGGGGGTGTGTGTTTATCCAGTGTTGTAACAAACCCATTTTTGTCTCCAGTAAGTATTCCCCGGTTCTCATTTGAGGAGTAAGGTGTAAATGTTGGACCCTATAGCTGTGACCACCACCACGCCACAACACCGCGGAGAGCCGGGGGCTCGTGGCTGTGCGAGGCCGGTGGCTGTCTAGCGCTTGGTTATGCCGAGGGGATGCATGAATGCAGAATCCTATGGAGCTCAGCAGAGTGAGAATAAGAGCAGAGAAACCCAGAGGGTCATTTTAGTCAGCATACAAAGTCATACCGATGGTCTCCTTCGGCAGCCCCTTCTCTGTAAGATCTTCTGAAACCATAAGGTCTTCTGCAAGTGTTGTCTATGCGCCATCGGCACCCGCCTGCCCCGCCGAGGAGGGACCCCCGGCCCCACCGCGCTTGCTGTGGCCATGAGCCCTCTGGCCTCTTCTGCCAGCTGGGCAGGAGGATTTGCAGCTTCCAGTATTCGGGATGTCTTTTCTCACAAAAGTATCTATGAAAGTCTCAGAAGTGCCTGAAGCTCTCGCTGTCGGCGCAGGTCTCTGCCATTTCGGGACCTCACGACGCTGCTGTCATGGGAGCCAGCTCAAGAAAGAAGAAAATCTAACGATACCTGTATCTTACTAGGGATACCTTCCAGGGGGAAAAACCTCCCCTTTAATCAGCTATCCAAGCTTTTCAAAACTGTATGCCTCAGTTAATTTTTAATATATTTATTTTTTTTAAGTTGGTGTTAACATCCTCTTGGACGCTGGAATTCATAGGGAAAGTCCTAGACTGCACCACAGCTATCTGCCATTTCAGACGCTGCTGTTCTCCCGTGAAGAGCTCTCTTACAGCAGCTCCGAACTGAGAGTCAGTGGGATTATCAGGAAATCCGCCTGCACATAAAATACGGGGACTGAAGGGCACTGCTTGGGCATATACAGCACCAAGGGGCTGGCCGGTTTAGGTCATGGTCCAGGGGAGCAGGTCGGACGGCCCCTAGAGAGGCATCCCAGTCCTGTTTTCCGAGATTTTATGGACACTGGACGGGCATCCTGATATGTGTGCTAGGGAATCAATTTAGTACCTCCCCTGCCACAGGCAGTTTGGGCAGACCCCCTGAACTGGCCCCTGTGAGCGCTTCCACCCATCCCGCAAGGCACTTAACTCTTCTTCCAGACAGGAGCTTTTGGAAGGATGCCCCATCCACCGAATCGTACTTCATTATGCTTTATGTGGAAGGTGCTTGCTAGCTGGCCACATTGGAGAGAAATTGTCTTCAGAGTTTCAGATTTTACCATCGCTTACCAGAAAGCGTTTCTGCCGTATGTACCCATGCTACCGTAAGAAAGATTCAGGCTTCCCGGTCATCAGTTAACCCCGCTGAAGGTCCTTACACGTTTTATTTTGTATTGCTGCTATCTGTTCTGTACAGTACAGCTGGTGATAAAACAGCCTAAATACCTGCCCATAAAGGGTCTCACAAGATCTTCTCGCCCTTCATTGGATGAATTCTGTAAGTCTTACGTATGCTTTTGCTTGTAATGAAACCCCCTTTTCTTGGGATTTTGATATATCAAGAGAATTTGTAGTAGCTGGTGGCTGTTGGGTTTACTTCACCATCCCTCCATTCAGGCTCCTACTTTCCTAGAGGGCGAGAGGCTTTCCGCGTGCATAGATACATCAGTCGATAGCACAGCCTTCACGAGGCCTTTAGGCCTTACCCAAAGTCATCTCAGACTTCCGTGTAAATCTCTTTTTCCTAAATTATATTGTTTGGTGAGAGGGAAGCCAGGCTAAAAGATTGCTCATAGTAATGTTATTCCAACCACAGAGGAATAGGCACTTAAAAAATGTCTCGGGCATTTTGTAGTTTACTCGGGAAGGAGGAAAGGCCAGTCCGTATCGACTCAGATTTCCTAAAGTGATTTGAGCGCTGTGATGCCGGTAGGACCAGCCCCTCTGATAAGATTAGAGCCCATTTCGCTAAGCGGCGACCGGTTTCCTGCAGAAGCGTCCTTGTTTTGGAGCTTGAGGCAGCAGAATGGAGATGGGCACGTAGGCTCTTACAACATCACGGCGTATCAGAGACATCGGGTCCGTCCATCCTTTCTGGTCAAGGTGAACACCACCCTTGCCACAGGTGACTGCCTCTGAGCTATTCAAAATGGCAGAAAGGTGGAAAAGTGCTTGAAGAAGACACAGCTGCTGACTGCAATGCAAGAGAAGCTCTTTGTAGTTCACTGTCCTTGGTCGTGATGAAGCTGCATTCTCTAATAACAAGCTTATCTGTAGGCCAGCGGTTATCTCCAGTTACAACAAAAATAGCCTTAGTTCGACGGCCATGGAAGGGACATGCATTATTAATTTCTTGGGGTTTAGCCATGCGCTTTGCAGTCCCTTATTAGCTGTACATAAGAGTAATTTCTGGGGTACAAATTTGCTCTAATTCAATCTGGCTAAGAAAAATATCTTGATAATTTAGGGTATGATACGCCTCCAGCTGCTCAGATTTCCTCCTTGACTATCAAGTTTGTCAATTTGTCATCTTTCCTGAAGAACTTGTTGCCTACCTTTGGTATCTCAAGTGAACTCCATGATCTCACCCTGAGGTGTTAAGAATCGCTGAGGGCTATCAGAACTTGTGTAAATTACAGCGATGCAGACAGCGTGTTGAAAAATCAATAAGTAATGAAATAGTACTGCAGTGAAGTAGCCAAGAGAGCAATGGGTGAAAAAATCCCAAGGACTCGGTTTCATTTTGTCAAAGTATAAAAGATAATGTTCTGCTGTGATGCTATAAAATCATCCCCACTGGCCAAAGAAAATTGAAATACAAAAGAGCAGCGTAGAGGTGTGGGTGTGCTTCCTCCTGAATTCCGAGTCCCCCTCCCCTTCCATGAGCGTGCAGTGGATGCCGCGGTGGTGCTCGGGGCAGGCGCTCCCTTCTCTATCGAAGCAGCAGGTATGGCCTTTCTGCCTTCGCGTGCCAGGGGCTGATGTCGGCTCGCATTGAGTGTCATTTAAGCCTCTCTAATTTCCAGTAATCCTCACATCTACCCATCCCGCGTTGGTTATCTCCTACTGGCAAGCAGGGAAACTCCAGCAGAACGTTTGCCAGGGAAACCCAGCGCTTCGTAACGCTTTCACAAAATGTTGAAAGAAACCAATCAAAGGGTTTATGAGACACTTGGATTTTGTCTTGGGTGTCTGTATCAGAAGGTCCTTCTTAACCTAAGACATTTCTGAAATACAGTGTTCTGCAGTAAAATGAACGGCTCTGTGGGCAGGGAAATCCACAAGGCTTCGTTTTCCGTGAAGGCCATGCCCTATACCCCCTCCCCTACCCCACGGCCGTAACTGCAGCTCTTCCCATCTCTCTGGCATTTGGGCTGTGCAAGGGACAACGTGTTGTGGCTAACGCAGCCAGGGTCGCGCTGGCCGCTCTGCCAACTGCGGCCATGCGGGCTGTGCAGCATCTGGGCTTCCTCTCCGCTGAAACCCATTTCCTCCAAGCGGCAAACAAGTTCTCAACATCTGCAGTAGCACAAAACGTCTTTGAGACTTTTACTGGTCCTTCATTTTGGCTGAAATTGGCCAAACTGGGAGCGAGGTGGGAGCTGCCAGGCAGGCAGGCAATGTCTTTTCCCAATTATGTCCTTGGAAAATCAGGTTCAGAAAGCGTAGTTGGTTCCAAAAGGAGAAAAAAAACGTTGAACTGAAACAAATTTTCACAAGCTGGGTGTTGCCTTGAGAGTCTTTTGTTCAAATCCACAAACCATGAGATTCTCCAGAGTGAATTCTTAGTGTTGATGTGGCTTCTCCACCTGGGTATGTGAGATGGTTAAAATGTATTTAAACAAAATGAATGAGTGAAATACCACTAAATTAAATCAGTCTTGAGAAAGATAAACCAGCCTGCATGCTGGTGTTAAGGGAGAGTCCCCCCACTTCAGCCTTTTATGGCTAATCAGCCCATTATCCCCTGGATATCTGCCTGTAGAAAGGGACGGGTTTAACAGGCAGTGAGCTGCTGTTTGGTCCCAAGGGGCCTGAGAGCCAGGTTCAAATAATGGTCCCTCTCGGGTTCTCTCTGGAGGCTTTTGCCTGTGCTTTTCTGCGTGTGGCTGGAAGGCGGGGTGGGTGGTGTCTTCTGGGGGAGACCTCCGCCAGCGGCCGGCCGAGAAGTGTGCTTCTTGGAAAAGGAGGCGAGAAAATGGTTTCCTTAATGCGCATGAGTGAGCTGTTTGATATAGATTAATGCTCGCTGTTTAAGCGGGCACAGGATTGAAAAATCCTTCTGGAAGAGCGGGCGTGCTGCTGGCTGTGCCGGGGAGAGCGGGCAGTTCAGAGGATACTAGTTCCGTTTCACTGGTTCCAATCACCTCGATAGACCATCAGTGTCTTTGTTTAACCTTCCATGATTTTGTTTCATTACGGGGGTATGCAGAAAATGAACAGCCGCTATCACCGCGCCTAGAGAGCGGCTTGAGCGAGGCGGCGGGGAGCTTGTATTTAGTCGTTCGACAAACTCAGGTTAGGCTTCAGTGAAAAGAGCTCTATTAACTTCCGCGACTTTGGAGAGGCTCCTTTGTTCTCTTCAAAGTTGTTATGGGTTACAGAACTCAAAAGCCTCTTTTCTTGCCCATTATTAAAGCAGTACCATGAATCACTGTATTTGGCATGGACACTTCGGAGCGCTTCAGACACGGGATTGTTTGCGGGGAGGTGGCATGTAAATACTCAAAAGATCTCAAGGAATTTGATGGAGTAGGAAATGTAGACCTTGGAAGCAGAAAGCATTTCTTTATACACAAAGATCACATTGGTGTAAATCTAGAATATTCCACAGCGCGTTCATGAGAAGAACTCGGAGGAAACATTTATAAGTGGTGACATAGTTGAGCTTTTCAGCCTTTCGGCGCTGTCAGACACGGCGTGCGGTGCGGACACCTCCGTGTTTCCAGGAGACCCTGAAGAGCCTTTCCTGCTCTCGGGGCTGGGGGCTCCGCGTGGGGATGCAGAGCTTCCCTGCGATTTAGCATCGCCCTGACGAGTCGCCTGCTGCCTCTGCAAACTCCGCTGAGGTCTGGCCGGGATCCCTGTCCTGTGGACGTGTGCTGGAACATCCCGTGCCAGCGTGTCACTGCACAGACCCTTGGTAGTTGTCTTTCCCTTTATGAAATGCTGTTTGCAGCTGCTTCTACCTTTGTCAGGCATAAACCACTTGGACTGGAAATGCTCCGTGTCTGCCACAGGCTTTCTGGTTTATTCCCCACCAATCAAGTAGTTGACTCCTTTAAAAAAAAAAAAAATTGGTTGGGGAGATGTTGTTTTGTTTATATTAAGGAATTCTACCAACTTTTTTTCCAGAAATCTCCAGCCCAGATTTCAAACTTTACGCTTGGCAGTGGGTGGATTTTGCAGCAGGTATTTATCTGTTTCTGTGAACGCATACCCACTTCGCAAGCTGTAAAGAAGGCTCCAAATCCTGCATTTCTCGCATGTTCAGGCGTGTGGGCTTAGACCTGAGGGGATGCCCACAAGGCTCCGCTTGCCGTGGGCACGCATCAGCCAGATGTTGAGGTTGTCCCTCGGTTTTGGCTCCGAGCCCTTGCACGCTGTACCATGCTTAGGTGTTTGCTCTAGAGATGCGCGATGCTCTTGGGAATTTCCATGGGTTTGGTGTTTGCCCTTTGGCATCTTGTCCCCATGGTGAAGCTGGGCAGTAACATTGTGTTTGGCATTCCTCATCCCTTCCCTGTGAGGAGGAGGAGCCACCTACTTCAACGTAAGATGGGCTCCACAGCAGCATGTAGGGTCCATCCTCGCCTGGCTCTTTGCCGGGGGGAGAGATGATCATCACCAGCTACGGGGAGGGGATAATGTCAGCTCATCCATATCTAGACTCTTACCATCTCTGTACTGAAGCAGCGAGACTACGTGGGCAGCACCAAAGGAGGCTGATGAAAGCAGGCGGTGGCGGAGCCAGCACCATCTGCCTCCAGATGTAGGTGGAGGTAGGCGGTGCCGACTGAAGCCAGGCTCGCGGCACGGCCTGGCATGTGCTGGGCACAAAGTTAGTATCCAACGTACGGGGATAATCAAAATGCCAAGTGATGTTGGCGTTGCTTGGTGACACATCACTGTGATGATAGCATGATCCATAGGTTGCCCATCCGGAGCCTGAGCGGCGCTGGGCAGTCCGTCGTTCCTGGGCTCTGAGTGACCCCTGCTGGGGCCAGCAAGAGAGGAGGAGGAAGGACCAGGGGTTGTGGTGGAGGACGTTGCTGTCCGCAGGACCCCTCCTTTGTCTGCTCCAGAAGTTGGAAGTAGCGAATCAGCCTAAGAAAAGGAGAAGAAAGGATTATTTGATGGTTAAGATGGCTGAATGCTGCCTTGGAAAACTGATTGTTTTCCCTTCCTTTGCCACCTTTTTTCATTTGTGATGCTAGTTAATTCGCTTCAACCTAACTTTTCACAGACTGTTACTAATTGGGTATTCTTCAATTTCTTCATGGTTCATTTGAGATGCAGGGGTCTGAATTTGTACTCGCAACTGCTACTGAAGACCATTTTGGGCACTAAGGAGCGTTCTGAGAAAACAGCTTGTAGACCTCTCTTAATTAGGCATCCACAGTTAGAAGATACTTTTCCTTTAATCACTGTAGATCTCAGCTCTGCAGTCAGTAAACCAGAGGTAATAATAGCACCTTGTATCACGAGGGATGCGAAGAAAAGCCTACGAGGAATTTAATAACTTGGACATCAGGCCAGCATCTGAATTGTATAACGAAAATAAAGGGGGCCATGCATTGAGCAAGGAGGAAAACATCTGTCTGACTGTCCTATACAGCGAATCAGAGCTGTGGAAATGTGGGGAAAAAATACCGTGTGGCCCCCGCTTTATAACCTGGGGGGGGGGGGGGTGTGCCTGTCTGCACGTCTGACCCAGTCCTCTCGCGTGTTCCTGTCTCTGGTACGTCGTTAACAGACCGTTTGAAGTGGCTCTGTCTCCTCACACAAACATCTCCAGCCAAAGTCCTTTTCCCAAGAAACCCTTAAAACATAATTCCTCCCACAAAGCATCTAAAATCGAATAAACCAAGAGGAATGCATTTTTTGCAGAGGTGATTCACAAGGAGATACTCACTGCCTATTCAAATCACAGAGTAATTGCCAGTGCTTGTCTTCCCGAGTTTCCCTTTTCATGAACACCTCCCTTCTATTCATAAACATTTTCCATTACCAATAGTCCTACGCGCATGCAAATTTAACATTCCGTTTGGGAGATCGTCTGTAGCAATTTAGAAATTTGTTTTCTATGAGCATTTCTTTCGGCACAGTCAAATCGCGTAAAATTTGGTGGAAAGGTAAATGCAGACTCAGAGGGGTTTTGCTGCTAAATTTGAGAGTATTCCCCAAATTTCACACTCACCCAGCTGTGTGAGCATTATATTAACGCAAAACCAGAGCGAGCGTTTCCACTTCCCTACTAAAGAATAGGACAAAGCGAGCAGTCGTCGTATGAGCTTGGAGGGCAGCTCCTCCTGCCGCGTGCGGGTGGCTCGGTGGTGCTAGCGCCAGTGATGGAACTGGAGAGTCAGGCTGTGATTTTGGATCTTCAGTGCCAGAATGCTGGTTGGGCGTGTTTTGCTTCTGTTCCCACATTTGCAAATAGCCTTTCTGGCCGGCCATCGAGGGCTGCAGGAGATCAAAGGGGGACGGGTCTGCCGTGCCCAGCCCGGGCTACGGGGCCATTTCCAGGGACGGCCGCCGTGGGCTTCCCCGAGACCTGCCACCCACCTTGCGGAGGGGACTTGTGGGGCCTGGAGAGGAATGGGAGCTACACTGCTCCTCAGAAACAGGCCTTTTACTGTTTTGAGGCCAGAAAATAAAGAAACTGGAGGAAAATCGCGTTTAAAAGCTTTCTATAACGCTTTCTGCTCGGAGCCCTAAAATCTTGAAGCAATGCCGTCAAAGCTTTTCTGAATGACTTGATGAAGGTTTTTTTTGTTTTGGTTGCTGCACTCTTGGGACTCATTGGAGTGGCAGGATTAAAATTAATTAGAGGCTGTTTGGAGGGGGCTTTGGAAGATAGCCTGGGGCTATACTTCAGTCTGGTTGTTAGAAGCAATATCATCACCGCCTCCTCTTCCAGTGAACAGACCTGCACTGGTGCGGCTGGGGGGAGCCACAGAACATCCAACACAGACATCAGAGCAAAGACTTCCTCCCAAAGAGATTACTTACCACAAAACCAGTGGATCTACCTGCTGACAACCCCAGAAATATGTCTTGTTTCATTTTATGGTTTCTAAAAGAGGCTGCTCTATGAAGCTCTCCAGAATCCTGATGAAATATCCATGTGAGGATGTTCATTTTCTCCCTTCTTACCATGAATTATGTTGGTTCGCATGGTGGGGGAGAGATGAGGGAAAACGTGCTGTTTCAGCAGCTGGCTTTTATTTTTGTTTTGTTTTGCTCTGTTTCGCAAAGAAGAGGTAGAGACATCAATGAGTGAAGAAAATTGACAACCAACCACTTCAAATCCACCTGGCAGCTTGGCTCTGGATGGTCCCCGTTGAGGAGGGTCAGCTGCCGTGTCCCAAAAGCTGCTGCAAGTTCCCATACGGTTTAAACGTTTGCGGACGAGTAGATGACCCCTCATAGCTAATCCCCCTGCTACGTGGAGGTCAATGCTTAGCTGATTAGTATTCCTGCATGGATATATTTAGTAGAATGCAAGAATTTAAACTTCTAGGATTAATTTTAACCCGTTGTCAAGTCCTATTGACTTTGTAAGAGCTGGCAGTGCACGCAGGGTTGCTGGCTTGGTATTACCATGTCTCAGAGTAAGGCGAGACAAAATCTGGCTTTCCTACGGTAGCAGTTAGTAGAAGTAGCTAGAAATGTTCAATATTGATAGTTAACAATAGTAATAATTTTTATAAACTGGTTAACTAATCCTTCTGGAGGTACAGCCAAAAGTAATTTGATTTCTCCAACTCTGATATTTTTTTCTCTGATTTCCTTTTCCATTCCAGTAATATCAACTTATCAAAATTACTTAAATATGCGGGAAGAAATAGCAGGGTTTCGCGTGGTTGTTTCTGCTGCATGTCCTGGGTGCCCTGGAAGAAAGTAAGCAGATTCACACAAGGCCAACGTAATGTGGTGCGACCGGCCCAGGACTGGTGTTGCTTTTCCCTGGGCTCAGCTCTAGCAGGGTCCGGAGGAGCTGAACCTTCACAGCATTCTCAGAGTTTTAACACTGATTTAGAAGGACATTTTTGTTCATATTTCTGATAGCGGGAGCAGCAATTGTGTTGTTTTCAGTCAGCACCTTAGGATTACCACAATATTAATTGTGACTATTTCGTGCTCAAACATACAAATAACAAAATAGCGAACCTTCCCAAAGCAGGAGCCATCATCCTCAGGGTGTGATTAATGAGGCCTTAATTGAAAACTTAGTAAAAATATCAATATACAATATAAGAACAAGCAGCAAGTGCTATTTAAAAATGATAAGGCTTGTGAGCGACTTTACAATTTACAGGTTTTCTGACTCCACATTCTAAAAACGTGGATGGCAGGCGTTCAAAGTTGAATGTTCCTGGGATCATGATAGCAAAACTTAATCATTTTCCACTTTAGACTCTAATGGAGTTTTTGAGGAGGAAGCGATATGAGGGCAGCAGCATCTGTGAAGATGAGCTGCTCTGCGAATTCTAAATACAGTACGTGCCCTTTCCTAAATTCTCCCAAATGAACAAATAATTGCTTAAAAATACAAAGGGATAAAGAACATCATTCCGAGTGACAGGACGCAGCTCTTGACCCTAGAAAGAAGGAGAGGAGACTCTGGAGTCTCGGTTGATGGCCGGATTCTCACCTCCCTTGGGTGTGCCAGCGGCGCAGGAGCGGTGACGCCGGGGGGGACCTGCCGGTGCTGGCGCGTCAGCAGGCGCTCAGGACCCGAGCTGCGGGAACCCGCCCAGGAGCGAGATGCCAAGGTGCTCTCCAGGGGCCGCAGGGGCGACCCGGGGCTGCCAACGCGCGTCGGCGTGCGGGAGCGGTGAGCTCACTTGAGCGCTGAGCCGGGGTGGCTCGTCCTGCTTGGCTAGTGAGAGCGTTAACTCTGGGCATTTCAAGGCAGGAGGATGAAAGCAAGAGGCAGAGCCAGGAACAAAAGCCCGGGAAGAAGCCTGGGCTCAGCATGAGGAGCGGGCACAGGCTGAGCGGGGTCTCCAGCTTGTGGGTGCTGCCAGGCTGCGCTCCCCGGGTACCTGCCAGCCCCCAAGGGCTAACCCTGCTCCTCCAGCCCGCACTAAACCAGCCCTTATTTCACCAGGTATTTCCCTCCAACAAGTCGCAGGTGTTAGGAGCTGTAAGTTAGACTGGCAGCCTGTGCAGCGAGAGCCCTTCCTCCTCCCCTCTCTCACCCTCTTCCTCCTGGCCGCTCAAAGCAAGCAGGATTCATTATCTCATCTCGGCATTGCAGCTTTGTAAGTTCAATGTCAATAGCTGGTTAGGAGAGGGCAGGCAGGTCAGGGATTAGGACTCCGAACTGTCCTTGACGTTTCTCTGTAGGATGATCTGCTGTTTGCATCAGCCATGGTAAAAAAAAAGTTCCTTCTTCTCTATCCTGGGAATGATCAGGATGGGAAAATGTCAGTGCAGGGGCTGACAGAGCTCTGATAAGAATGATATAGAAATGGCAGAGAGCGAGGGAGAAGGAGAGGGACGGAGGCGCAGATACGGTCATGCCAAGTTTAACATCGCATTTTTAAGTGTATTTGCTGGTGCGCGTTCTGTTTTCTCCCAGCGTTTCAGTTCGTGGGCTTCTTTTTTCAAGCAGTTTCATTTTAAGAAAGTCTGAATCTATTTTTGTTTGATTTGATTTTACAAGTTCTGGAAAGGTCATCCTGCCTGGCCTGGAAGCTGCAAATACATTCACTCCCACAGAATTACTTACAAGCATGGAAATAGTTTCCACTTTCCAAAGTCTCTATACGTTCTCTGGCGCTACCGACTTGCTCTGAATCCTCGGACTTAATCGAACAGGATGGAAACAAAGCACTTAGATGAAAATTATTTTTGAAGTGTGCTGACCTCTGAACCAAATTAAATACCTACTTTATAAAAAAATCACTGCGCCAGTAATGATTTTTTTTTTAAGTTTCCATGCCCTTATTATAAATTTGATAAATTTTGAGAGAAAACTTATCGTATTTATTATTCATACTGGGTTCAGCGTTTCATCCGAATAATCTCATCTACCCACAAAGATATTCCTTCTATATGAGAGAGGTCTTTTCTTAATATGTTCTCTTCATAAAGATATTCCATTAAGATTCCTCGGCTACGTAGTTGTTTTGCTTGCGAAGGACGGGATTGTTTTCAAAGCCATGGAAGACGTTTGTGTTTTAAATTGGAGACTGGCTTAGTTAGGCAAGGAGGAACCTGAGTCTCTGCAGAACGGAATTGCTTAACGATTTCTTCATTTTCAATGCACCTTTCTACGCAGTTTTGTAGTTACTTGTGGGACAGCCTGAAGGAGAGGCAAAACAAATTCTCTTCATTCAGCAGCTTTTTATAACCTAGCAAAGTGCCAGACGTCATCGAACCGTGGTCGCTGGGCTGCGGGGGTTTCTTTGCGGGTCGCGTTCCACCGGGGCTCCGCTTTCCCGCCTGTCGGTTAAATCCCAGTACGGGGCACTAGGAAGCGGGCGCTACTTCTCGGAGTTAGTTTGCCTCGTGGCCGCTGGCTCTGCTTTCCCTGGTCTTGCAGGCTCACCGGTATGAAAAGCGGTCGCGGAGGCAGCCCGTGTGCGGCGCCTGCGTGCCCAGAGCGATGCTGCTATTTTAAGTGAAGTAAAAAAAAATATTCCGATTTTAAACCTACATTTGCGCCCGCTGGCATGAAGTGTCGCAGTACTTCAGGCTGTTGCCGCGTACATCGCAGCCTTCTCAGCCACTGCCCAAATACCCGCCCCGGTGTTCCCAGAGTTTGACGCTCTTGCCGGACACCGGCCCGTTTCGGTGTGAGCACTGGGTCTGCATCAGCTGTGTTTGTCCTCTCTGCCCGGTACTGCAATAGTGCAGCCCCTTCGGCCTCGGCCTCTCTAGTTTTAGGAAGGCTTTTGTATAAATATCAAGATGCAGTTTTCTACGTTGTCAAGAATCTAGAAATTATCAATTTTTCTGGGTAGTAGTAGTTATTTTCCCAAATAATAGCTTCTACTATAGCTACAAGAATAATTAAACCACGGCGGTGGTTTTTCCTGTAGGGCCTATTCCTGCACAGTAAAACTTTCTGTAAAGCTACGGAATAAAATTAAAAATTAAGATCCTACTGCGTATAACTGTTTTGTGAACAGTTTATAAATCTATTCATTGCTTCATTTCTAAAATCCTAAGTTGGATGCAATTGTGACCATAATCAGACCTCCCCACCCAGTATCCCGATGCCCCACTGGCGCAGTCGGGACGGAGCGAGACGCGCTCTCCCACCCGCGTGTCAGGGTCGTCATGGCCCTGGCTCCTGCTCCATAGGGCGGGCAGGCCATCGCCACGGTCTGTGAAGTGGCACCTGCAGCACCATCTGGTTTAGCAAACCAAGCTTCCGCTTAAATGTGAGACACCATTCTGAGCCCTGCGTACCAGCTCCGCAGAAGCACCAAGCCGGTGCCCATGGTCAGAGCCCCACGGCCACATTGGATGCAGGGTGCCAGGCGTGCCTGCCCATGGCGCCCGCGGAGGGCTGGCTTTGGCATCTCCCACCTCAGCCCATCATGAAGCTTGGGGATCCTTTCCCATTCGCGGCATTTAAGATGAGTAACTTGGAGGAGAAACTTGGCCTCATGGATTCCACTCCCAAAGCTCAGGGTTTAAACACTCTTTTGGGTCTTGCCCCTACAATTTCCATGCATGTGTTAGGGACATGGTTTAGTGATGGGATGGCAGGGTTAGGGTAACAGTTGGACTTGATGATCTTAAAGGTCTTTTCCAACCTAAACGACTCTATGATTCTATGAAATGGCAGGAGAGACATGAATGGGCAGAGCTTGCCCGAGGCCACGCGACAGGTCAACGGCAGGATCAGAAGCACCGATCCGAGCTCTCTCCTGATGAGCCTGTGACATCCCATCAGGTCACGCTCTCTTTCCCTACAAAGCTATTAATCCCCCCAGTTCAGACCAGCATTTCTGTTGAATTAAAAACAGTCTCCCACTGGCCCGTCTTGCCAATGCAAAACACTTGCTTTTGGGGGAGTTTCTACTCTTGGGGCTCTCCCAGGAAAAGGTGCACCCTTCTGAACTGCACCTTGCCACGAAAGCCGAGCCAGCACTGTCGTACCTTCTGTGTAGATACCCGTTGTTGCAGGGTACCTCTTCCCTGACATCTCTTTATTCTTGTTTTTGCTCAGTAAGAATAACATCTTACAAAGCTTTAGGCTGCGGTATTCCGGAGTAAAGCTGGAGCCCCAGTCAGGAAGAAATGACCAGGCTGCCCTTTAGTTGGTGTCTCCTCTTAGGAAGTTGTAATGAATGTACCTGCTGCAAAACCGTGGCTTTATCCAAAGACAAATGCATGCATGGAAAACAATTCGGAGGGAGCTGAGATGGTGCAGGAACGGTCACTCCGATAGGCTTGAGCATAACTCCCTTTTTAAAAGCCTCGGCGGATTTTTATAACTAGGGACAGTGCGTGGCACGTCAGGAGAAGCATCGGCAGCCCCAGAGGTGGTGGGGGCTCCCTGACACAGCCTGGGTGGTGGCTCGGTGCAGTAGGGAAAAGACCTGCTAAATCCTTCAAAAAAGAGACGGAATGAGAAGGGTTGCTGGCGTCAGCCTGCGGCTTCAGAGAGGCTTTACAGGGATACGGAAGAATTGTCCTGCACCTTGGCTGCTTCAGGCTAAAGGCAAATGCACGTATTTTGTCTTTTGATGAAGGTACAGCTCTCGGCCCGTTTACACCTTCCTGGTTTTGCAGTCCTGAGGTAGTTACAGGGCCTACATCAGAAATTTGGGTTAATGAATAAATAAATAAGCTTGATTTTCAGCCTGACATTTTAAATTTTGTTACTGTGTGCTAGTTTATTAGCGGATAAACACCCCTGAAGATACAGGGATTGTATTTTTATATGATCTGCCTATCGATAGGTACCGAGGTGGGTATGTATGTGCGTGGACACACGCCCGGTGCAGCTTTGGAGCGGTTTGTATGCCATGGGCTGGAGTTAAAGAACATCCCCTGGCTGCGTGCTATCTCACGGGCATTTTAGAGAAGTTCTTTTGTTTTGCTAAAGGAACATGTGGTGTAAAAGCAGAAAATAAAATTAGGGAATCATAGAATAATTGGGGCTGGAAGAGGCCTCTGGAGACCTTCTGGGCCAAGCCTCTGCTCAAAGCAATTACCAGTAGATCACGTTGCTCAAGGACTTGTCTGGTCGAGTTTCTGCTCGATGCAAACGCAGACTAACACTAACAGCCTCCTCTGTCTTTCTGTAGTTTTATGTTGTCCAGTATGGACAACAGCAAGAAACTTTATCTGCTTATAGCAAATTGCTAAGTAAAACATCTTTGCTGTGACCTCAAATGTGTCATAACTCTGCCTGGGGGAAGCTAATTAAATAGATATAAATAAGTATGAGATACGTGAAATATTACTGCACACATCCATATTCATTTAAGAAATAACTATGTGTGACCGAATAGTGAAAATAATGGAATAGAGGTGAAAAGGAAAGGTCTGGTGTGAATGGTTCCAGCTCTGTGGGCAGCGCCTCTCCGCGTTTTAACAAGTCCGAATAAACGTGGAGAGCCTTGTGCATCCACCTACAGTTACTGAAGCTGCTCCAATTCTTTGTAACCCTTACTCGGAGCAGAGTAAAAGATGAAATATGCATTTGAGGCTGTAATTAACGCCGCACAGTTTCACGTAGTCTCCTTAGTCCACATCCTCGGTTCTGCTCAGATGTTTTCTAGCTGGAGTCTATAATTTTAATCAAGCAGTATCTGTCTTGAGATATTGTCTTGCATTAGCATCATCGTAATTCAGGCAGTCAGATCAGGGGTTCTTCAGCTTTCGTGCCTCCCTTCCCTGGCTGGTTTCCTTTTGACTTTCTCAGCCCGGTTCAGGCGCTGGCCCCTTGTGGCTCTTTGTGCGGGTGGGGGGCAACAGGTTGGCCACCTCCCGCGCACGAGGGACGGAGTCTCTAAAGAGATGCGAGAAAGGACCTCCTCACCAACCTCCTGCCTGGGAGCGGGTAACCAGCAGCTGATGAAGCCCTCCTGAACCCTTGAGGAAGCTCCTTTTAAGAAACCAAGGGCCATCAGGTCACGCCTGGGTAGCCGTGGCCGTATGAGCCTGTACAGCTCGTCGCTTCTCTGTGGCATCAGGCATCGAGGCTGGAGTTCGGCATTGCTGCTTCCAGGCGCCCTCCCCGTACTGCACGTTCCCGTTCCCAGGCTGCGGTTCGCCATCTCTGCAGTTGTGCTGATACAACTGTTTCTGCAGCCGCGTTGCAAACCACGAGTGAGATGACCAAGGCTTAAAAAATCCCAGCTAAACAAAGCCTTCCCTTCCCTCTCCAAAAATAAAGGGGAGCATGGAAACGGCTGGACCTTCTTAAGCTAGCCTTAGCAGCAGAGAAAGTGGAATTACATCTCAGTAGTGGTTATGAGTTCGGGAAGAAGTCATGCTGAAGTCATTGCCTTTAAATGTAATTAATGGTTATCTAGAACCCCCGAATTTCCTGTTCAAAGTTGTTGGCAAATCCATTTTGTTGGATCTGTGTGACCTGCTGCTTTGTAAATCTGAATTTAAACACATTAATGTGATTTTAAGTTTAGAGAAGAAAACTAAGCTTTTGAAAATACCCAAGGCTTGCCACAAGTTGCATTCCTGGAGGGAATAAAATATGAGAGCTGGAATATGCGCCACATTGAACGATCCTCCAGAACTCGTGTCTTTGAGCTAATATGTATCATCAGCGTTGAATTTAACTTATCATTAGCTTAGAGGTTAACATCTTCTTTCCCAAGGATTCCTGAAAATGCAGTATTGGTTTTGGTTTGGGTTTTTTTCTGTGAAGAACCCAGGCTCTTAAGCCAAATTCCCTGTTGGTTGAACATACCTACTGAATTCAAGGATACACAGCTCCTCGGTAATCTTGGCTATCGCTTCGGGTTTCATGGTATCTATTGCTTTGGGGCCCCTGTGTCAGTTGTATTATCTTCTTTACATCTCATTTCAGCAATAAAAGCTGAACAACCAGGAACATCGCCTGTTATAAGTAAGCAGTTACTGTCCCTGGGCCATGGTGACTGGAAGTTACGGGGGTCTGTGCTGGTGAAATCGAGTGGGCACTCAGCTGAGGCACCAGGGCTTACAGATTTCTGTTTAAACCTTGCGTTTCGTCTTAGATCATCTTGCGTTACAAGTCACGGCTGTGTGAAAAGCAGGCGGTGTTCAAAAAGTGAGAGTCAGCGTGTCTTTCTCCCATTTAGTTAAAAAAAAAAATTGCCAGCAATCCTCTCTAATGGTATTTTGCAGCCAAAGCTATCAGAGTTACTGAGAGTATGTTAAAATATCGAGTCCTTCAAAAATGGTACTGGAGACGTTTTTCAGAGCAGAGCTTTACGGGGAGGACGCTGCGCTGCCTGTAAGGGCCGGGGCCGCTGCCGCGAGGAGCGGCAGGCTCCAGCGGCGGGGAGAGAGGAATAGCATTCCCAAGAGTTCTGACTTGCTGCCGGAGAGAAAAGGAGTGACAGCGCCTGCAGGCTGCGCCCGTCCCTCCCCAGGCTGCTGAGCTGGGGTGCTTGGAAGTGACACCTCTGTCACCCCTCCTCCCTGGCTGGAGCCAGCCCAGGTGACAAGGTCCGTGCAGCAACAGCCAGCCCCAGCCGAGCCTGTCGTCCTCCTCGGCTCTCATCATTTCTTCCCTCACCGTGGTCCCTACCTGCTGTCAGTCCGTGCGCAACCTTTGCTACGTCTGCCTTCTCCTTTCAAACCTCAGCTTGGACCTCGCCTCTTTCCCTCAAAACGTGATGCTTCAGCTTCCCCCAGGAGCCTCGCAGCAGGCGAGTGGACAGGCAGGGTGGCCGGGCTCTCGGAGCAGGCGTTGGGGCATGGGAAGCGATTGAAAGGCATTAGAATGAAATTATTTCTTGCAAACTTTCAGACATGATATATTACGCTGCACTCTTCTCGTGGCTTTCCTATGTAACGGTGTCCAGAGAGCAGCCCGGCGCTGTCACTGAGCCGACCCAATGAAGCTTTTAGATCTGGGGTTTTATGTCACCCAACTAACAAGTCATACTGGGAGCAATTTGCAATTTGAGACTTAAAGGTTCTGACTCTCCAATGTCCTCTCTGCAAGTTGCTTGTTCCCCAGTCATTGCGTGCGATGCTTTCTTCTACCGTGCATGATTACATGGAGGTATTTATTTTTCTCTTTAGACTGCTTTCATAGTCATATCATGTAAAGGGAAGCAAAAACATTTTTGTTTTACTGTGGCTTCTTAGACCGTATTCCAGAATGAGATCTCTGGGTTAAGTTCCTGTGCATTAGACCCCAGTTTTCACCAAGGCATCCCCGCTCAAGACCAAACACTACAGTTAATTTATTTCAGTCCTAACGAGACTAAAGCACATGGGGGTCCATACAGGGAGCAAGGGTAACCCGGGTGTAGGGTGAGAGGTGACCAGAAGGTTTCCTATCAGACAGACCACAGCCATTCCTGTAGAAGACACCGTAAAACCAGTCTTCCACCTATTCTTACTCCCACCACGCCAACGGCGTCCCGCGAGGGACCACGCCACGCGTCGCACTGGAGCAGCCACATCCTCACCAAGGGGCACGGGGGCCACCACACCCCTGCTAGCACGGCAGGACGGGAGAGCAGCGACCAGGCTGCCAACAGCCAGTCCACGCTGCCCAACTGCTCACCTCGTGGGGCTCCTCTTAAACAAAACGGAGCCGTTCCCATCTGTGATTTGGAGAGGAAGCCTCTGCAGAGAATCCAGGTGCTGTGGGGTTGATTCAATCTGTTGTTCTTGCTGAGTTTCCACTGAAGCAGCTCTCCAGCATAAACTCAGACACCCCCGTGCAGGCAAACGCACAGATGCAGGTATAGAAGTTTATATTTAGTGGGTTTGTTACCTTTTCTGCTATAGTATGCAAACCATGGCTGACAGCCTTTTGGCAGATTAGGGATGAGGATTTTTGCTCTGAATCAAAATGAGTAGCGTGTAGGCAAAGCGCGGTCGTTGGATTACATGAGACGAATGCAAAAGCAAATGATGGAGGAAAAAACTTGCACGTGTATAAGCAAGGAAACAAATAAAATAGGATGAAGTAAATGTACTCCATGACCACCTCGAGTTTAGTCTAAGGGTTTTGGCTGTAAAGGAAAACCATTGTGGCAAACTGGAACTAAAGAACCTTTCTTCAAAAAAAAAAAAAGGTAGTTAGTCTTTGGACTGTGAAAAACAAAACAAAACCAAAATAAAACAAACCCAAACCACCCAGTGACTGAAATATTGTAAAAAAGCAGTCTCTGAAGCCGAAGCAGCTCTGGACTCCACGCTGCGTGGGTCACACATGGCATGGCCAACTATTAAAAGTCTTCACACGTTACTGCCCTTTGTTTTGGCGCCTGTAGCACGTCTTTCCCACCTGTACCCTTGCATCCTCCATCGGTGCAAGGGTCTTCCATGAAGAATGGTGCTTGGCTTTTCATGGTCTTCCTCCTTGCATCCTCACATTTCTTTTTGCTCCGCCCACATTCCCGAGCCCGAAAGCAAAATGAACCTCTTCCACGTTTCGGACCTGAGGCTACCTGAGGTTTTACAAGGTGCTCGTCCCCAGCACTGCACTGATGAAGCAAAGGACCTACCGAGTTCAGATGCAGTCTGCTGCAGAACAGTAGTCGGACAAAAGTCTCTCGGGATGCTGTCCGAGATCCCCGTTAGGCTCTTCTCTATCCAGGGATAATTCAGCCTTGGGAGGGAAGTCGCAGTGAACTTTGAGGTGCAATCTGGTGAAAGCTCCGTCAAAGGCAGGAGAGATGTAATGGTGCTGGGAAAGGGAGCGGGAACTTCAAACGCTTCATTAGATGTCGGTGAGTAACACATCGTCCGGGTGTAGGCTTTGGAGAAAAATGAAATAATCTGCAAACAGCTTGGATAAAGGCTAAAAATGTTAAAAATACACTGTTAATGTGATAAAATAAGACTGGATGCTGCAAGCCGTGGCACGCCGTGGCTTTCAGGAAACGCAGCCCTGAAGAAGCACAAAAGGCCTTTAGTTTGAGGTAATGAGGTGCATCTAATTATATTTAAGAAAGAACAGCAAGAACTACATAGGAATACACTACCCGCCCTTTTCTTTTCACCAGGGCCAGGCAGAATCCCAGTCCTGAGACACCATTACTTTATAAAGGGTGAGGATTTCAGAGAACATCACAGACAACAAGGTTATTTTCCCATAACTGTGCAAAAAAAAAAAAGGCAAAGGCTTTCTTGTCTGTTCTCTTCTTCCTCTCCATAACTCCCATTAGGGGAGGGGAAAAAAAACACAACAAAAAACAACCAGGCCAAAATAAGCCTGGCCGTCCTGAGAAACGAGGGCTGTCAGAGCGACATCTGACACCGTCGGGCCACAGCTGAAGAACAAGGGAAAAGTTTTCGGACGACTGTCACTGACCCATAGTCCCTCGCTCCTAACCTTGCTCTCCAACATATGTTTCTCATTTCCTTGCTTATAGCTGGTCCAAGCTAATGATATGTGTTTTGGCAGCCATCCCGTGCTTGGCATAGTGCCTGCCTTGTTCTCATTGTCTCCGCTACTTACAGAAACCCCTTTCTCCGTCTTTCTCTCTCTCAGAAAATCAGCTTTGTACAACTCCAAGTATGCAAAGCAGCTCTTGCTGCCAGAGCTACCATCTCCAAGGCTCCTCCACCCTGCGTCCCCCATCCCTGCCACCACCGGCCAGGCGCGCCAGCAGAAACGCAGGGAGACTGCCGAGGAGCGGGACGCGAGCTAGGGTGGAAACAGTGGAAAATCAAACATATTGGCCCATTAGAGCCTTGCTAAAAATACGGAGAGCAGAGCTATTCTGAGGGACGGTGGCATGGGAAAGCTCTGCCTGGAATCCTGGGTCCCGCCGAGCAGACAGGGCTCTCCAGCAGACGTGGGAAGGGGAACTCGCTCCAGCCCCGAGGGGGAGAGGGCACCACACTTGGCAGACGCCCGAACGTCTCTGAACGGGGGCCGGGAGATGCCAGGATGGTCCGTTTCTATCTGCAATCGGTAATAACTGGGGATAAGCACAGGGAGCGTGTTCCGCAGGGCAGAGCGCCTGGCCGGGGAGCCAGCAGCCCAGGCCTCCGTTCCCAGGTCAGCCACAGCCTCTCCGCGGGACCTGGACCAAGCCTGGGCGCCAGTTTAGGCTGTGCCTGAATGCCCCCCTCCCTGGAGCGCTGCGGGTGGCAGCCCTGTCCTACGCACCACTGTTGCCTTCAGAGGGCTCGGTCGCAGTTGTGTCCTGGCACGCGGGTGTCTGCTGTTCAGCGTTGTGGTGGCGTGGGGGAGCGTGTCCCGTGGATCAAAAAGAAAAGGCCACCGCGTCTTCACGAGGCAGAGACAACCCCAGGCACCACCACAAGCAGCGCAAGTGGTAGCAGCGAGCGATAACCCCGGGCTACGGAACGGCTTTGCTCCAAAGGGGTTTTGCTGAATGTCAGTATTTTCTTCTTATACCCTTCCCCATACCAAAAAATATAATTTATGGTTTAGTCTGGGCAGTGGTTTAGCACCCTGGATAAAACTATGGGTTTTACAGAAACTCTGCGACTTCTTCAACACATTTGCTTTGCTGCAAGACACAGAAATGTGTGATTGCCTTTCAGATATTTCCATATCAAAGGCTCCATAACCAGGCTGTCCTCCATGATCCTGCTACCACTAGGATATAGATCTCTCAAATACGTCTATATATTTCCAGTTAGTATCCAAACTAATCTTATTTTTTTACTAGCCGAGGAAGCGTAATGGTGGTGATGTCAAATCCAGCGCACGGCGCTCCGGTTAAATCCTTGTGCAGTCGCCTTCCTTAGGATTTTGCACCCAATCTGACGGTTCTCAGGCTGCCGTCACCTTCCTTCTCTCCAGGTCAGGGTGAAGGACTCTCACTAACTCCGATAAATCATCAGGAGCTAATCTCTGGCATCAAGAAAGTCATGCCATCTTTTTAAAGATACAGAGCCAATTAACTCCAGCGGCAGTCACTCCGCTGTGTGTGTTGCAAACTATTTATTTTCATTTTTGAAATCGGGAACAGTGGAATTTCAGCAGTTAACTCACACTCAGCATGATGAAAGCAAAACTTAAATTTTTCCTTCTTTTCTCCTCTCCTTTCTGATACTGGCATCCACTTTAGTGTCTGCTCTTTTAGAGCCTGGTCCAGTGTCACTGAAGTTAATAGGAGCTCTCCCATTCCCATTGTACGAGAGCCGGAGCAGGCCATTACCAGGGCTCGTAACCTCCTTGCCACATTCAGCTCTTTCCTCTTTGTTCCCGCTCCTTCTATCAAGGTCATTGCTGAACACTTTTTATTCTTCCCCTGCGCTATCTACAGAAACCATTTCTTACGCAGAAACTTTACTCCGCGTTCTGTGATCGCAGGTGCCGGCTGCGGTGACCTCCGCATTTCTGGCCTGCCTGGTTATCGTGGTGTAATTTGGGTGAGAAGGGACCTCTGGGGGTCACCTCATCCAAGCCCCCGCTGAAAGCAGGGCCGACAGCAAGGACGTTGCTGAGGGCCTTCTCCAGTCAGGCATTAAACATCCCTGCAGCCTCCCTGCACACCTCTTCCACTTTTTGGCTACTTTCAGGAGGTGTTTTTGGGGTACCTGCTCAGAATTTTCGTTGTCCAGACTTCTGCCCACCCCGTCACCGCGCCCCCCGCCAAAGAGTCTGGCTCCATCCTTCTGTCGCCCAGCCCCTGTCCCCCAGGCTGTCCCTCCAGACTCCCCCAGGCGGGTGCTGGGAATGCTGCTTCCCCTCCGGAGCGGGCTCCGGGTCTCTGCTGGCTCCGTCTCCCGGCCCCCCCGGCTCACGCCAGCACCCGCCCCCTCCTGCGCCCCAGGGGTCCCTGCGGGCAGGGTGCCCGCGATGGGCTGAGGGCGTCCACGCCGCCCAAGGGCTCCGCTGCTGCTGGCAGCTCCCGGGACCTGTGTCGGGGCCACCCCGAGGCCACCTCGCCCGGGCCGCGCTGCCGAGCGGCGTTACCGCCAGGGCGGGTTGCGGACGGTGCTGGCGGCTGCGGTGCAGCCGGGTCCGTGCTCGGGGGCGCTGGGGATCGGTGCTGGCTCCGCGGGCGGCTCCTCGGCTCACCCGCAGCCGACCGGGCTGGGACGGGATGGGGGCCAAACCCGGCTGTGCCGCTCTCCATCCCCGGTAGCGTCGTGCCCGGTTCCTGCCTCCTGGCTCGGGACCGTCTCACGCTCGCCTCTGCCTGCGGGGACGTCCCCGAGGACGCCGGCCTCGTGCCAGCGGCTGCCCCAGCACGCGCAGCCCGCACCTCCCGCCGGCAGGTCGGTCGTGCCGGTCCCTCGCCCAAACACCTCCCGCCGGCAGGTCGGTCGTGCCGGTCCCTCGCTTGCTCTCAGCTCCCACCACTGCTGGGCTATGGTTACCCTCCATCAGAGGCTCCCCAAGGCAAAGCGTTGGCTTTTCCACCTGCCCGCATGGCATCGTGCACACCCAAGGGGTTATGTACGGATGCTAATCTAACATCCAGTGTTAGCGGACATTTTCAGTGTAAATGGAAGGGTTGAGAACATAAACTTTCAAGAGCAGCCATGCGGGGCTGGCCAAGAGGACACCCCAGCCTCTGCTCTCGGCAGCACCCAGCGCTGGGTGCTCTCGGGGGAAGTGGCCCTTCCCCGCTGGCCCTGGCCCACAGCCTCCAGTGTAGGGATGCTGTGAGCCAGAGATCGTAGCCACATCTTTGCACTTAGAAGTCAGGTTTTTCATCCTCAAATTTGCCTTTGTGCCATGCCAGCTGATTTCCATGTGGGACTTAAAGCATCTCTACATCTTCTTTACTCTGTCCTTACCTGCCCCTAGTAAATCTGCGCCTGACCGTAAATCCAGACCCCCTTGTCAGGTTCTGGGTGCGCTTCTTTAGAGGCGCTGGGGACTACAGAGATAGGAAATTCCCATTTTGGAGACCTGTGCTTTCTACAAACTGGTGTGAGAAGAAGAAAGGAGTATCCAATATTTTTAAGGCATAGAGTGAGAGACAAGGGCAGGAAGACTCATGTTATCTCTCAGAGCCACGTTTGTAAGTGGGTTGTTAGAGGCCAGTTTGACAAAAACCTACCTGGACGTGCACTGTAGCCGGGCATGCAGGGCCTGGGAGCCTGAGCTCCTCTCCAGTGGTGCCACCTTCGTTTCCATGTACAGTCGTAGGAAACAACAGTTGGCCGGCATCTCTTGTGAAGGAGAACCACTTGCTGGGCATTGAAGTGGAGAAAAAAGAAAAGGAAAAAAACCATTATTTGGCCAAATCAGGCTTTGTTCCTCTGTAAGAAAAGCGGCTCAGCTTTAACATGGCTTCAAAGCTCAGTGCAGGAGTGTCTGTGAAATTCTGGTTTGCCCTACGGGTCGTCAGATTGCAAGGTCACCACTGGCCTTGAAACCCGGAGCATGGCTTTCTGCGTCGCGCCTTTGGAGCTGCGGCAGTTGCGATGCGGCTGACGGCGGGACAGCCTTTTCCCCGCTCCGGAGCGAGAGCTTCCCGGCGGAGGTCTCGGGTTGTGCCATCCACCCCCTGGTCAGGAGAGCCGCTTGCTCTCTGCCACGACCCACCGCAGCGCGTCCCCAGTGCCTTGGTTGTAGGGAAACCCCCGGCTTCCTGGGGCGAAGCTTTGTGTCTGGGGGGCATTAAAGAGGGGTGCAGGCCGGTATCGGGACCTCTCCTTTGCGATAGCGTGACTTTATGGCTGGGAGGACGGAGAGCTTGTTGGCGAGGCTTGGCCAGGTTTGTGTCCAAGGGCTTTGTGTCCACTCCTCTTGGTGCGAGCCTTCTGTCGGAGCGCGGCGGCCGGGCAGGTGCCGGTGGGGGACGGGGGCTGCAGGCGGGACAGGAGAGCTGGCATTTAAATGGTTAAAATGTCACCACATTTTGCTCGTCTTGGGTTTCTCATAAACATTCAGCAAAGCACTTTCATTCAATCACACATATTAACTACTTAAGTTCCCCTCTCCAAGGATGTGGATTGTTATTTTATGCCAAATGTGCTGTAATTAAGTTTGACATAAGCACATGGATTAAATATGTGGTTTGGTGGGCAAATGGGAGATGGCTTTTCCTTCTGGCCATATGGAGAACACAGCCAAATGATGTGAGGCGGGGGGGGGGGGAATTCTTTACCATTTATTTTGTTATTCAGTGTTGTCTCTTTTATTAGACTTGCCCAGGTCAATCAGCCAGCGCCAGGAACATCCGTGTTCATTTATCCACTTTTTAGAAGAAAGTTAACACCAAGCGTTGCCCTGGCTTCCTTCGTGTCCTCCCTGTGGAATGTGTGTGTACATATACATACATACGCATGTGCATGCATAGGTATGCTTTTTAGGGTAGAAGTATGAGAGACAGCATGTACTGGATAAAGATGGAACAGGTGATTGCTGAATTATCAGTGATGTTTCTCCTGAGATTGACCACATTCTGGTTTTTTAAGTGAGAATGCCGTGCCTTTCAGCGTTACTTACAGCTCTGTTGTGCACTTCAGCATTCACTTGTAAGTTATGTTTTGCAATGATAAAGGCAGTTGAGGGCATTTATTGTAGTAGTACTAGTAGTAATAATAATAATAATGATAATTGTTACTACAGCATATTTTTATGTCAGCAGCATCTCATAGCGTCAGGCTATGTTCGTCACAGTGCTTGCCACTGGGCTCAGGAGAAAATGGGATACTTACTCCGTTAATATTACTATCTAGTTTAAGGCCAAATAAAGTGACAATAGTAAAAAACATGGAGGTAGGGAGATGAGGAAGATGAAGGTTGCATCCCCGTGATCAGTGGGTGCAGATGGTAGTTCCAAATGAAATGCTACATTTGAAATGCCATAGGAAAACATTTGCTTGCCCTGTTCCTCACCACGCCCCTCCTCTCCTGTGAAAGCTGGCTCTGGAGTCAGTTACTATTTGTATATTAATGTACCGAATATTTCTTTCTTTTGCTAATTCTCTGTGTTTCCAGCAGCTTTGCTGCCTCTCGTTTCAGTTCCTGAATTCTGCCAGCTGGTACAACGTCTGACACCGCCTTGTGTAGAAACCAACCTTTGGTCAGCAGACCAAAGTTATTCAGAATTTGGGGGATCCCGCTTCAAATGCTGCGAAGGGACTTGACTTTCAGCCAGTCGGCGTTATCGAGCGGCTAAAAGCTGCCGTGCCTTAGGAAGGGGCCTAGGCTCAGGCCAGATAACGGAACGCGAGCATCTCAGTGATGTGTTTGTAAGAGCTAACGAGGTTCTTGGCCCTGTGCAGAACGGGCGGCACACGGCGTGTTACAGCACCCGCGAGGCTACGGCCAGGCCCCCAGCTCTCATCGGTGCGCTCAGGTTTGGTGAGCGTGGTCTGGAAAACGTACTTTGCAGTGAGCAGTCGGAAAACCGTGGTATGGGTGTTTTAGCCGATGAAACTTCTACAGGGCGAAAAAAAGGAACAAATCTGGAAATGGAAGTGTTTGGCGGAACTTGCTGCTTGGACTAATTTGGGGAGCAAAGAACATAATTTAAGGTTATTCTGCGAGTTCCCTGTTTTCAGAACAGACTCCTTTGACTTGGAGCTGCTGTCAGCTCCTCAGGCAGCTGCTTCGGAGGCGGTCACCAACGGCTGCTCCGGCACATGGAGCAGCAACCCCAAACACAGCTTGTTTTTCTACATGCAAAAAGCTTTAATCATATTGGTTATGGGAAAAGGGGCAGATCTGCAGGTTCCCTCTGTTGCGCCCAGTAATGGCAGAAGAGTTATCCTGGGATTTAGGAAAAGTTCTTATTCCCGGGTGAGCAGAATCACTGAAGTTTCAGGTCCTGGCATTTGGGGGAGGTTTTGCCAACTTTTTGTGTTGTTATTTTGGCGGGGGGCGGTTACGCCTAAACCCTGTGGGGTGGAGGGGGAGCCTATCCTGCAATCAAAAGGTTGGGTCTGTGTCCCAAGAGAGAGCAGAAGGTTGGGGGGTCGGTACGCCTCGCTCGTCAGGGAAGGCAGAATTTCCAGGAAGGCGGCAGTTGTCTCAGAAAAGCCCTTCAATATCCGCACTCCTTTTCTGCCAAAGAAGCTGTCCCCACCACTCCTTACGGAGTCAAACAAAAATCAGATGTCATTTTAATGCCTACCTGAATAACGCATCTTGCGTTAAGAGCTCTCAGGAATCCTTGTTTATCTTTTTTCTTTATGTGCATTAAAACATTTAATCTTAACATGTTCTGTGCAAAACTTGGATTTTAAACTGTTACTGTTTCTATACTCTGTTTTCTTGCCTTGGACAAATCAGATTCTCTTTCCTTCTCTGTTTATTTCCTGTTTAATTTCATAATTATCCAGCCTAAGACAGACGCCCCGATTCCTCGAAGCACATAGCCCTGCATTAAAAATCCATATCCACTCAGGAGGGATATTAAGCGCACACATAAATCCCATGAACATCAGAATTAATCATGTTGCTGAAATAGGTCCATTGTCGGTTTGCTTTCAAAACTTTCCTTTTATTGCTTCATTATACTCAATTCTGGCCAATGTTTCTCTCATTCCTTATTTGCCTCACTGAAATTGAGCATAATTACTATTCATTTATTAGGGTTAATTTTTGTACTGTTTAAAGATCTGAACGATGGTCCTTGTGGCCTCGCTTCCCCTTAACTACAATTAGGCCTTCATTATTATTTGCACCTAAAAAACCCTAGAATTCTTTGGATATGCTGTCAGACGCATGTCCCGGGGTCAGATCCTCAGACCTCACTGCTTTACCAATGACGTTCATGTCAGCGTGACGTACAGCCCTCATCGCTAGCGGTTCCCAGCATATACATTTCTTTAGATACTTTATCAAGAATTTCTGTACAGTATAGAGACTTGCTTCATGTGCAGAATTTAGGTGTTGAGTCACTGTCGCAAATTTTATTTTGAGTTTTAACTGGCACAATCCACGGTTATGGGGTTTCCCCTCTTTCTTCCTGCTGGGGTTTCACAGTCCATTTCTCAGATCAGTTAATTTCTCATTAAATTAGCTTGCAATACCAGACAGTGAGTGCTCGTTGACTCTGTCAGCAAATTTTGGTTTTCTCGTTTCTAAGCCACGTTCCATACGTACCCTCAGCTGCTCCAATGTCTTTCCATTCAGCTGCCACCAGACCTCCCTTTTGTAGGAGCCCATCCTTCGTCTTCCCCTCTTGGTCTCCTCCAGCAGTCTTCTCCACAGGTTTACCTCCTCCACCTTGCAGAGGTCAGTACCAATGTGGTTACTTGTTTGTTTGAGCAAGCATTATGATTCCCTACAAATCAAAATGTTTTTAGGAGCATTACCATTTTCCAGTCTGCTGAGCCCTGCGGTAACAAACGGGGCTCTTCCTATGCCCTGGCTTTAACGGCCGAGTAGGACGTTCCTCTTGTCTTGCCTTCCTGGGCATTTCTGTCTCCACTTCTTCCCATGTCATGGACGAAGACTCACGTCAAGTATTGGGGTCTCCATTTCTGAATGCAGGTTTGGAGGCTTTTCTGATAGATGTCCTTTGGGGAATCGGGGCTGGATACAGTCTTACAACATTGTTCTAAGTTAGATTTGCTGATCTAAGAGCCTGCACAATGAACGTCGCTGAGAAAATTAAAAAAAATAATTACTTGCAGTGCAATAATGTTAGTTAGTGTTAAGCACATTTCCATCCTTCGTCTCTTTGCTGACACACGTTGAGTGTTGACCTCTCGTTGTGTGTATCAGTCAGTCCCGGGTACTTCTTAAAGACCTGCAACCGAACTTGGTCCCAGGTCTTCTGGAGACTTTCCCATTTCGCAAAGCTCTACTAAGGATTAGCCAGAAGCCTTTGAAGAGTTTCCAAATGATTCTTCTCAAATTACTAGCTACAAGTGTTCAGATTTGGTAATTTAGAAGTCCGTATATTTAACAGATGCTCTCTAACCTACACCTTTGCTATTACATGACCTTGATTATATATTTACATCAACCAGTTTGATTACGAATGTGCACCAGGAATGTTTTATTCCGCAGTTATTGACATTTTCCCCCTCTCTGTTTAGTAACAGTTAATTATTGCACATAATAATCAATTGGTAGCATTTCTTGTATCAAAGGTGAACTTAAAAAAATCTCTGGTTTATTGTTTGTGAGCGTTTCGTTGGTAGTTCTCGACACATTTGACTTCTCTTACAAGTTGTTCACATGTATTAGCTTTGGCGTATCCTAATTGTCACAGGTGTTTCCTTGTTTAATTTGCTATACTTTGATTCCTGTTTTTTACAACCGTATAAACTTCCTTGTGAAAAAAATTAGTGGCTTTTGGGGCACCAAGTAAACGGTTCTTAAACATTGGCCCGTTTTCACAGAAAGCTCTTGGGTTATTTCTTCCAGCCCCTATTCCGCACAGGTGTCCGTAGGGCTGGGAGATCGACTCCTTCCACACACACGCCAATAGTACTTGGTGGTTTTTTAAGGCATGTGACCAGGCTTGGCTGCTCGTGCTTAGCACCTACTGCGGTTCAGCCGCTGTAGCGTTGCCCACAAGGGTGAGGGTCTAACACTACGCTGCCGCACGTTGCATCCATTTCTCAGTGACCTCCCACTTCCCCCCCCCCCCCCCC
>JAKFQP010000317.1:455677-483530 GCA_023375905.1 Nycticorax nycticorax
GCATTTGGTTAAGTATCGGTGTCAGCCAAAAGAAGGGATTTGGGGATGCACGGGCGGGTCGGAACAGCGTGGAACCAGAGGTTCTCCACATTACGCAGTGGTACCACGTGCCCGCACGAGCGAGCGTCCCGAGCTGTTGGGAGCCCTGCAACGTGCCCATCCCGCTGCGGGGCCGCCTCGGGCTCCCGGCTGCTGGAGAGCTTCCTTCAGGCTTCCTTCGAACCGATCCGAAGGTTGTATGAAGTCTGTGGGTGGCCTCGTGCTCGCTACGGGTGGGCGTTCCCGGGAGCGCAGAACCTGTGGGTGAATGCAGTGCTCCCATTGCTTGTCAAATGTCGGCGTTAACTCTGCCAACGTTCGAGTAATCAAAGATGCCTTAGGGTCTCTCACACTTGTGCGTCTCATCTTCATCTTCCCAGACCTAGGCTTAAGCTTCCCTTACAGAAAAGGTGGATTTGTTATTTATTTTCTTTATGTTTTTTAGAAAGTTTTCCACGCCACAGGGGCCGGTGTGCTGACTCGTACGCAGGGACTTGCCGGGGGTGTCACCGGCCCTGCCAGGGTCATTTCAGGGCTCTGAGGACGGATCTGCAGGCTGGTTCTTGAAGGGCGGGAGGCGTATTCATTGGCACGGTAGAGGCTGTGTTTAGGAGCCCTGCTAGCTAGCATTAGCAACAGGACTGCTAACGACAGGCACTCTGCTGTATGTAACGTAAAATAGGGTGATTTCTGGCTTTTAAGTATTTGAAAATTATTGGAAACCTGCTCTGTTTGCTTATTGGTCAATGTTTAATCGTATGTAAATCTTTCACATAAAATCTAAACCAACAAGTTACCATCAAAGTTCAGCAAACCGACTGCTTTATGGGAGGAGTTGGGCTGTTCCTCAGCTTTGTGAGCACTGTTAGGCACGGGCTTTTTGCTGGCACGTTTGGTTATTTCCTTGCCTTGGTCCTCGCCATACCGTCAAACTTTTCCATCCAAAACGAGCAAGCCTTTGCTCGGGGCCGGGTGGGCTCACGCCCGCTCGGGAGCCAGCCCCGCAGCCTCACGCACCCGCACGCTCGCTGCCAGCAGCGGGGGGACGCGGCGCTCAAGCTCAGCCACGCATTTTCGTGTCCAAGATTGCTCAGGAGGTAAAAAACTCACGTGGAGGCTTCACGTTTCGAAGTTTCATTTCAAACGGGCACATTCGTGGCTCCGATCCCAGCTCCGTAAGGATTCCATTGTTTTGCGCGCCGGCCGTAGGCATCGGTGCAGCGCGAGCGGGGACGGCGGCGGCGGCGGCGACGTGTAGTGTGTGGTTGTTCTGGCGCCTTGCTCGTCGTTTTGCGCAGGTGTCAGTAATTAGCGGTGGCACAGGGCGGATGAGAATCTGACCCTCGTCTCTGCGGAGCCTCAGAGCTGGTGTGAGCTCCGGGCAGCGCTGAAAAAAGGAACAGGAAACAGATGGGGGGGCGATTTCTGAAAACGCCACCAATTTCTGAGGCTTTTCAGCCCAGTCTCACACCTGAGCAAGGCAGGGCAGCACAGGGCAAAGCGTGCCCTTGCACAGATGGGCGAGAAAAGAGGAAGGGTGGAGAGGGACAGCGTGAGTGTCCAGGTAACCAAGTGAGCACAAGCAGCATTCTTCTACTCCTCTGTTGCTTTGGAAAAAATAAAATAAAAGAAAAATATTTTAAAAAATCCACTTTCATATCAGAGAGTGTGAACGTTTCATCAGCCCTGGCTTCGTCCGGCACAAGGAGGACAGGAGGGTGGGGATGGTCCTCGCCCACATGTGCAGGAGCCCTGGAGAGCGGCGGGGACGGGGTGGGAGCGCCGGGTGCCTTTGCAGGCACCAAACCCAACCCTCCCTCCCGCAGCCTCCCCTCGCTCGCTCCCAGCTTTGACCCTTCGCCGCCGACCCGGAGGGGTGCGTTAACACCCTGGGGGAGGAGGAGGAGGAGGAGGATGCCGGTGACATCCCGCTAGAGCGGCCGGCGGGGATGGCGGCGCAGGGGTCACCGGGAAGCGGCTCCCCAGGCTTTGCAGCGAGCGCCGCACGCTGCGGCCGGTTTTACTTAGGGCGATTGTGTTGGCAGTTTTATTTATATTTTCCTTCAGAGTGGGGCTGAGCTCTTTAACCACGAAGGGAAATTTAATCTTTTTGCTGATAAGACGGTAAAATACTGCAATCCGGCTGACCTCTCGAGAACAGATCCAAACAGCCGGGCTGTCCAAAAATCCGAGACACCCCTCCCCCTGCCCCGCAATTGCATTTCACTGGTGACCTTAGGCAGCCTGTGGCCAGACGAGATCCTTTGAACACATCCCCGGAGCAGCGGCGACGAGAGGCGCTTTGATTGCCCTGCTCGGCCGCTCCCCGGGGCTCCCTGCCCTCCTCCCCGGGCTCCGCTCGGCTCCCGCGCCGGCAAGGTTGAAGGCAAAGCTCCTTCCTCCCCCGCCGGCCCCCTTTCATTTTCGTAGAGCGTATTAAACCTCAAGACGTAGTTAACACTAATCCTGATTTATTTAGGATTTATCTGCATTATTAATTCCAGTCATGTTGTGAAAAAGTACTGAGGGTTCCAGCGTGTATGTAAACTTCGGCCGTTGCGCAGAGAGGTTGATTTGAATCTTCTCCTTGAAGTGATATTTTACCAAAAATCTCAGACTTTCTCCTTTTTAAAACACTTCAGATGGGAGCTAGCCATAATAGTTTGAGTTATTGGGTCGTCCCCATCCTCCTCCCCCCCCCCCCAAGTAAATACCCTCTTGGACTATTTTATGCATTAATCTGGATTTGATGTGGATTTAAACATTTACAATGCAAAATAATTTGGGTTAAAAATAATCCCCCTTGATAAAGCTAAAAAACCCCCACAACTGTCACCATCTCTGCCAGCCAGGCCGCGGCGGCGAGCCTTGCATATGCAAATGGCGGCCAGGAGAAGCCTGAGCGGCAGGAGCCGGCCGTGCGGCTCCCTCGGCGGCCTGGGCAGTCAAACACGGCGGCCCACCAGCCGCCCGGCGGGGCTGCACCTTCAGCTGGAACTCTCCAGACGGAACTCGGTGAGCCTGCCGTCGGGTCGCGCTGCTCGGACCGCACCTCCACCCCGTTGGCAGCCGGGGATGCTGCGGAAGGGAAATACTCCGGCAGGCTCCGTGTCGTGCGGTGGGTGGCACGGGGCCACAGCCCCCCTGCCCTGCTCTGGCAGACGACCCCAGGGCCTCGTTCGTAGACCGATGAGCTCCACCGCAGAACTGGTTATGGGCTTCTTTGCCTCCAGCGTGGCTACTGGAAGGCTGAGGCAGGACAAGCTCTGACTGCTGGAAACCTTTAGTTGCCGAGAAGCCGGTTTACCAGTGGCCCCGGTACATCTGGGAGCCCTTGTGCCAACGGGGCGTCCGCCCTCGCCCGCTCGCCTCTCCGTGTTATTCGGCCTGCGGATGGGGTCCCTGCCAGAAGCCTGCCCTGTCAGTTCAGCCTTGATTTGTGGAAGAACTGTTCAAAACAGTTGGATGTTGATGCGGTGTCCGTATTTTCACTGGCATTGGTGCTGATTTAGTCGATGTAGGAAAGATCAAACCCAAAGCTGCTGAATCCAATATCCTATTCCCCTCCACTTTGACAGGACCACCAAGCTACCATGCAATGCCTTAAAACTGGGACTGGCAGAGCCGTGCACGTACTCTGCGGAGCTGAGCACAGCTCCCGCCGTCTCGCAGAGCCACCCTCCATCCCTCGGGGTCTGCCTGGCGTCCCCACCAGCCCGACCAACCCCACCGGTGGCTCTATGGAAGCCCACCACTGCGGCGCCGGGGTGTGCTGCGAGCCCTCTCTTCTGTGGGACATCAGGCTTGCGGACCCTACCAGTAATAAGAAATCAGAAGTCATCATTATCTCCGTTTATTCTGAGCTTCTTACCCGATCTGCCTTCTCTGCTGTCCGCAGCTCATCAGCAGCAAGATCCCAAGTGTCCTTAGGAACTGGCACTGACACACAGTTGCTAAAACATTCATGTACTGGAGGAAATGGTTCTCAAATGCAGGTATTTCCCATTTACACCTTTCAGGATATATTTTGCCTGTTCTCCTCCCTGGGGCCGCAGTGGTGCTGCTCCTCACACGCCTCCTCACGTCTATTCTAAACCAGATTGCCAGGCCTATAGGGAACAATTTTCCAGGGTATTTATTTGTTTCCTGAATAGGCACTTGGGACGCTGGCATCTCTTGATAATCTCTGCGTACGGGAGCAGAAGTGCAAGGGCTTCCGACAGTGCAATACAGCACCGTATTCCCCAACTAAAATTAAGCCGCTCAGGTAATCAAAGATACAATTCCTTAGCAGCCACAAAATCTGGAATCCCCTATCGAAAAATGAGAAGACAGACTGAGGCAATGCATGGCGTGGAGGTGACTGTCACACGCGGGTGGGGGATCGTGGGGCTACAATAAATAGTTCTCTCTAAATATCATTGTGGTACTTAGTAGTAATCAAAAGATCAATGTAAGGAATTACTGGGAAAGAAGTAGAGAAAAGCCCACGAAGCTCATTGTGCCACTGCATACTCCTCTGACGCGCTTGCCTCTCAAATAATCCCCGCAATTTTGCTCCTATCGCGAAAAAGGTGCAAGAGAATGAGAAAAAGTTCAGAAAAGGGCAAGAAAGGCGATGGAAGTAGGGAACAGCTTCTGGGCAGGGAAAGAGTGCGAAGCAGGCCAGGCTGGAAGAGACACCCGGCACGCCATGCCGTGACCGTCACACAACATGGACAAGAGAAATAGGGGATGCCGGTCCCCGCCTGTCCCGGTGCAAGGACGAGGGGGCATCAAATGGAAACTGCAGCCCCAGAAAGTTAAAAGCGAGCGGACAAAGAGACGCAGCCGCTTCTGCACACAAGCCAAAATGACGCCGCGCCACTCTTGTGCGGCAGGGCTGGCAGTAGGTGGGTTCACAAAGCACCGAGCCGCTTCGCGAGAGAGAAATCCGTTGAGGACCGCTAGGAAGCGGAACACTTCGTGTAGATCAGAAAGTCCTTTAATCACGAGTTGTTGGTGGCTTCTGGGGAAGTGTCGCTGCCTGCTCACTCGTTCCACGCTCTTGCCTACAGGGCTCTGTGCTGGTCGCTGTTGATGACGGGATGTTGGCGAGATGGACCATTCATTTCATTTATCTCCTTATCATCTCTTAACTAGTGCAGAAATGCGATGTATCCAGTTTGGTTACAACACCTCCCCAAAATGGCAGGTCTTAGAAATCCGTAATGAACATACCATCGTTACTTCTTTATCGTAGGAGCTATGGTACCAGCAGCCGTAGGTGTTTGCCATCAGAAGAGCAGAGCAATCCGCCGAGCCTTCCCTTCAGTCACGTCTTGCGTTAGGTGCACACCGTGGCCTGGGATTGACCAAAAACTGAACATTTATCAAAATCCTGATGTTTCTGCTACCAAGTTCTGGCAATGTCTCTCACCTCCTGGTTCTGCAATTTCTCTTGTTTTTTAAAAGTCATTTCAAATGGAGCGGAAGGCGGAGGGTACCGTACGTAACGCACGGTTCCCTTGCACTCGCTCTGACTGCAGGATGCTCGTGCCAGCGCGCGGGGCCCGGCCGCCACGCAGTGGGGAGGTGAGTGCCACTGCGGAAGCTCCTGACTTGGTCGCCGGGAGTTTTTGATAGGGCTGGGAAGGCCAGCCCAGAGCTGGCCACGAACCAGCAGGCTCCCAGCTGGGGAACGGGGCTGAGCCACGCAGAGCTGGGGAGATTCATCAGCGGAGGAGCACCCGGCCATCGGCAGGCAGCTCTGCGGGGCCGGTCAATGAACTGCCTTTCGGAGGGTTTCCAACCAGCCAGCCGGCTCTCCAGCAGCAGCCAAACCGTCTGTAGCTGCTATCAGCCACGTCCATCACCTCCCAGACTGGCGGTTTTCCAATAAAGCCGATACCCCCCTCCCCCAGGGTACGGCCGTCAGCAGGAGGTGGGCATTGTCCCTTTACTCCAGCAATTTGAGGACAATGTTGGCTTACACTCTATTAGCAGGCGGACACCCGACCCCTGACCCTGGCATTGACCGGCAGCCACCGGCGGGTGGACACAGGGGGGTTGGGGTGGTCCGATGCCGTTCCTCCGCGCGGCCCTGGGCAGGGCTCTCCGGCGGGCTCCTGCGCCGATGCCCAGCGCCGGACGCGCCGGCACGCGAGCGGAGGGTCAGCTCCACGTCGTGAAGTGGAGGTGCAGAGCGGGGGTGAGCTCTCAGCAGCCATCGGTTGTACGTCGCAGAACGCCCCTGCAGAACCCGGCACGAGTGTCTGGGTTTCCAGTGCAGGATTTCGATGGGCGGTCACACGTCCTCTGGTGTCGGATTCAGTCAGAACGCTGAGGTGCTGGCGTGCGCCGGATGGATTTTAGCCCACCGTCTTTTTGCGGGGGCTCAGTGCCTGCCATGTGTTGGCGCCGGGCAGCCCAGATGTTCCCTGTTCTGGGAACATCCCTGCTCCGTGTGGGCTTGGCTCCGCTCTGGGCGGGTGCAGAGCCCCTGTGGGAGGACGCCCCCAGGAGTCCGGGAAGTAAATCAGCCGGAAAACGTAACCACCTTCCACCCAAAACAGGTTGTCTGCCTCCAACTTCCCGTCACTTATCTAAGCTTTTCCCTGTTGAGGACTTAAAGGCCTCCCCATCAATAAACACATTAGCTCGCTAAACATGCGGATGCCTTTTCTTCTCTGGATTAACCCTTCGGGAGCTGGGGCTTCCTTTGGATTTGTTAGGATATTGATCACAGATCATGTTTGCGTTTCAAACTCTCTTTCTGCTTTGGACTTGACAGATAGTTTCGGTGTTGCAGTCAAGCAGCAAATTCACTGCAGCCACGCGGAGGCAGGGAGCGGCGCCGACAGCCCGCGTTGTGCTCCGCCGGGGGTGGAAGCGGTGCCGCTTCTACCGCCTCCAACGGGCATGTGCTCACCGCCATCAGGAGTAACTTGTTCTCATAAGGCATTGCTAATTAAGCAAATACCGAAATGTTAAACAGTGTCAGATATACGTGTATTTTCAGTATTAGCGGGAATTGTATTGAATTAAATTAAAATATGCCTTAGCCTAATTTAGCTCTTCTTCTCCTATTGAAAATCATACCCCTTTTCAGTAAGTGCCTGTAAATGCGCATGAAAATTTAAAAGGAGGCCAGCTGAGATGGCCCCACTGTTTCTGGTTAAGAACAGATTAAAGCAGCTCTTAGGAGAAAGCCTTAGAAGAAACTTTGCAAAATGGAAAGGTCGTATTTTATGACCCCGCTGACCCAAATGGATGCAAAAATATCAGAATTAGCGGCCTATCCTGAAAGCAGATCTCCTGGCTTTTTCATGCACGTGGTGAGCTCATCCCCTCCATTCCCAGAACCTGCCTGAGGATGGGGAGTAAAACGTGTGCTTGTTTTAGTTAGGAGATGTGCAGCTGCACCTCTCGTATACCTCGTGTCCCTCTTATAATGAAGTTCTTAGAAGGCTGGGAATAATTAGGCTTTGGGTGCTGCCGCTGGTTTGCGATGTCATACTCAGGAAGCCACGTCACTTCCCCGCTCCGGCGCGGTGGTGACAGGTCCCCGCTCGTTTCAAAGGCGTGTTGAGAGGATCAGTTAACACTTCTCCATCATTTGCGCGGTATTAAGTATGGAGCGGCTCTCCGGTTAGCTGCCCCGCGAGTCACAGCGCAGCGCGCTGGGCTTATTGATCCGGCTCCTCCGCCCGAGCCTGCGTGGCCAGCCGTCCTCCGAGAGGCCTGATCCTGCGCCTCTGGATGGGGAAGTGGAGTCTTGCTCCCGCGGAGAGTATTTGTTTAAGAGGATTTCCTTTCTCATGCAGGGACAGCAGTAGCCACGCCAATAAGGGTGGGAGTGATTATGAGAGATTGAGTGGTGGAATATAATCCCTGCGCGGCGCTGATCGGATCTGGTGAAGATTGCGTTTCAAAGGTAGCAGCTCATCCTGCTCCAGGAGTGGCGTTCCACCCATAAATAGGGCTTTAATGAGATCCGACAGGCCTGATTTCTCTGGTGATACAGTAAAACAACACGACCAATTCTGATGGTTTGGGGTCCTGACCTTTAACAAGGACTCGCGACGTAGGGCAAACTGCCCAAGAGAGATGGAGGGGCAGGAGGCCAGGGGGACAAGGTCGGCAGATAATGAAGTGGTCAGCATTGGATTTCTGTCACTCACGGTGGTTAAGTACAACAGTGAGGGACTTCAGTAAAAGAAACTGTGAAAGAGCACATAGAGAAAATAACGGAGACCGGGGAATCTGGGGAGGATTTCAGTTACCTTTCGCTGTGAACTCCAACAGTCCGAGTGACTTTGGTAATGAAGAGGGTGAGTGCAGAAATCATGCAAAGAGCGCGATCGAGCAAGGAGGGAGCAGGAGCGATTAAAGCGAACAGAGAAGGAAATCCGAGGGGACTTGTCATTTGAGCTTGTGCTGCAATCAGGTGCCGAGACCCAGAGAAAGGAAAGGATGCAGCCGCAGCAGCAGAACAGAGGTCTGGACCAGGGGTGACTGGAGACGGAGCCCTTCATTTACCTGGCCAGTGTTGTGGCAGCCGTTGGTGGCCGCCCGGTTGTTCCTGCCCCCCCGGCAGGCGAGGATGCTCCGGAGTGCTGCCCTGGCCAAGGGCCGGCTTACAGCGGTGGTCGTGGGCCTGATGGCCACTGAAGAGCAACGCCCTGGCCACGCGTCCTTCAGCCGAGGTGCTTCCAGCCTCGACCTCTCCCCAGTGCCGGGGACTTCTCTGGGTGGCAGGGGTGGCTTGGCTCCTTTGAAGTTCCTTTGTGCTGCCAGATCCAAATTTAGTGGGACTGTTAGCTAAGAAAACAACCCATTTGGCACCAGGCTACCCGCTGTGAATTCAAAGACCAAAATGGTGAAATATGGAGGAAAATGAGAGCTGTTATTCAGAAGGCACTACAGGTGACCGTGTCCAGATTTAAGATCTGGTTCCTTTTCAAATGTCCTCCTTTATACCTGGTTTTAAGAGAAATACTTCATTACAGTTTTGCTAAGATGTCTATCTAGGCTGCATGTGGTAGAAACTAAATGCATTTGACCCAAACACTGAAGAATTTTGTTACTGCGCAGCAACCCCACAATTCATCTGACCAGAAACAAAAGTGAAAAGTCTGGCCATGTTGTTCAGGTCCACGCATGAATAGGATGCCGGGTAGGATGCTAAAGGCAACTATAACGGTAAGCCATGAGTAGGGAAATACATTTTAAAAAGACTTTGGGCTCTGTAGCCCAAGCTAGTTTTATTTACAGGAAGAAAAAAAAAATGCATTGTGTCAGCCTTGCTGCTCCATTTAGACCCGTTCGAACGGCAAGGCCCGCAAAGAGCAAAATCGTGACATCAGCTGTGTGCAGTTGTTCTTATACGGACTAAAATAACCTTCAGTCTCAGCTCTGCCCCTGTAAGAATGGCTGCGGAGAGCAACCTGCAGCTCTGTCAGCCTCACTCGGCGAACGGTTTGCTCTTCAGTTGTTTTTGCTTTATTTGGGTCTCTCATTGTGGCTTTTTTTCTTTTGTAAATGTGAGCACTGAAGCCAGGCAACCTGTTAGAGAGGGGAACGGCTTGATTGCACTGCATTGTTTTAATTTGTCTTTGGATGAATTCTCATAAGCTTTCATGAGAAAATCTCCCATTAGAAGCATTCATTTAATTTAAGAGCAGTTGGGAGAGGAAGGGTTGAGATGACAGATGGAGACTGTGGGTGTCTTAGGAGAGAGCTGAGCTTTTTGTATTTATCTTTTGGTGGCGCGTAGTTGCTGTTCTCTGCCGCTTCCATTTTTTTAATCTGTGCTTTTTTGTGCGGTATTTCTTAGAAATCTCTCCTCTTTTGTACTGTAAGTCTAATAGATTTCATTAGTTTTTCCTGTACTATGTCAGCCTGAAAACCTAACAGTATAGCACCGCATAGGGATGCAGCCCGGCCAGAGAGCAGAACAAACCAGGCTGAGCCCTAACACCTGGGTTTCAGCCCAGTTTTGAATTGCATGGTGCTTAGCAGGGAAACGTTCTGAACTGCAGAACTGATTTCTTCACGACTTCGCCTCGCTGCCCGTCCAGCAAGCGGGACGCACGCGCGCTGCCGACGGCTCTCCAGCTGAGCCGAGGCCGTCGCTCTGTAATTAAAGGTTCACTGTCAGGAAGCGGCCTAAGTCTCACATTTAACTTTTAGTATAAAAGCAGGTAGAAGGTTTCAACACATTGATCTTTAAAACGCACATGCATAAAAATTGTAGGATTTCTGGATGTAGATGGGCGCTGTTAACGCTTGTGGCCCAGGCAGCTCAGCTTGCAAAGGCTGCATGAAAATACCTTTACTAGTGTAGGCAAGGCAGTAGCAGAAATGAGGACAACGGTTTTGTTTTATAAATACCCAGAATATCAACGCCTCAAATACACGCCCATTCATACCAAGAGTCCAGCTGCTGACCATATTTTGACAACCGGGTCCCTGATTCGTGACTTACACCTCTTCATCAGCCTTTGAGTTACGATGACGAATGCTGTGTAAGTTGTGATGCCTGTACATGAGGACTGCCAGGCCCCTTCACGGAACTAATTAAAATTTAAAGGTAAAATTAAATCCCGTTCAAATAAGATGGAAAACAGAGAAATGTTTGTTCTATATAAAACTCGCTTTGCTCTGCAAGCTGTAAACGTAGGGCAGAAATTTCAAACATGAGTCTGACTTGTTCTCACTATGTTACACGTGAATTTATTTGCATCTATATGTGCTGTCCCTAAATCTGCATTGCACGTAACAAACCAGTGATATGAGAAGCAAAGTACATTCGTTAAACCTTTGTGACTTTTCCATGGAGCTTTTAACTTAATATGACCAAACCAGGATTCCAGGTTTTTCCCTAACCCTTCCCAGTTTCTGAAGGATTTGATCATCCTCTGCTCAAATAAGAAAACCTCTTCTCCCAGGCTCCGCCATCTCTTGCTCCGATTTCCACAGCCACTTCTTTTTGCCACCCCACGCATTTCAGTCCATATAAAATACGCTGCCGTGGCAGTCTTAGCATCTCATTTGTCCGTTTTATCCTTTTGGATCTCTTGTTCTTTTGCCATCCCTCCTTCCTCACAAGCCAAGCTTCAAGTTCACCACCTCCAGTCCTTCCCCTTCCTGTTCAAGCTCATGTTCCTGTGGTCTCTCCATCAGCTTCACCAGAGGCTGAACCTCTACGCTTATTCCTCTTACTCTTTTAAGCTCATAAAAACATCTCGGTAGTCTCTTCCATCTGTATCATCTATATCACTTCTTCCCGCAAGCTGAACTGCAAGGCTTCTGCCTTCTCCTCTTTGAAGTCTGCACTGGACCGACACGTCTTGGCTTTTCTTGCTTTAAGCTCCCGTGACGATACCAGAGCTATGTTCCATCACCGTAATACTGAGCTCGTTAAGTGCCCACGTGGCACATGTGATTCGGCCACCGCTGGCGCTGAAAGGTTAGGAATGGACTCACTTGCTCCGTGAGAAGGGGCAGCGTCCCGCTTTGCTGCGGGGTGGTTGGCCGTGGCGCACGGCTGCCTTTCCTCTTGCAAGGAGACATCTCATCCCGGGTAGCTCCTGGGAGCCCCAGCCCGCTCCTCCCTTGTCAAACGCTCCAGCCCTGCAGGACACGCTCCCCGGCCTCCAGCTTCCTCCTCCTTCCTCGGGGCGTTGCTGGCTCGGTTACAAACTCTTCTCCAGCAGATTTTCTGATACCAGCTGCCCCAACCCGGGACACTGGTATCCTGTGGCCCATTGTCTTCATGAACAGATGGGTAGACACGGACATTCCCACATCTGTCTTTTCCTGCTGTCCTCATTTATTACTCTGTAAAATAATAAAATGTTAAAAAGGTTGAACCTGAACTGAAGCTATGACTATGACCCTATTAATCAAACGGTTGGAGAATGACTTTGTATTAAGTGCCTTATGCACTGATCCAGTCCGCTAAAAGTTGGCCTGAAACAGTCTTAAATGCTGAGTTTGGGGCCCAGGAAGAGCAATTCTTGATTGCCTTCTCTTGCAGCGTACAACCGTATGATGTAGCCGACCCCTAAGCAGCACTAACGTGAGCAATTTGGAGAGGACAACAACGAAAAGCTGTCCTGACGTGCTGAGGAGGAAGCAGAGCGCTATAGGAGAGCTCCTCTGCCTCCTCCTGACGCGGGGGGATGCCTCTGTGCTCCTGAGCACCTTCCATACAGTAGGATTTCATCACGTGGTGCATCGTTTAGAGAACCATTATCTGTGTATTTGGAATTCTGAAGTCCTTCCCGGTGCCGACACCTCTGGACTGGAAAATGGGAGCATGAACACAATGGCCTCAGCCGGCAGCGTCAGGCAGAACTAGCACTGCCACCCAAACGAGCCCACACCGCGTCTCGCCAACTTTTTGAAACCACTGTTGGTGAACCATAACTCTCAAAACTTTCTGTACGTTCAAGGCTTGAAACAGGCTCTGTGGCGGTCGCTGGTCCCACGCCGGCATCAGAAGTGTGCTGGGGCTGGAAGATGCGTGCTGCTTCTCCGTGCCAAGCGAGTAACTCTCGCGCTGGTCCTTAGTGGGATCGCAGGGGAGAGGGGCTGGAATCAAATCATTGCTTTCCCTCTGTGAAGCCGGTTTGTACGTACTGGCCGCATCTTCTCCGTGAACCCTTCCCACACCATTCCCATTTCCCTTCACGAAGAGCTGGTGGTGCCAGTGGCAAGCGCTGCAGCAGGGCCAGCACGGGGGGCCGGTGTGCGGGGCCGGTGTGCGGGGGGCCGGTGTGCAGGCTCGGTGTACAGGGGGCCGGTGTGCGGGCTCAGTGTGCGGGCTCAGTGTGCTGGCTCGGCGTGCAGGCTCGGCGTGCAGGCTCATCAGGCTCTCCTGCTCCACCAGCCATCACGAGCATCTCTTATCTCAGCCGTCGATGCCACGCTCGCTTGATGTCTCAGTTCCGGAGCAGAGACACTCCAGCTGCTATCTGGGAAGGCTCTGGCCCCAAAAATATTTAGTTAGCAGCCATTCAGTTAAGTGGAATTGACTTTTTATCGGCTTTCCTCTGTACGTCTGCCACCAGCGAAGGCCGTTTCCTCCTTCCCTCTTCTCTGCCTGTCAGTCCGCTCCACATTCCTATCGGCAGCCGTTAGCTCTGATCAATACTAACCACTGTGTAACAGCTCACGCATGGCTGCCTTAGTTTGCATCGATCAGCCCCTTCTTCCAACAGGTAGCTGGCTATCTGAGGCAACGACTGGAGATAAACACCTACTTTTACTTCAGGCCAATTCATAGCGGAGGGGTTTCAAGGAGACCCGGTGCCCCATCTCGGAGCCTCCCAGGGATCGGAGGCTCACGGCAACTTCTCTCCTGCCCGAGAGTGCACGAGACCGTGTTACCTTCCCCATCCCTTCTGAAATCCAGCCTGTAAAAACAATGCTACCCAAATACTTTCAAAGGACCTAGACTGAAAATTGCACCTGGGACTATTCCAGTTGGGAGAACTTGGTGGTTTGGAAAATTAAGAACGTGAGCACTGATTAGAAACAGGGAGGGGATGACCAGCCGGGCAGCAGGCATCTCGTGACTGTCCTGTCACAGCTCCTCACCGCAGACGCTCCTCTGTTGTCGGGTGGTGTCCGTGGGCCGTGTCCCCACGACATTGGGACGCAGCATCCCCGGCCCCCGGCAGAGCCAGCCCCAGCCCAGCAGCCAGGCAGCGGCCCGCAGCTCCCACGGGCTGGTCGGGAGCCACGGGGCACCCTTGGGAGGAGGCTCGCCGCGCGAAGGCGTACAGCCTAGAAACCGTATCAGTCCTCGCCAGCGTTCAGCGTCCTGATAAGTCAGATTATTTTGCTGGAGCATAAGGCACACAGGCCCAGGAACAGCACCTTCAGGCCATCTGTCCTGCTCAGGTGCCATAACATAACATGGAGATAAAGCACTATGAGCATCGGTAGGAGGAACGTCCCCAAAACTGACCGGCAGAGGCAAGTGCCTTTGCCAGTTCTCAGCTTGGCTGCTAAAACGCCCGTCGATCAGCCACATCCAGCCCCGAAAGCCTCTCGGGGAAGCTGCAAACCCCTTTTCTGGTTCGTTTATACCTGTGCCAGTTAGGGAGGCGGAAGGGCCGTGGGGCTGCTCCGGCAGCTACAAACTTTGCAGCAAAATGAGTGTTTATTATTATAGGTTTGACGCTGTTCCCAAAAGGACCTAATCAACAAGTAATAAGGCCTCCAGAGAGCAATTAGAAACCTGAACTTTAACTCCCTCCTAACCACAGTGTAGAAAGTGACTTTGCTTTGGTTGGGGGTATGCAGCCTGCTCTGTTAAAAGGGAGAAGTACTGAGAATCTGAAATATCAAATAATTGCAGAGTGTTTGGATTTGAACAAGATTAGTTTCTACGGCAGGGGGAATGTGGGCCTGGCCAAAAGCACTGATGGTTTGGGGAGGTTCATGCCTAAACATACAGCCTCTATCAAAGCTGGGTTTTTTTCACCACTGCTTCAAGCTTTAGACAACCACCAAGGATGTTCGGTGCCTCTGCACTTGCAGCATCTGCCGCGCTTTAAAAAAAAAAAAACAAAACAACTCAGTTTTCCCACTTGTAAAATAAAAATAATATCTGCCTAACGCAGAAGCTTGAGGTGCTTGGTTTGTTTGAAACGTGTTTTGAATACTTTGGACAGGCCATGTCAGACAGGAACTGCACATTGAGTAATTCGTGCCATGGAAAGTCACGTGGCTACAGGGAAGCAAAAAATTGCGTAAGAATACGTCTGCGTAGCACGGCTGCATGGGTGAGCATTGCCCAAGGGGGCTGCTGGTCCTCGCCGCCCGCCGGAGCCCGGGGAGGAAGCACTTGACTTCGCAGGTCTTTATGCAGAGCCATGGCAACGCTGTCGCGCACCCACAGGTTGTTAACGTTCACGTTATTTGAAATGTGAGAGGTGTGTTTCTAAAAAATGCTACAGAGTTAAAAGGGTTTTTTTTTCAAATTTATTTTTTCCCAAATACCATATTTGAAGGCATTTCCTCCAGTTTCCCTGGCGGAGCGTGTATCTGTAGGTAGAGGAGAGAGCTGATTGCTGCACATTCCCTTTTCAGCGGGAAGGGTAGAGAGAAAGCAAATACTATTGCGATCAAGAAGCTAAGAAGCAAAAATTCCTCACGCACCTGTGAGACTGGCTGTCCATTTTGCATTTCTTGGCTCTTCAGCAGCCTCCATGGGTTTCTAGAGGACGGCAGGACGAGCAGAGTGAGCCCTGTGGCGTGGTAGCCGGTGCCCTGTGAGATGAGTATTGAAGTGCGTAATTTTTTTTACAGTATTGGCTACTGCAAGTCCTCCCTTTCCAGCGAGTGCGGGGTTAGGGGTAGCTGAGCATCCTCAGCAAGTGCCCGGCACGCGTCTCCGTTGCATGGCCACCAGAACTGGCCCTGCTTGGCGGAGGCTTGAGCCAAACAGGATGAAACCGATGCTGGCTGGCTAGGAGAAAGAGCTGAAGAAGTTGGCAGTGGCAATGCCTGCTGCTCCGCCAGCAAGGACACCACCGCCTCTTCTGACCAACTCTAAAGTAGCATTTTGCCTGTCGTGCTGTTGTCAGTGCAGAAGTAAAAATAATACTGAGCGAACAGGGAGACGCAGGAGAGAGACCGCTGTAAGGACGAAGCAGAAGTACTGCTGAATTGTTGCTAGGAGAAGAGCAGGGACGTCCCCTCACTGAAGCGGGTGTCACGCCATCGGGAGTGACCGATATCACGTGGAAATGGGATAAAACTCCGGGAGCACGCTGTAGAGCAGCATCCGGGGAAGCACTGTGATATACTCTAGTTTTCTCCGGAAGGTACGCAAGGCCCACAGGCGCTGGTGGCACGCGCGTGGTTTGTCGTGGCGCGGGGCTGGCTGCGGTTATCTGTAGGTACGCGAGGCTTTTGCAGCCAACAGTTACAGCGCGGTCGAGGTGAGGTCCTGCTCCCTTTTGGAGGTGGGAGCACCCAACCTTGACCAGAGCTGCACACTTCCCACCCAGACCTGACAGTGGGGGTGCTGGGGGCGCCTCCGCAGTCCTGTACCAAGCCCGGGATGCCATGGCCCGGCGCAGGAGCCGGGAGGGCTCTGTCCGTGCCAGCCATGGTGCCAGGGGAGAGCGGAGCAGACCCAGGAGCCTGGAGATGGAGGTGAACTTTTAGATATCCCAGCCTTAAACAAATTTAAGGTCTTGAAAAACTTCATTTGATGTATAAAATGGAGCCAGCAGAGGGAGTGAAATGCAGGGACACTGTACTGTCCATGGGAAAAGGAGCCGCTGGGGTTTTGATCCGGGTGCAGTCGGTTCAATGACATTGCCCAAAGCCCGTAGCGCGGGCGCACCGGCTCAGCCCAGGGCCGCGGGGGATGCGGGTGTGGATTATCAGGGGCAGGATCACTTGTGGGAGCGAGAGCGTGTCCCCTGTGCCGTTATCGATGTCAGAGCAGACATCTGGGGGCTAACACTGTGCGTTTCCAGTGCGAAGAAAGTAACCAGAGGAACCTTAACTTCTCAGATAATTCCCGTTCTGAGGGGGTTCCGAGTGCTGTCCCCGTCAGCAGGTTCAAGTGCTTTGTGTTTCAGTGGCCTGGCACCGTTCACATGCTCCTGCGAGCGACCACGTAAAATACTGAGGAGGAGCCTGAAACTAAGCGTGCTGGTGTTGCTCCCTTAGTCTCTTATGGCTCCTAAATGTCCTGGTCTTGGCGTTATCTTGGGCACTAAATGTGGATGGACGTGCTTACAAATAGCTTCTTGCTGATTTCTTCGTTAACGTCTTCAAAAATAGGAATTTTGCAAATGGATTAGTTCTTCAGCATCCACTAGGATTTTTTTAGACTCATCTTTAATGTGTCTTCAAAGACAGAAATACAGTTTCTTCTTCTGATTGAGTGTTGGCCATCGTTGCTCACCATTTGATCAGAAGAGATAGCAAGCGATCTTTACTAAACCGTTTAGAACGTGTGAGCTTCCTCCCAGCTACTTCTGAACGAGAACTGGCAGGAGAACACTGACTTCAGTGGTCAGAGGCCACTGTGGGACTTGGGCTGAGAGGCGCAAGACACTCGTGTAGAGCTGTTCTTCCAGGGGCTCGGCAGGCTCCAGCAGACATCGGTTTATGCACTGCTGATGTGACCAAGGCTGTATCTGTGGCTGTCAAGAATTCACACAAAAAAGAGGTCGTATTATTATTTTTTACTCAAGCTGGTGGTGTGAATTCTGCAGCACAGCCCTAGCGCCGGTTCCCGAGCACGGGTTTGCTGCCTGGCCGCTGCCCGCTGCGCCCGCGCAGTGCACAGGTTGCGGCACGGCGAAGCAGAGGGACCGACGGACTGAGCTGAGAGTGGGCGGTCAAATCAAAGGTGGGAAACTGTTCCATGCGTGTGAGCGGTCAGCGGAGCTGAGGGGACTCGCTTGGTCTGATACGGTCAGGAGGCGTCGCTTGCTGTTGTCGGTCCCGCGGGAAGTTCCAGTCTGAGTGTGCCAGATTTCCCCGAGCGTGACTTGGACCTGCTGCTCGGGTGCTACTGTCAGGCAAAATGTAGGTTGTTCCCCTGAGGTTTGGTGTTGGTGTTGTTCAGATGACACTGCAAATAAGATAAATTGTAGCCGGGGGTGGGTGGGAGAAAAAAATAATCCCCTAACCAACCCAACAGAAGGGTGGTGAAGCCTCTCTGGGAAGTGCATTCTTCTGAAAATCATCCCCACCTGGGTATTTTCAGAAAGTTTCTTTTCAGAAAGCGCTAAGCACTCACTCCTCCCATTACGGTTGCGAAGAATGCAGGGCAGTGATTTGTTTCTGCCAGTTTTGTGATATCGGAGGGCAGGCGAATGCTGGGGTCAGCCTTAGCTCTCAGGTTGCTGTTTCAAAGCTCTAAGAGACAAATGATCATTTCCCCAGGATACATGGGGGGGTTGAAATATTGATGCAATCAGTATAGACAATAAGCGGTTGTGGTGTTCTGTATCTCATCTGAGTACTGTGACCAAGTTTGCTGCATGAATTGGGCTGGATTTCCTTCCCCTGTGCCTGCCTGGCGATGGTGGCTGGGACAGGCTGTACTTCTGGGACCTCCTCAGGTGTGTCACCTTCGGAAAGTCAGCTGGGCTCGCTTGGCACTCCTTTCACCCCAATTTGTGGTCGGTCTGTACCTGCAATACAGAGTTTAGGCCTGTATTTTCATTTACTTTGGCTTTGAATTTATTTTAGCTTTGCAGCGGTTTCAGTTTGTATTCGATTAGCGTGTGTGCCAATATGGGATCCCTACTGAGAACTGAAAGCAGTCTTTGAGTCCAAAATGTCTGAGAACTTTTGCTGTCCGGGGTGCAGATAACGCGTCTGTGATGAGTTCATCCCGGCAATTCCTACCGTTGACCATAGCAGCAAGAGCTGGAACCGATGGCGCTTCATGCACGGCACCGAGCGCTGCTCTATCAGCCGGGAAGCTCCGCGGCACGGGTGCCTGCCGGCCTCCTGCCTCTGGGGCGCTTTTCACGGGAAAAGAAAATTCAATGCAGAGGTAGTTTGGGATACAAACCACGATGTGATCAGCCAGCAGGGTCCCAAAAGTCAGCGCAAGGGTCTCCTGGGCCTGTAACACCATTCCAGTAACCAGGTGTTTGGAGTTAGACTTCTGGCCGTGCAGGATTGTTGGGAAATTCCCAACTTTCTGCAGTCTCTTCTTTCCAGTATCCCGTGTCGTTTTCAACCAGAAACTCTTCATAGCTGTGTAGACTATGCACTCTATTTTAGAAAAATCTTTGAATCTGTGTGTTTATACACCAGTTTTCCAAGCAACGTTTCTCTTGGCAAAATACAAAGATGTGACAAGTTGGCAGTCTCAATAATCGTGCTGGATACTGTGGAATTGGCTTAAAACTTAAGTTTTTCCCCCTTGAAATGAGATTATATTTGTGCCTGGATCAAGCAATTCTGCGCCAGTCCTGAACTCGTTAAAGATGAAAATCAGAATAACCACTGCAATATTGAAAAGGTAAAATGAGACCAAAATGGCATTTGGCCAATGTTTATGAATCACAGAATATGATCATGAAATCATGAGAATAACCACCAAAAGGTAAATAAATTACCCAGCCTACTACTTATTTTCATGTACAGTTTGACACAAAAGCTGAAGCCATGAATGATTTATACCTGTTTTAACAATAATACTCATTTTCCTGAAAGATGGTCAGCACTCAGGCTGCTGTGGGCACCGTGCCAGTTGTTGAAAGGTTAATGTCTCAGCAGCAATACATTAAATTATGAATTATACCAGTCCCAAAATGGAAGGTTATTAGCTCAGTATGTTTAATTAGCCCGGCTTGAACTTTGCCATCTGCTAGCACTGCCCATCACTAATGCACGGCCACGTGGAAGAGGAGGGTTGGAAATAAGATGCCAGAAGCAGGAGACCTTCCGCTTCCATGCCGCCCAGGCTCCCCTGCCGAGCCTGCCCGGGCTGCTGGTGCTCTGGAATCCTCGGTAGGTCCGAAGGCTCATCCAGACGCCTGGCTCTGGTGATGTCCTCCTGGGTAGCAACCAAGCTGATGCCCAGACCCCGCAAAGGCGCTGCCTGCCGCACAGCCCACCCTGAACACTGCGGCGAGGTCAGGAGCGCGAGGGAAACGCATCGGGGTTTCTCCTCAGTCCTTGGGGCCAGTTCTCCCGCCAAAGCCTTTGACTGAGGTCTGTAAGTTCTCGTTAGCGTTGCGTCCTGGTTACATCGCAGACTGTACCACGAGAGGATGAGGAGGCAGGGTGAGGGCCCAACATGCCCCTGAGCAGCGAACGAGGCTGGCAGAGAAAGAGGAGCTTTCGTAGGGAGAGGTCTGGAGCTGCGTGGCCAGAGGCACCCGCGGCGTTGGGACGGCTGGGGCAGGGCATCCTGCAGGCCAGCGCTCGCAGATGGAGATGGCAGCAGCTCGCGGTGGTTTTATTTGCACAGCATCTCTTGCCAATAACTGCACAAGGCTACAAGATTTAGTTTTTCAATAAATATTTAAATTTTGCCCCTCTGCTTATTTATTTTGTAAAAGAACAAACAGTAAATTCTGTTGATTTTTTTTATTAGTCAAGGTTACGTGATACTTCTAAAATACGAGGCCTTAAGTATTGCCCTAAGTAATTATTCACCATTATTATGAGGGTGCTTTTGGGGGGCTATGTGATAAAACTCAGGTCAGAAGTGTGCCCTGGGAGGTGCAACGTGCAAACGTGGGGGAGGAACCGAAGTTTTAAGAAGCCAAACAGAGTCTTATTTTTAATTCTTCTTTTCCTAGGTAGGATAACCTTGCCAAGGAGGAAAGGAATTTGGGCAGACTCGTACAGCCTGCGCAGCTTCCGCTAGCTGGACACTAAAATGAAGAGAGAGTTTATTCATTCTCATCCCAACACGGCCCACCAGAATTAAAAGGCGTTTTAACCTACGAGGGAGATTGGGTCTAACGCTTACTCATCCGCCCCAACCTGTCTACACAAAGAAGCCCGTTTGATTCCTCTGGCTACCACGTCTCCGCATTTCCGTGTTGGATGGGAAGAGTAAAGAAGGAGCCTGGCAGCACTCAGAAGGTGTTCAAGTCAGCGTAGGAGACACCACCAGGTAGAGGCTCAGTTCCTTTTCCTTCATTTTCTTGCGGTAATTACTTCTTCTCCTCCCCTTGAGTTTTTGCTGATCCCCTCTTCTTCACGTTAGGGAAGCCTCTGTACTTGTAGCCCTGTAGCAGGTGGCATGGTTGGAATATCGGAGCGATATGTATTAGGCTAAAACCTGCAGACCGAAATAGAAAGGAAATGGAAGATGAATTGATCAGAGGAAAGGCAAAGGATGGAGGGGATAAAATAAAGGGGAGGGAAGACAAGAATAATACCTTGCCCGTGTAATACCGTAATTTATTATTTGTATATGGTGCCCAGGGTGTATGGTATCTGGTTTACTGAACAAATGGAAAAAAGAGTTCTCAGCCCCAAACAGCCAACATACTAATTTATAACGTGACAGCCTGGCGAAACAAGTGGTCAGGCCAGTGCGACAAGGAATAATTTAGTGCTTGCTGAGCATGAGTTACTTTACTTCGGTATCCGCACACATGTATGCCATCAGATGGAAGTCTCTTGGTGCTGTCGTAACTTAGTGTAGAAGAAAAATGTCTCTTTCAGGAATGTTCTGCGTGAGGCGGGGGGTGTCTGGGGGCACGGGCAAGTGTTTAACTGAAGGAGCAAAGAGGCCGCCGTTTCCAGGCTCCGCACCCCGAGTCCCAGCCGGGCAGCAGAGGCGTGAGGGAGCGCTGCAAATCCCCCTGACCGGGGTGCGGGGACGCTTGTAGTGGGCCAAGACGTGGTGGAGAGCAGAGAGGAAAGAAAAGGACTTGAGGAGGGAGAAGTGGAGCGTTTGCCCTGAGCCGCCTAGGGCTGGAGCTCCTAATGAGCCGCCCAGACGAGACGGGACAGCGAGGAGCTGACCTGGAACAACACGCTCCAGTGGGAGAGGGTTCCAGCGCAGGGGCAAAGCTGCCGTGACCACAGAACCAGGGGAGCAATAGCAAAGCTGTTTTCTAACGCAGTTACTGCCACTTCAGTTGCAGTTTTATTCCAAAGCAAATTCCAAAGTTTTATGTCCATAAAGGTTCAGACATAAACAAGAAAGAAGTCAGGAAAGTGGTATGGACTGTATAAACAGTTCCACTTTGTAATTAATGCTGGAGATCGGGGGAGCGGGAATAGCTGTGCATGTGTGGTCATTCAGATTTACTGTTGGTCTTATTAAAACCTAGTTCTGCAATAATTTTATGCCCAGGTAGGGGCAGAACGAGAGCAGGATGCCCCCAAGCAACCCATAAATAGTGTGGTGAAGACAAAGCGTTTATTACTTAGCTTCACAAAGGCTCCATAAGTGCTCTCCCAGGGTATGTATTCTCGTACCCCAGATGCCAATTCTGCAAATTAGCATGATTTCTCAAAATACTGTGTAAACAGCAGTCATTTGGATACTTGATTTCATCAGAGCGCGCCACACAAGGAAACGTCAATACCTTTCTTCCCCTTTTCCGGAGCGAGCAGAGGTTTTCACTGCCTGTCTTTCTACTTCTCATGGAGTATTGTTACTGATGAACAAACCTGGCAGGGTCCGGGCTCCGTACAGAACTCATTCTGCAGGATTTTGTCCCATCCCATTGCCCCGCGTTGTCTTAAGAGCAACTCCGGGGCATAAACTTTCCCGTTTACCACTGAAGTGTGCTATTTTGAATCTTCTGTTTAACAGTTTAAATTATTAAGCCAAAAGTCATTTCATGGCTGAGACACATCAGGAATTAGAGGGATTTGAGATCCTATCAAATTAGCTTTGGGAAGTCCCTTTTTCCTAAGCAGAAAAGCCACCAGCAAGTTCAGCTCAGGTTTTCCTGATGGGCTCTTATTTTATCGTTGTGCATCCAACAACTCTAAGTTGTTCAAATTCCAGAAACTTTCGCAATTTTTTAAAATCCATTTTTGTATTTCATGTAGAAACAGGCACCTTAGTTAATAGGGTAATGGTAAAACGGGGTGAGAGAGACCCATAAAATCATCTTTAAATAACAAAACCATTTTCCTAGGTAAAATATAATGGATGAAAAGGTGAATACGTCCAGATTTTCCAGGGCTAAAAGCAAGTGTTGCATTTTAAGGATGCGCCTCTCTCCTGTCCAGTGGATAAAGATATACATTAAAAAACGAGTTTTGCAGGATATTGGACTTTAACATCCTTACGTTAGAAAAGTCGCCACTGACCAGGAGGCCGGTGCAAGGCGGTGCTGCATTTGCTGGGCGGGAGAAAGCGCTTTTATAGCAGTTAATTTATTTTTAAATCATAACTGTTTGGACCTGCTGATGTTTCGAATTGTAAGGATTAATTCCATGGAAATAGGAAAGGAGGAAAGGGGTAAGCGAGCACCATCAGTGGTGCACGGTAATGGACATGGCTCCGTGGTACGCCGTGCAGCCGTCGTTGGGAGAATTTACACCTTAGGTGCTCTGCTCCCTCACCGCGAAGTGGTAATATTCCCATTCCACAGGCCGGGAAAACGGGACAAAAAGCAGTGGAGTGAGTTTTGAAGTCCACCCCCGTATGCCTTCGTCTTTGGGCACTTGTAGCGTACTCTGTGCACTGCTCTGGCTGGCCCGTCAGCGCAGACAGCCAGTCTGTGGCAGAGCTAGGAATAGAAGCCAGGCCCTTGTTCCAAGTCCCAGATCCTCAAGAGTATTTTTAGGCACTTAATACCATTAATTTCATACTCTTTTTGGCCAAGGATCTTAGAAACAAGATCATGCTTCCTCCTGAAATAATTTTTTAAATCGTACTTATGTGCTCTTGGACAGTTTTTTTTCAGGGATTGTGGATGGTTTAGCCCTATTTAGGAACAAGTGGGCTTCAAAATTAGTTTTGGGAAGAGCTCTGCGTGGATGGTGCTTTTGTGCAGCCTTGAAGCATGACTTAAGGGTCCAGAGGAGGTGGTGCGGAGCCTTCGTCTTCCGCAGGGCCAACAGAGCCAGTGCGAGAGGGGCTTTGGCAGAGGGCAGGGGGGCTTCGTCTACTGGCCCTGCGCTTCAGGTTCCTTTTTTGCTGCCTCTGAAAGGCAACATTCCGTGCTGCTCTGTCCTCTTTATTTCGGTTGCAACTTCCTTCTCTCAAGCAAAATCTTGTACATTTAAAATACAGCAAGACCATTGTTCCCCAGTATTTCGATTAAGACGATGCGAGGGCACAGGGGGCACCCAGGAGCCCCGAGGACTGCGACACGCTGGAGCTTCTCCAGCCACAGAGCTGCGGCCCTTGCTCGGGCGGCTCATGCTGGCGTGTTGAAGCTGACGGAAAAGGCGTAGGGAAACACGCGGGTTTCTACATGCAGTCGTATCTTTATTGTGCTAACGCGGCAAGCCCAGCTCAAGCCCTGCTCCTGCATCCTATCTATTATTAATTAATTGATTTCCTATAAGTTCATTATTTAGTTTGTTGTGACGTCCTCGCGGCGTGCACAGATTTGCGGACGACAGAAGACAGTTCCTGTCACAAAGCACAAACACATCGCGAACGCCAAGCCAGGCGAAGGCGGGCGAGCAGCGCGCCAGCGAGCGGCCAGGCCGCGGCGTGCCGCGCCCCGCTTATCCTCCTCTTTTTGGTTACGCACCCCAAGATCCCCACAGCTTTCGCTGTGCACCCTCCGTCCCCTGGCGCCCCCAGCCACCCATTTTGCCCGTCCCGCAATGCCTGGCGCCACGTCCAGCCCACGTTGCTCCCTGCGGACGGGCACGCGGAGGAGCGGATGAACAGAGTGTGTTTCAGGGACTCCCGCGCCGCTACCGTGGGCAGAGCGGGGCTGGGGGGGGCTGGTCCCGGGGCTGGGGGTGGGCTGGTCCCAGGGCAGCGGGGGGGGACGGGGAGCCCCGTCCATGCGGGAGCAGGACAAGGGCGGGTGGGAGAGGCTGCGCTGCGGTTGCGCTGCGGAGGCTGCGGGCGTCGGGGGGCTCCTCTCCCTGGCTCCGTCCAGCGCCGGTGGTAAACGTGCTTATTACGGTGCTAATGTCCTGCAAGTGGAATCCTACCTCCAAGTATATTAGGGTAATGAGTTCACACCTAACTAATGGAGACTTAATAGAGTTACTAATAGGCTGCCTTTTCCCCCCACGGTTTATGACCCCGCGGGCCGGAGCTGCCAGGGGAGGGAGAGGCGGGCGGCCGCGCTCAGCCCCTGCCCCAGCTCGGCCTCCGGCCTCCTGGCCCGGCAGCCAGTTTCCAGGGACATCGTCTCTCCACCTTTCTGCGAGGAAAAATAAACAGTTTGAGGCTCCTGTGTCTTTATTAAACATTTCCTTTAAACTGCATACTTTGGCTCCCTGCCCAAATGCACCAAGAAAGCTTCCACAGAGCAGCTCGAGTCCGGAGCTCCACTGCGGGCTTCCCGGGGTAAATAACCCCCGGAGGAGCGAGCACCTGCGCCGCCGGCCGCGGCCCAAGCCGTCCCCGGGGCCGCCGGCTCCCCCGGGCCTGCCAGGAGAGGCCGATGCAGCCGGCCGGACTCCCCGCACCGACGGCGCCCGGCAGCGGCCCTGGGGAGGAGAGCGAAGGAGGCGAGGAACCGGCAGCGCGGTTTGCCTGGCTCCGCTCTCCGGCACGCAGACGCGACGTGGCAGCGAGGTGGGTGGGGAGGCGGCTGCTCCACGGCGGCGAGGTCCGTCCGGTGCCGTGGGCCTGGAGGCTTTGAGGCGGAGGTGTAAAGGGGGCTGGGAAGCAAAAGCGACCGTGTGTGTGAGCCTGTGGCACCAGGCGAGCGATGGGCTGGCGTTACGAGACGCGTGCTTCAGCCGCCATCGGCAGCGTGGCTGCGGGCCGTTGGCGTGGGCTGTGTCCCTGCTGGCGCAGCGGCCGCCGTCGTGCCCCAGGCCGCGGCGTGCCAGGCCGCGCCGCTGCGGTGGACAGGACACCATGTCTGTGAGCTGCCTCAGGAAGCGGCCGCGCTCGGCGCCGGCGGCAGCCCCGCGGTGCGCGGGGAGGCTCTGCAGGCGTGGGCTGGCCGGGCCGGGGGACGAGGGCGGCGGGCAGCGGGGAGGGGGCACGGCGGCGGGTGATGTCAGCGTTTCCTTCTGGATCGGTCATGTGCGCTTGCCAGGTAAACAGTCTAGAAATAGATGGGAGGACGGCAGCGGATGGAGCGTGCGGCCGGGCTGGAGGAGCTCGGAGCTCTGCCTTCACCCTTTCCTCCCCGCTGCCGTCCTCGCAGGCGGCTTCCCCTGCCGTCAGCGGGGCGCTGGGAGCAGAGGTGGCGAACGCAGGGGGTGAAGCGACCCCACGTCTCTCCCGTGTCAGAGCTGCGCAGCGCGGGGCCCGCTCTGGGAGACAGGGCTGGCAGCTCAGAGGGGGCAGAGTGTGTTGATTTTGCAGGCGGTGGCTGCAGCAGAGCTGCTTCGTCCCCTCCTGGCTGGGAGAGCCCCGGTGAGGCCGGGGAGAGCCCCGGTGAGGCGGGAGGCACCCAGGGGTCCTCTGCGGCGGAGGGGTGCCGGCTGCCGGCCCGGCTGGCTGAGCCCGGGGCTCTGCTGGGAGCTCCTGGGGCTGGGAACAGGTTAAAATCCAGGCGTTTGGTGCAAGCGTAGAAGCTGGCTTACGTCGCGTGAAGCGTTCCCAGCAGCTGAACAACACGAGTTCAGGTACAGAAAGCTCCGCAACGTGCCAAGAATTTTCTTAGCTTGCTCTTTCCTCATTCACTAGAAATGTGCCTTTCCCGTGACGCCTTTCAGAGCAGCCTAGCAGTTAAATTAGTAGCTATGACAAAAACTACCTGCGCTGCTGGGAGACGGGGTTTCCTCAGTCCCCAGTCACCCCAAGCGTAACGCCGGGACTGAGCCGCCCGCTGCGGCTGGGAGCCCGGCCCCACCGTCCCCTCCCTCGTCATTGATCTGGGCAGAGGAGGCACCCAGCACCGTGCGGGCTCCTGCCTGGGACAGGGAATGTATTTTTTTTTCCAGGCGGGATAGGGTATTTTTTTCAGGCGTTTTCCAGGCGTGATTGCGTGATACTGTGCATCATCCGTATGTCTGTCCGGTCTGGAGCGGCTGGGAGAAACTGCAGGGATAGAAGGCTGGGGAAAACACCCTGGCAGGCGCTGCTGATGGCCAGGTGCCCGCTTCTCCCCGCTCAGCACTTTCCTTTACCCCCAGAAAACAAAGCTGCTGTCATAGCAAGTACCCATAAAATGCAAGGCATCCTGAGTGCAGAGATTAGTGGTAATTTTACAAGGACTCAAATAACGTTGGTCTGCAGGGTGCAGCACTGCCTTGAAAGGGAACAGCAGACATTTCCCCTGGAAGCAAGTTTCCTCTTTAGAGCAGTTTACGGCCGAGGCGCAGTGTCAGATTGGGGCACAAATATACCGTCGGCCTTTGGGTTGGCAGACAGACATTCGATCCCGCTTTCTGTTGCCGAAACGCGCTGCCCAGACACGACTCCCAGCACGGTTATTTTTTGAAGCATTATGTAATTGGATTGCATGGTCAGTAGTGCTTCCTTAACAAGCCTTTCAGCAACGCCGCTGCCTGCCGCAGCCAATCCTCAGCCCTTACACACACGCTTACTCACGCAGGCTCAGTCTGGAGTAAAGGCGCTGCTAAATACAGTTAGAAAACAGACAAAACCAAGCTCGGAATAGATCATCTGCTCCCTGGGCTACATGAGACGTGGTGCGGCCGAGCCCTGGGCGCCGCTGGTGTGAAAACAGGGTCGCGCTGGCGACTTCCGGACGAGGGGTCGCTCGCTGCCGCCCCTGCCGTGCCGCTCTCTAACAGGGGAAAAAAACCCTGCTTTTTGGAGCGTGGACGGGCAACCAAACCCGGGGCTGGTCTCGGTGTCCCTGTCCTCTCTCGCCCCGCCGTGTTGGCCCCGGGCTTTGGGGACCGGCTTCGGGAAACCTCTCCCACTGCGCTCGGGCCGGGAGCGGCACCAAGGCCTTTATCTCCCGGGTTTGGGTGTAAGCTGACGTGCTGAATTAGGAACCTTCGTGGGTCAGACCGTACGGCAGTCCCGCACTGCAGCCCGCAGCGGTGCCCGGCCCCTCTCCGGCCGCTGCCAGCCCGCGGGGCACGGCTCTGCTGAGTCACGGCTTCCTGTTTGCGATTGCTGACTAGCGGCAGCAGTTGCAGAAGCAATAAGAGATATTAAAAAGTGTGAACTTCCACTGGGACCAGAAGATACAATTAGGGCTGTGCCAAGAAATACACCGCAGCGAGCTGTTGTTTAAAGGGATGCAGAGCGCTGCAACCCCCCCCCCCCCCCCCCCCC
>JAKFQP010000317.1:493546-504143 GCA_023375905.1 Nycticorax nycticorax
GGGGGGGGGGGGGGAGAGGGGAAAAAATAAAACCCATTGAGTTTAGGCAAATAAGGTTTGGTCTCCGTATCCTATTACAAAGCACTTTGAATATGCAAGACATCACACAAGACCAGTTATTCCAGTTACGACAAACTTAAAAAGAGAAAAAAAAGAGAGGCACGTTGAGATCGTAATTTGTTAGAGCAAGAATTGTATTTAAAACTCTGTCTTTTAAATTTTTTTTCCAGCCTTGCATTGCATCCAGCCTTTTCCTGATGTCTGGGGTTTTTTCATTATTATTATTATTCTTATTATTCAAATCTTTCCGTTGAGTTTAGGAAGACTGCTGCGAGCAACACATTTTCTGTATTTTTGTTCCTGTATCTTGGAGGAGAGTTGGCAGGGATTCTGTGGTTTGCAGTTACACAATATGTTATCATGTTTTTAATCACTAAATCATTGCAGTGGTTATAGATTTACAGTCTGGGGTATGGCTGAGCGCAGCAGCGCGGGCTGTATGTGCGGGGACATACGAGCGCACGCAGCGAACATGCTCGTGAACTTTGCTGCTAAATCACTTCCCGGCCGAGCTCTGGCGGAGAGGAGAGCGAGCGTTTTGGCATCACCCGTCCACGCACTTGAGGAAAGTTTGTGCAACCCTCCCGGCCGGGCAGGAGCTCCGATGGGTGTTGCGTGCGACCCGTCCCGCGGCGCTGGCGGTAAGCGGCGGGTCAGGGGGCGCGAGGGGCGGCCGGTGGGCCGGGGCCGCCACCTGCGCTGGGTGCCGGGGCCGGGGGGCGCGGGCCGCCCCGCCAGCCGCGCGCTGCGCCCGGTTCCCCCTTTATTATGTAACAGAGCCCTTGGCAGCATTAAAAATTCAGCATTACAAGCTGATTGTAATGCTCCCTCATTAGGGAGCACTGTCTGGTCCGGCATTAAGCGCAAGAGGCAGCGTGGCTTTTCGGCTGCGGCACCGGCAGAGGCTGGGGAGCGGCCGGGAGGGGGGCAGCCGCGGAGCGGGGTGGCCCGGGCCCCCGACCCCCTGCAGCCCCCGCCGTGCCGGGCTCCCCACCGCCACGCAGCGCCGGCCCCGCGGCCAGGCCCGGGGCTCGCTGGGGCTGCCGCTCTGCTTCCCGGCCGAGGGCTTTCCTCCTGCGCCGGCCTCGGAGCGGGGACCCGGCTTCCCGAGCCGCCCTCCCGCCTGGGTCCCGCTCCGCAGGCCGCCTTCGGCCAGAAACAAAAGCAAACAAAAGGCATATTAGAGGGGAGAGAAACTCTGCGTCTGGGCGCAGGGGCTGCCCTGCTGTATTCGTGGGGTTTGGGGTTTTTTGTTTTTTTCCCCCCCCCCGCTCTTCCTTTTAAACACGGTCATTTTGGGAGCAGTGGGCAGCAGGAAGTTTGCTCCAGCCCCTCTCCCGCGCAGCAGCCGTGCCGCTCGCAGCAGCGCTGGCCCTCGGCTGCCGGAGCCCCCGTTCCCTCCCTCCCGCCCTGCCGCCGCCTTTTGTTCCCGCAGGACGGAGCCAAGGTGCTGCTGGGGCGGGCGGCGGTGGCGCGGGCGGCCCCGCGTGCCTGGCACATTCGCCTGGCCTTGTCGTGGCTGCTGTCAAACCCGGGCCCGGCGGCGGCCGCCGCTTTGACAAAAGCAGAGGCGCGTGCCCCTCTTTCATCTCTCCGTTTTGACCCCCCGCCCCGGTTCCCGTCGGTGTCACGCCGGAGGCCGGGAGCAGCGCGGAGGAGCAGATTTACTTCGGGCCTGGCCAGCAGTTGAACGGCTTCAGCAGGGATCGCTAAATCCCACGCTGGTGGACATATGGCTGGCTGCGGTAGCCTCCCCGTTAACGCTTCCCTCCGCGTTCCGAAATAATAACAGCAATAATAATAATAATAAAAAAAAAAAAGGTTGCATGGAGAAGCTGACAAACGACGAGGGGGCTTTTGCATCAACTTTATTCACACGCCGCGTTGTGCTGGGGCTCGGCTGCCTCGCGCGAGCGTTTCCCCAGCCGGTGTCAGACTCGCTCGTCTGCGGCGGGAGAGTTTGCAGCAACCATCTTCCCGTCGGTGCCGGCGGTGGCGGTGTGCGCGCCGGCCCTGCCGCGGGGCCGGGGCCGGAGGTGTGTTTGCGCCGGAGGGATCGGTGCGGTTCAGGAGGGACGGGGCGGGAGGAGGCCGAGCGTTTCACGGCTCCCCGCTTCCCTTCACCGGAGCGCGGCCGAGGTTCGGCCTTTGTGTGGCTTCGGGGGCCGCGTGCCGGCGGGCGCGTCCGGCCGGCGGGAGAGGTGGGCTGCGAACAAAGCCGGGTCCCGCCTGCGCCCCCCGGCCCGGCCACGTGCGGGACCCCCGCGCCGCTCGCCGGGCTGCACCCATCCTGCGCTCCCTCGTGAGCGCCCACCCGCCCGCCCGCGGGGGCTGCGGCCGGGGGGAGGCCCCTGGGGCTGGAGCGGGGCACCCGTGGGGGCCGCCCCCTCCGCGCTGCTCCTGTGTCCTCGTGGCGGGGGCGTCCCCTCGCGCCCCTCTGCGAGCCCCTGGGGGAGGCCGGCCCCGCCGTCCCTGGGGGGAGGCAGCACGGGGAGAGGGGGGCTCCTCCAGGGGGGGAGCGGGGCTGCCCTGCCCTCCCTCCCGCCCTCGCCAGCCGAAATTTGGGCCGGGTGTCCAGCGCGCGGCGGCAGCGGGGCTGTCGAGGGCTGTCGTGGCAGGAGAGTGGGAATCAAAACATCTGTGCGCAGGCCTGGGCGCTGCAGCCTCTAATGGTTTTGACGGAGCTGTTGTGGTCTGTTGTCTGGAAAATCTGCATTCTGCGCCGTGCCCGAGGGGGGCCGCGGCACCGCAGACCGTGGCGGTACCTAAATATAACCGCCTCGCGCCGTGGGGTGAGGTGAGGGCAGGAGGGAGCAGGGCCGCCCGTCCCGCCTCCTGCTTTGTCTCTGATCTGCGATTCATGCATTTTTCTTCGCTCCTGAGGTTGGGTTTGTGTGTAGGCAGGGATTGGAGAAAGAGAGAAATTCCAGCTAGGTTAAAAAAAAAAAGAAAAAGGGAAAAAAAAAAAAACCAACCCAACAAACCAACAGGGTGGATGAGTCAGGCTTCCCTCAGTGCCGGGGAGGCGGCAGTCCTCGCCGCTGGGTCGGGGATCCCACCGGACCGGGAAGCCTCGGCGTGCTCCTGCCCCGCGGCCGCCGGCGGGGGAGCGGGCCGCGCCAGCCTGCTCGCCTCGGCGCTTCTCCTTCTCCCCGTAGACGCCGCGGGTCTCGCTCGGGCCCCGCTGCGCCGGCGAGGAGCCAGCGCTTTCCGGCGCTCCCTCGTTGGCTCCGCCGGACAGCCGTGTCCATCTGTCGGTGCGGGAGGTGGGTGCTCATCTCCACAGCAACGCTGCCTGGCGAGCGGTGCGATTCCGCGTCAGGTGTGCCGCCGCGCGCGTCTCCAGAGGCGGGCTGTAAACACGGCTCAAAGTTCGTTCCCGTCTGAAATTATTTTTCAGCTGGGGGTGTTGGGAAGGGGGACCTGTGCCCGGCGGCGGCGCGGGCCGCAGCTGGAGGGTGGCTCCCGGCGCGTCCCAGGGCCCCGGCCACACGGGGCTGAGCCCAGGCGGCGAGGCGGCAGGACAGCGGGACAGCCGGACAGCGGGACGGCCAGGGTGCCGAGGAGCCCTGCTGCTGGCAGGCTGCAGCCACCCTGCTCTGCCCTCGAGTTTGCTGCTGGGGGAGCGACGCTTCGCTGTTGATTGTAATTTCCTTATGTCACAAGTGCCAAACATGCCTCTCGCTAATAAAAGGCAAAGCAGAACAGCAATATATTTCTTTCTTTCCCCCCGGAAACCAAACATTTCCCAGTGTTTTGAATCGCCTGGTGCACGCTGCCGGGGAGCAGGAGGGCGCTGGCCCTGCCGGGCCTGGGCTTTCGGGTCTGAGATCTGGTGAGGGCTGAGCCGCGCGGGTCCCTTTGCTCGCTGGTGATGCTGGAGCCGACGATGTGCGCGGCGGTTGTGGTAAAAGGTTTTCTCCCGTCCTCCCCCCGCCCCGGTATCTGGGAAAGCGGAGCCCGCGGGGCCTGGAACACGTTAGCTCTTAGCAAATGTTTGTTTTGATGGCCCGAGCGTGCCTACTGGGGAGGGGAGGGTGGGAGCAGGCATGCTCTGGGAGCTGCTTCCGACCCCTCGGGTCCCTGGCGGCAGCAGCAGCCAAGCACCACGCGTCCCGCCCTGCGTGTGCCTTGGACTCGCAGCCGCGCGTCCCTGGCCGGTGGTAGCCCAGCTCCAAAATGGCTGGTTGGCTTTAACCCTGCTTCCACCACGCTGCCACTGGCTGCCTGGTGCAAACAGGCTGGCGCGCGCCGCAGAATTCAGAGCACGTACTCGAGTGTTGATGGTAACATCGCGATGATGTGCTTGATCCTGCTAGGTTGGAGTGCTGGGTTTCCTGAACGTCTGTGACGTCTGGTGACGGGCTCGGAGGCTTTTTGGTCCTCCCTTCTCGTTGTAAGGGAGCTCAGTGAGGACGGGGGAGGCGAGGGGGCTGCAGAGGCGCAGCCGGCTGGGTTGCGGTCAGGTGCACGCTGGTGGGGCTGAGGGTTGCAGTCAGGTGCACGCGGTTTGGGATAACACAGAATCTGGGGAGCCTTCCCCAAGGTATTTAGGTGGATACTGCGTCACGGGAGAGCGTGCTAGCAGGCCTGGGGGCTGGCTCAGGAGACTGAGCGGGGGGAGCACGTGAGGCACAGAGCTACCCGGTGTCTTAGGCCCATGCTTGTGAGTTGCAGGATCCGCTCACCAGAGCTGCCCCCGCAGCGTGAAGATGTTCTGGATTCAGGCTGTGCACGCCAGCTTGTGCGTTTCGCTTGCGCCTCCCGCGTTGCAGACCCTCGGAGACCCCTGGAAGCAGAGCAGAAAGGCTGCCCCGACCTGCTGGGGTGCCCCAAGCTCCCGCAGTACGGCTGCGGAGGTGATGCCGCGAGGCTGTAGCTCTCCTTAGGTTTGCTCTGTTTGACAGCGTTAGACGTCAGCGTGCGGCGGCGGGAGCTGGTCTCGGGTGCGCTTCAGCGGTGGGCAGTGGCTGAGGATGCTTCGGGGCCCAGCGAGAAGCGGTACCGCCGGGTAGCGATGCCAGGGTGGTCCTTGCTCCCGGTGTGTGTCCTGTGGCCGGGCTGAGGTTGCTTTGTGCCGGCCGGCGTGCGGGCGAGGGAAACCCTGCCGCGCGGCCGTGGGCTGCCCGGAGGAGCGGAGCGCGGCTGGCCGCCGTCCTCGCGCGCGGTTCCCATCGGCAGCCCCTGACTGTGCCAGACAGAACTGTAGATGTCAGGCTTTGCACAGAAAGGAGAGCGAGGAGGGAGGGTGAGGGAGAGACGAGCGTGCAGCAGCAGGGCTGCTAGTTTCAAATTAACCTTCTGCTTTGGTGGTGTCTAATGCGAGGTGTCCCCGGCCCCCCAGCGTAACGCACGCCACGGACCGAGAGCCGGCGTGATTTACGTGCGGCCGTGCGGAGGAGCGGGGCAGTGGCGGCGCCGCCGGCGCTGGGAGTGGGGCTCCCCTCCCCAGCCGTGCTGGGGACGAGGGGACAGCAGGTGCCCAGGGCAGCGGTGGGCCCGGCCGCTGGAGGCGAAGGCACCCGCTGGGTCCCACCGGGGCTGGCGGGGCTCGCCGTGTCCCCCAGGGTGCTGCAGTCAACGCTTTCACCCCCGGCTTTGAGGAACGGGAGTTCCGGCCTTTCCTCTGGGAGACGGCTCTGCAGCACCCAGGCGTTTGCTCCTCGAAAGCTCCTTCAGATGTTGGAGCCTAAATTTCTTCTCTTTAATTTTCTCCTGTTAATTTTGTCCCTTTTAGTCTTACATACTTCTTTCCCTGGTTCCTTTCTTCTTGCTGTTTTTCATCTTCCGTAGAGACAGTTAAAAGCAGCTTAACACTGTGAGCTTGTTTGGGAGTCAAAGGATCCATTTCAGCTCTGATGCTGGCTTTGGGCAAGCCACCAAATGTTTGCCTCAGCTGGAGTATGAAACGGGATAACACGTAGTCCTCACGCAGGGACTGTAAGTGGGGGTTAATTGTGAAAAATCATAACGCGTCTTAAATTCCCAGAGCGTTGTTACATCCTTAAATTTTGTTTGTTACTTTCTCCTCCCCCCCAATAATTCACAAGCTGGTACACTTCGTTCCCGCTGCTTTCTGGTACATAAATACCTCCCCGCTCAGGGCTGCGGTGCTCCAGCCATGGTTGCGCTGGAGCCCGTGGAGAAGGGTGTCCTCTCCTCCTCTGCCCACGTCGTAGACAGAGGATTAATTTATGCTGTGGGCCTTGCTTGTTTTCCCAATGCTTTGCATGTGCCGGGGAATTTTGTTCCTGCAGCTTGGAGAGGAGGGAGGCAGCCGGGGTAACTGCGTTTGCAGTGAGGTGGCAGGTCTGAACCCTGCCGGGCCACGGCCGGTGGCCACGCGTCCTGCAGCGCCCGCGCGTCGGGCGAGCGACTGGGCTTCCAGACGGCGCAGCGGGGTCCCGTTCCCCTGCCTCTGCATCGCTGCTCTTAGTGCTGGCGTTGGTCGCTGGCCTGGTTCTGCGGGGTCATGGCAGGCGCCCAGCGTCCTGCTTCGGCTGACCCTTGTTAGCACGGGGGCGGAGGGGAGAGGTGGCTCTCCTTGCCTGAGCCGGGCTTTTCACCGGGGTAATGTGTGTGGTGAGTGCCAGCCCTGCTGCGGGGAGGCGATGGGGAGGGGGTGCCTGCTATGTGGGTGGGCTGGGGGCAGCTGGGGGGCAGCGGGGTCACCCAGAGCGGCTGGGCACCTCCTGGCGGGTGGGCTGTACTGGAGACCTGTCTTCTGGTACTGGAGAAATGGGGCTGGTTGGTCTTCGTTTTGTAACATCTTTTTATCCTTCATCCAAAACCATCCTGGTTTTGCTGCTTTCTGGAGCACAGAGCGCTGGCGTGGAGGAGGCCTGGTCATCTCAGCCAGGGTTTGTAGTCTTAGAGAATCCAAGTCTAAGCAGGGCCACGAATGAAGGTGTAGGCAGGTGTACGTTTTGATCTCCATCCTGCTCCTCAGGATGAGCTCCTGTAGGCATCACGTTGGTTCTGCAGCACAGCTGGAGGGAGAGGTGGTGTGGAGGAGCGTGCCAGCGGTTGGGTTGCGTTGTTGGCCAAAGAGTTGGGTTGCGTTGTTGGCCAAAGAGTTGGGTTGCGTTGTTGGCCAAAGAGTTGGGTTGCGTTGTTGGCCAAAGAGTAAGGGCAGTGGAAGAGAAGTGTGTGCTGCCCCACGACGGGCCGGTGCTGGAGGAGGACCTGCGGGATGAATTTTGTGGCGACGCCATGCGACTCGCAGAAGGGAGAGGTGTTGCTCCAGGCGTTGCTGCCAGCCTGTGCCCTTTGCTTGTTGCACTCCTGTGCGTGGAGCGGGACGTGTGTTGCGTGCTGGCGTGGGCTGCCCGGCTGCTGGGAGGGCGGTCAACACCTCGTGCCTTCTGCTATTTTAGAAACCGGTTACTTGGCCAGTAGCAGTGTCTGTCTGAAGGAACTGCCACAGATTTTTTTCCCTTGGTTGCCTTGTTTTAACCAGCCTCTCTGCTGTTTCCTCTTTGTTTTGAGCGGCATGGAAGTCCTGGAGGCTTGCAGGAGATCCTGGAAATTCCCCAGGTGGTGGGTCTGGTGCCAGCGCAGCCCGGCGTGAAAAGCTCCCTTCATGGCTGTCGCGCAACGGTTTCACCTGGAACTGCAGATGTTAGAGCAACTGAGCCACGCTCTGGAAGCGCCCGGGGGATTGCTCAAAGCTCGCTGTGGAGGAGGGTTGAGCTCTGCTCGGCGCGGTGCTGGCTGGCGGGGGTCAGCCTGACAGCAGGGCTGGCACAACTGGCTTCTCCTCGCTTGAAGCCTCCCAGCTGTGCCCAAGGCTGTAGGCCTGGTTGCCAGAAGCTCCCTGCGAGGTCCTCCTGCTGTTGGTGATGTGATTGGAAGCGTCCAACCAACCGCTCTTCTGCCAGTGCTGCTCTGAGCAGCATCGCTTTGCGTCCCTGAAGTGATAGGTGTCCTTCCTTCGGAGTTGAGATCTCCTTCCATTTAGCTCAAGCGGTGCTGGGCTGTGAAACTGCCCGATGGCATCAGGCAGGAGCTGGATGTCGGGACTCTGCTTTTTCTTCCTTCAGCCCCTTCTTGCTTCTGGGTGCAAAGCCCGTGAAGTAGCGATGATCAATGAGATGCTTTTGATGAGATTTGGCAAGAGGCTCTGGCCATCCTCTGGAGATTGTGGATTATGCAGTGTCCCTGTTACCGGTCTTCAGCGCAACAGAGCTGTCTGCTGAGCTCCGTCCTCTGTCGGAAGCATGGCTGGGCTTCCTCTGGTGTGCCAAGGCAGGGACAGCACGGTGACGCAGTCTACCGAGTGGCTGGGGCCAAACAAGAAATGCCCAAGTGCCGTCTGTTACAGGAAGCAAAGACCACGAGCAGACCAGCTCCTTCCTTACCGCCTACCCTGGTCCGTGCAGGAGGAGCCTCGCAGAGCTTTGCAGAGGCTTTGGCTCTCTGGAGCTTTAGGTGCCACCTAAGTAGAAACGAACTGGCCAGCAGGGTGTTTGGGAGCACAGTTCTTGTCTGCTGCTGACTTTGTGCTCTGCCTGCTTCAGCTGGAGCTGGGAGGGTGGTGGGAGCCGGGGGGGAGGCTGCTGCTGCACCACCTCCCAGGGCTCCGTGACTCACGGGGGTCGCGTCCCCCCACTGAAGTTCTCCACCACTGGGAACACGGGTGGAGAGGTGTCGGACAGAGCCTTGGGGTGTTTACTACTGATGGTGCTCAATGGGTCTTCTGCATTTTAAAATTCACAAAAAGACAGGGAAGCAAAAAAAGCTGCAGCGTTCCGCTTAGACACGGCATGCCAGGGGCAAGAGATGGTGTTTGTGTCACAGTTGTCCCCATGCGAAATAGCGGGGCTGTGGAAAGCTGCTTCTGTGCCTTGCTGGGGGCCTGGCCAGGTCACGGAGCAGGAGCGGGTGCTTTTGCAATTTCCATTTCAATTTACCTTCGTTAGGACTCCGCTCTCTGTCGCTGCTCTTGTCTGGGTGCTGTGGGTTCGGTCCCTGCAGACGGTACCGAGCGATGCCCTTGGCTGTGCCCAACCTGGGCGGCGCTCGGGAGGGGAGAGGTGGGGGGTCTGGTGGCCAAGGGGGTGAGGGAGGGTGCGATTTGGGAAGGGGCAGCCTTCCTCCCACTCTGGCTCCCCCGGTCCCTTTCGGGGGACGTGAGGGTACAGTGTGAGAACCCCAGGGCAGTTTTTAGCTGCAGAGATGGTGTCGGTAACTGTGTTCGGGGGCTGCCCCTGCCTTCCTGACAGCTAGAAATAAAAGGGGGCTGCAAGTCTTAGGGTGCAGGTCGTTGGCAAATGGAGAAGACGATGATACAATAAGGCTGCTTCTGGTACAAACCGCTACGTTGGCTACTGCAGCAGAAGGGGCAGAGGGTTTGTTCTTTGGTGCTTTCATTGTGTGTCGAGTGTAGAGGTGTTGTGTTGAGGGGTTTTGGCTTTGGTTTGTTTTTTAAGGTTCCTTCTTCCTTGTGTGAGCCTCTTGCGCAGCGGAGGAGAGGAGCCCATCACAGAGAGCGTGCGTTTTGCTGAAGTGAGGGTGCTGTGGCACGTTTGGGACTCGAAGCTGTCAGTTGGACGTTGACTTGGTTCCGGGCTGCTGAGCTCCTGTAGCTGCCTTGAACAAGCGGCGCGGTTCGGCTCCGAAAGGCGTCCTGCGAAGGGCTGCGCTGGTGCCTGCTCCTCACTTCCAGGGGTTCTGGTAACTAACGCCCTCGCACCAGCAGCCCTTCCTACTTGGGAAACTTTGCACTGATTTGTTATTATTTTGTCAAAGGATTTACTTACACATTAGAATGCCCCGTGGACATTATTTTCAGTTCAAGAATGGTTTATTTTTGTTTGGCTTAATTGAATTGGCAACAGTTACAAGCTGTACCAAAACATGTTGATTTCGAACCAAAACAAGAACATCCCCAAGCAGGTTCACGCCCTGGCGAGCAAATTGTGCCGCCTTCCCATGCCCTGTGTTGGGTTTCTGTTTGCTCCTGTGCTCTTGGCCAGCACGTCTCGGGGAGGGCCGGGCGCTGCTGTGGTGCTGTGCCGGGGTGGGGGTCGAGGGGCGCTGCGGGGGCCGTGGGTTTGCAGGCGTTCGAGGCCAGCGAGCTGCTAAGGGCGCTCTGGCCTTGGATGCTTTTTTCTTTTTGCTGGCACAGGGCTTTGGTGCGGTGGCATGGGGAAGTAGTTTAGGGAAGGGACCTGCGTTAGAAAAACTGCCAAAGGAGGAAAAACAAGCTTCCTCAATCTTTTTTTGTCGTTGCTGTTTTGCCAGCTTCCCTTTAATTTGAAATAATTTGTCTGATACGGTACGTTGGTGCAGAAATGACTGTGCTGGAGCGGAGGGGGGAGCGCGGGGGCAGGAAGGAGAGCCCTTCCCGAAGGAGCCGTGGGTGGCAGGGGGGCTGCTTGTTCTGCTCCCGTGCCAGCCTAAGGCGCATGCTGAAGTCAGGCCTAAGCGTAGGCTTGGGGTAGGGCTGCTGTAGAGGAAGGCACCGCTTTTAGTGATTTTCTTACTTATTTATTGGTATTTTCTCCTTCTCTTTTCGGGAGTACAGTGTGGTTAG
>JAKFQP010000317.1:523313-621664 GCA_023375905.1 Nycticorax nycticorax
GGCTCGGGTAAAGCCGCTTGGGTTGGTGCTGTACCGTGCCAGAGAGCACCCATTGCGGCGGTGGCGCTGCTAGCTGCCGCCTCCATCTGCTTGCCGCGAAGCTGTTTCTTCTGTAATGTGGTTGCAGTTGTACGCGCGATCCCGGCGGGGCCTTGCCGTGCTATTAGCGTGCCGTTTATTGCTTCCTTATCTCTACAGACACCCTGAACAACATAGTAAGATCATGTTTGCCACTGTCACAGCTGCATCCATTTGGCTCTGTCCTCCTGACTGGTACGTCAGTCTGTCCCCTCCTTTGTAACTCCCGCTTGGCAAACCCTGAATTTACTGCAGGAATTCGGAGTTTTCGTGTTACACTCTTAGATTTGGTTCCCGTCTTGTTATTCTAGCCCTCAAATCATAACTTTTTCTCGTGTAATATTCTGGTCTTCCACGGTGTTGGGCGTGCTTCCCAATTTAATTTCATCAGGTATCAGTTGTCGCTGCTGGCGTGCAGCAAGGCCATCGGTGAAGTTGGCCAGATGACTCCCAGGGCCTTCCCAAACAACCCCCAGCCAGGGCAGTATTTTCTTTAAATGATTTTGGTGTCATCTTCTCTTGGCCTAGTTTTGTGCCTTGTTAAAATGCGTAGTCCCCGTCTTCTCCAGATGAACTACTCGTGGAACAGTACTGAAGAAGGGGCAGTTATTTTGGGAAAGGTACTGGGCTAGTTTGTGCAATGTGTCTTTGATGAACCTGCTGTGTGTTTTATCCTGGCTTCCATTTATTGCTGTCTCTTTAATTACTCTTCCCTTCGCGATACTTAGAGCTTTGTCCGTGATGAGACAGAGCGAATAAACCCACAGCGGCGAACCAGGGCAGGTCAGGAACTGCTGGGTGGTTGGGAGCATCTGCTGCCGAGCCTGTCCCCTAGCATCTCTATCTCAGATGGAAATGGAGGGATTTGGGCTTGGGGTCTCGGTGAAGTTCTCTGTTTACACACGCCCTGTGCCTCAACAGGAGCAGCCTGGATGCGTCGGTGAGCTCCGGGAGGTCTGAGCCCAGGTCCTGCCCCAGTTCCTCAGGGAGGCGCTGACGGCTGGAATTGCTGGCTCAAATCATGAAACGTGAAGAGAAAACACGACGGGGAAGGTATCCTGAAAGCTGAGGTGGATGCTCTCCCCCCGGGAGCGAGGGGCGGCGGAGGGGAAGGTCAGGTTTTCGCAGGGTTCTGGCGAGCCGAGCGAGCTCAGCTGTTAATGGGGAATGGCGGCGAGAGGCTGCCAGGCCCTGCCGCTCGCGTAGCGCGGCCTCGGAGAGGAAATTATTTTAGTGTAGTTTGGAAAACTTTGCACTGGTCGTTGTGAAAGTAGCTGTAGCCCCTGTTTGTCGAGTATAGGGTATTTGTTTGGCGCCCTAGCTCTGATCGTTTTGTTGGGACAGGAGAGGAGGGCGGGCGGGCGGGAGCGGGTTGGCGCAGGTCACTTTCCCTCGTTTAGATCCTGGTGGCGTGGGGAAGGCTCGGGCTGCGCGGGGCGGACAGGCGACGGTCGGCGCCGGGGAGGTGCCCCTGGCCCCGTCGGTCCCACAGCGTCTCTGCACGCGCTGGTTGCTCCCTGCAGCGCCTGGCGCTTGGGTTGGGTGGGTGGCAATGGAGGGGAGCCAGCCCCATGGTCCTTCTCCCTCTGGCCAGAACTTGTTACCCCCGGAACCGGTGCCCGATGGGTGCCAGCCTGTGCCACACGGCTCCCAGCGCTCTGGGCACACGCTGGCAGGTCCCGGTCTGACGATGTGCCTTTGGGTGCCTAGGGATGCCCGAGGGGGACAGGAGGAGAGTCTGGAGAGCGGTGGCTTCTGGTGAGTGGGGTGGGCTTGTTCTCGCTTGGTGTCACCCGTGCTGGAGGGCTGGGGCTCGGTGCCGGCTCTGCTGGGTGGCCCATGGACAAGGCCGAGTGCCAGGCAGCGTGTGTGCCGCGACTGAAGGCTGCCAAAAAAGGGTTTCCATCTGTGCCAGGCCTGGCACCATCTGGTTTGAAAAGAAACACCGTGAGCAGCAGGCTCGTGTCGGCAGGTTCGAGCCCTCCGGAAAGGGAGGTCTGCGCAGGAGCAGGGCGACTCCCCAGTTGTACGTTCGTGGAAGCACAGAATGGTTTGGGTTGGAGAGGACCTTTAAAGGTTGTCTAGTCCAACCCTCCTGCAGTGAGCGGGGACATCTTCAACTAGGTTGAAGCGCTGTGGATCCGAGTGACCTGAGCTCACGTGCAGGCAGATAATTTGGGTATTGATGTCTTCGCATGCCCTGCTAAGGTGCCCGCTGAAGTTGGCTGCCTTGTTCTTACCCAGCAGAAGCAGAGCTGCTCAGCGTACCAGCGTTACCCTGAGGCAGATGCTAGCAAAGGACGTTTTTGAGATCTGTTGCAAGTTTTCAGGGTTTGCCATCACCCACGTTTCATTACTTTTGAATTTTCTGGAGTCTGCTGGAAAGCAAAGCCTTTGGGAGCTCACGAGCCCAGGGAGCGTGGATGGGTGGGTGGTTCAGGTGTAGCTCCTCAGATCCTTTGGTAGAAACCTTCCAGTCCATCCTAAGCCTCTGTTCTCTCCCAGCAAGATACAGCAGTGGCCAGATGTTCCCCTGAGCCCATGATAAATCCCATATAACGATCGGGTTTGAGCAGTGGGATCTGAGCATGGGAGCTTCTCTGTCGCTTGGGAGAAGAGGCTGAAGATCCCGCGCCTCTGGCACGTGCGTTCGCTTCAATACCTCCCTTGCTAAATACCAGGCTCTCGTTATGAACAGCGGCCGGGTCGAGCGAGGCCTCTTTCCTCCCTTTGCGGTCAGACTTCCAGATGAAATACGTGTTTCACTGCGGGCCTCGCCGTGAGGCCACTGAAGGTGACGGGAGTATTTTTGGCTCGAACCTGAGGTTTTCAGTTGTCTGAGCCATAGCTCCCTGGTGCCGAGTGCTGCTGCTTCTGGGGGGGTTCCTTCGTACCCCTCCCGTCTTCTGAACAGCAGAAGGTCTGTCCCTGGAGCAAAGGGAGCTGCACGCGTTCCCTAATTTGGTGGCAGGCGTGTTCCGAGGGTTAGGCGAGTTGCTGGTTTTGAGGGAGGCATGAATCACGCTGGCTAGCGGGGAATCTGATGAATAACCCTGCTGTGTGGTTACGGGGCTGAGGGCGTCTGTCCCTGAGAGGTGCCTCTGCGCTCCTGGTTTCCATTCGGTCACCTGAGGAAATGTGGGGTCATCCTGGACCTGGGCTGATTTTAGGTTTGGAAAGGCTCATACTTGGCTGGTGTTCCTGAGGAGGTAGTTGAGCTGTAAGTCCTTGGGGGTTACTTACCAGCCAACGGTTGTGGACCTGCCAGAGCCACGTGCGTGGGCTGGGTACGGCCCTCAAAAGCCAGAACCGCGTGATGTTCGTGAACTGCAGAGGGGCACCCGCGTCTGCCAGTACCGGCCCTGGAGGGAAGGGGCCAGCCCGGGGCTGGGCAGGGCACCGCTCCCTCCCGGCCCCGCTCCCGCGCCGTTCCGGGAAGCTTTGCCCAAGAGCGGGTTTGGGAAGCGCCAGCCGCGATGCCGGCTCCCGGTGCAGAGCGCTGTGGCCCCATCCCCAGCCGCGGGCTCCGCGCTGGACCCATCGGGAGGTGGGCACAGCGCCGGGACACCGCGCCGTCCTGCTGCCCTCCTCCTGCTTCGCCGTGCCGGCAGGGTGAGGGCTGGCGTGCGGGAGAGGGAAGCGGGCAGAGCACCATGCTGCGGCACCTGGGCTTAACCGTGAGAGTGAGGGCTGGCTGTCCTCCGTGCTTCAACCTGAGCGAGACTTGGAACGAGAAGTAAATTCGTATAATGAGTGATGGAGAGCGAAATGAAATAGGTGATTGTAACTGAGATGTCTGAGAGAACACAAATCCCCCTAAAGCAATGTCCTCCTCCATAGGGATCGCCCAAAGACGCTGCGGGAGGTGGCTGGAAAGCAGCAAGAGGCCAGGACCGGGAATGCTTTTGCCCCACGGGTTCCGTAGGCGCGCGCAGGGCAGAGCGTGCGTGACCCGGGTGGGCAGTGGGGAGGTGGGAAGCTCCTCTGCGCCGCCGGCAGCGGGGGGATCGCTGGGACAGCTTCTCCTGCTCTCCTTTTAGCTTCGTTTTCACTTTTTATTACTGCTTTCCTGAAATGTTGTTGCACTGGTGGCCTAGGAGCTCTGGTCCGCGGGGTCGCAGGTGGTTGTCCTGCTGTGTGTTCTGGTGCCTTCCGCCTTGCATCTCCCGAGGTGGTTCTTCCGTGGCTTCCCTGAGCCTGGGCCTCCTTGATCTTTTAAAGCTGGCTGCTCTTCCTTGCGTGGCAGCTCCTGGCTTGTACCACGTCTCGCTTCTGCTCGCAGCGAAAGCAGCGCTTGATATGTAGGCTGAGCGGTGGCTGTGACGGATCATTCTGGCAACTGCAGCGTATGATTAAAAAGAAAATCGGTCAGTGTCATCTTGGACCCCAGCACCACTGATCTGACAGCCCACAATACATCAGCTTCTTCCTCATCAGAGGCTCTTAGACTCAGGGCTGCCCCAAGGGTTGTCCTCTGACTCGGGCTGCTACCAGAAAGCTCATCTCATTTTATAACTAGCACAGCCAGCCGCACGATTTCCCTGCCTGAAGAGGCTGTGGTGAGACCCTGGGGACCCTCGAATTCCAATTTTTGGTCAGGTCTTCAGGGCCTCGGTGTGTGGCTTCGGAAGAAGACCAGAGGGTAAGAACTGCAATTACTGCTGCTGTGTGATATCACCCAGGAAATTCCCTTGTGTCCTTGGTCCTCCAGGGAATTTGGAGCTGTCACGTCGGCTTTTGGGCAGGGCCAGGGCTGCCTGCGTGGCCTTGAGTCTTGCAATTCAAGTGCAGGACAGTGGCTGCAGCTGAGATCATCTCCCGCTTTAGAAAAGGGAACTGGTTTGCAACTCCGCTTTCAGAGCATCAAACTTTGCGTCTCGTGCCGCCGCGAAGAGCAAGAGCAGCCCTGCCGCGGTTGCTAGAGGTCGGCTGCCGATGCTCGATGCTTCTTGCTGTGCTGGCTCGTGGAACTCCCGACGGCCCTGGCGGCACCGCGGGCACGCGCCCGAGCGTGGGACGAGCGGGGGAGAAGGGCGAGCTGCTTTACCCACCTGACTCACTCCTCAGAAATCCCCAAGGTCCAAGGTGCGCCTATGAATTACGGGTAACGTGCGCCTCGGTGCAAAATGCCGATACACCGATTTGTTTTCCAGAACTGTAGTCCTTGGAAAAAAAGTAGTCACGCAGGGTTAGTTTTCATCCTCGTTCTCATTCCCACTTCCTGTGGCGTGTTAAAATTGGATTTTAATTTAATATCTTGTTCCCAGCACTCTCTTTTAATGCTAGCATTTGCTGTTGCTACCAGAGGTATTTTAAAGAGGATGGAGAGTCATGCGTAGGATTATCTATGGTAACGTGTGGCCCACATCAGGAAATGATTTAGACAACAGAGTTAAGTAAATGTTATTTATAAAACGTCTTTAACTTATCGTGTCCCTTTACAAGTTAGGGGCAATGAAAATACTGGGTTGAGCTCCAAGGAGGTGGGTATTGATGCGTACGTAGGTCCAGATTGCAGCGAGCCCCGGAAAGGGTCTTGCGTCATCGGTGGCAAGAGCCGCGCTGTGTAGCCTACCAAGCGCGCCTGGCACGGGTTGGGCGGGTTTCAAAGATGTGACGACTGGGTTTATGTCCCCTTGGAGCTGAAGGATCGAATGCAGGCTGGCCGGGCTCCAGCTGCCTTCTGCTATGGTTTGGCTCAAGGTATCGCTGAGAAGGACGGACCTGAATCAAATTGAGGATGAGGGGAAGGACGTTTAGGATGAGCCTGATGGTTGGAAAGTACCCTGCGTCTGTGTGTCGGGGGGGTATCAGCACCTAAGAGAGGGCATGTGGGGCTCGACCTTCCCCAGGCAGCGTTCCCAAGCAGCGTGTTGCTGTTAACAACGCACGTCTGCAAGGGGGGAAAGGAGCTCACCTGAGGGAGAAAGACTGCCAAGGGTTTTTGGTGCTGGGGACTTGGGTCCGAGTTCAGCTTTTCTTCACGTCCATTATGGACTTGAGCAAACCGCTGGCCTTTCCATCCTCTGGAGCAGAGCTCCCGTGTCGGGAGGGGTTCAGTCAAAGCCCTCGGAGCTGGCCCGGGCTCAGCTGCAGCTCCTGCTCCCGGGGCCGAGCAGCGCGTGCCGCCTCGGCTTTGCCGCTGGCTCCGTTTGTGCGGGCACGGCACGGGCACGGCACGGGCACGGTGAGAGCTCGCGGCGGGAGAAGCGCCCTGGGCTGTGCGTGCATACTCTTTCAGCACTGGCATTCAATCTGTAACTAATGTATAGAGCGATGTAAAAAGGATATTAAAATGCACCTCAGTTGGGTTTGGGGTTTTGGGGGGGGGTTTTTCATTTTTAGTGGGCAAGCTATCTGTAAATTCCTCAGCATTTTAACAGGGACGTATCCGTAATAACCTATGCCTTGAAAATTGCGCGTTTCCTATTTTTATTGATAAACGGAGCGTGCAGGCTTGTGAACAAGTGTGCAAACTGCTTCTCAGCCTCCCTGCTGGACCGATCCTCCTGCATCAGCTGATGAAGAGCCGCGGTCGCTGAGCCGCTGCCGCGCCGGAGGCCGGGCTGGGTGATGGAACGATTCCTCTAGGCCTCGCTTCCTGAAGGCACCTCCTGATCCTCATTTACCCAAATAGTTAAAACCTTGCCTGCAAGCAAGTGGCAGGATGCCTGCTGCTTCTCCCTGCCTGGTAGGGGAGGGAAGTGGGGGTGAGGAAGGGAGTTTGTAAATTAGAAACTTGTTTTGTAAATCAGTTCGTTCTTGGTCTGACTGGCAAAGCGGGTACCTCCGCCTCGCGGCTGGGCGGAGGGAAGAGCAGGAGAACGGAAGGCGCTGCAGAAGGACATCGCTCAAAGGAGACGCCCTGGGGCATGAGGTGGAGCTTCCCAGGTGAGGTTTCTTAGCAGCCTCTCTACTTGAGGGATTTGGACCTGCTGGGCTGCAAGATCAAGGAATGTTGCTAAATGTTCTCAGACTTCCAGCAGTCTCTGAAGGGTCTCAGTGAAGGATCGTCCTCTTGGTTGGGTGTGTTACGAGGGACACTTTGGCTTTCAGTCCAGTGCTATGACAGTTCCACTTGCTTAGGGGGAGAGAACAGGAAAAGAAGGAAAAGATGTGACAGACAAAAGCTTTTCCCTGGTCCGGAGGCCTCCGGAGGGGCGGCCACAGGTGGCAGGGACACCTTCCACTGGACCAGGCTGCTCAAACCTGGCATTGACCACTTCCAGGGATGGGGCATCCTCAGCTTCTCTGGGCAACCCGTTCCAGTGCCTCACCACCCTCAGAGTGAAGAATTTCTGCCTTCTGTCTAACCTAAATCTCCCCTCTTTCAGTTTAAGGCCATTCCCCCTTGTCCTGTCACTACATGCCCTTGTAAAAAGGCCCTCTCCAGCTTTCTTGCAGGCCCCCTTCAGGTACTGGAAGGCTGCTAGAAGGTCTCCCCTCAGCCTTCTCTTCTCCAGGCTGAACCACCCCAACTCTCTCAGCCTGTCCTCATAGGAGAGGTGCTCCAGCCCTCTGACCATCTTCGTGGCCCTCCTCTGGACCTGCTCCAACAGGTCCATGTCCTTCTTATTGTTGGGGGCCCCAGAGCTGAACGCAGTGCTGCAGGTGGGGCCTCACGAGAGCAGAGGGGCAGAATCCCCTCCCTCGACCTGCTGGTCATGTTGGTTTTGATGCAGCCCGGGATATGTTTGGCTTTCTGGGCTGCAAGTGCACATTGCCAGGTCATGTTGAGCTTCTCATCAACCAGTGCCCCCAAGTCCTTCTCCTCAGGGCTGCTCTCAATCTGTTCTCCACCCAGCCTGTATTTATGCTGGGATTGCCCCAAGCCGTGTTCAGGACCTTGCACTTGGCCTTGTTGAACTTCATGAGGTTGGCACAGACCCACCTCTCAAGCCTGCCCAGGCCCTTCTGGATGCCATCCCTTCCTCCAGCGTGTCAACCGCTCCACACAGCTTGGTGTCATCAGCAAACTTGCTGAGGGTGCCCTCAATCCAACTGTCCATGTTGCCGACCAAGATGTTAAACAGTGCCGGTCCCACCACCGACCCCCGAGGAGCACCACTCCTCACTGGAGTTACAAGTCTTGAAAAAGCTGCACCTTGTACCAGACCGTGTTCTGACTGAGATTTTTATTTTTTTCCATTTAGTAAAGGTGACCTGTCTGGCTTTGCCACCTTCAGAAGTGTGCCCATGGTCATTGTACGTACGCGGTGATCTTGTATTCTCCCTGGAGCGTGGCTTGCCGTTGAGTGTGATTTTGAACCTTGTCAGGGAGAAAGAAGTAAGCTCCCTTTCGACGGGGAGGCTGGATTCCAGCCTCCTGCTCAGATTGCCGACGATGTGCAAACGGGGGAGTTCTCGTGCCGCTCTCTCCCAGCTCTGTCCTTCGCTGGCACCAGTGCATATGTTCCTTCGGTTGTTGGGCAGGTTTCTCTCTTTTTCCACCAGTGTTTTACTTATTTGTGGTTTTGCTTATTTTTCTTCTTTGAGAAATTCTTGAAAGAGCGAGAAATTATTTCTATTTGACACTTCACTTACTTTCAGTTACTCGTTTGACTTTCTCATCAGCCAAAAACCGGTGTGTGCATGCTGCGTTGCACAGGTTGCTTATGCGGCTGCCTGTCGTGTGGGGAGAGGTCGGGCTTTCGGCGGAGCTGCGCCGGTCTGGGTCCTGCGGAGATCCCACAGAGCCGGCTTCCCTCGCCGGGGCTGGTTTTACAAGGCAGCCCAGGGAGTCCACTCGCCCTCCACCACGCACCCAGGGCAGCCTTCCTGCGGGACTCTCGGGTCCGCTTCCCGCAGATTCAGGCTCCGTCCACATCTCCCGACTTGTTTTCCTCCTTTTTGTTTTCCCAAGTTTTTCTTCCTGTTGTCCCAGCTGCGGCGTGGCTGCTGGGGACGCGCGTGTTCCCTGGATGCCTCTCAGAAAGCCGCTAAGCGGTGCGTCCCTGAAATGCCCATCTTGGGGAGATTTTTGTGTTGCTGTAAAAGCAGCGATTTGGGTGTTTTCACCGGGGGGGACAACGTTCCGCTGGGGGGATGGCAAACCCCTCCAAGAACAGGATAAACCCCTGCAGTGGCGAGGCCCTTCTGTGGGTTCTCTCGCAGGGGGAGCGTTGGCCTTTTTGGGGGGGGGAGGAGGCTGCATGCAGACCTGGTCGCGGGAGGGGGGTTTATTTGCCAGCTTAACCCCGTTCTCTCTTTACGGGGCTTCCCGCCACGTGGCCTGGGCACAGCAAAGCCCGAAGAAGTCTTGCCCGAGCAGCTTGCTTTGTTCCCTCTGCCCGGGGAGCCGAGCCCTCACCTGCTGGAGAGCAGCCCCGTGTTTCTGGGGTTGGGAGCCAGCGCTGTCGCCCCTGGGGCTCTTGGAGCAAGTCCCAGCCTCCGTCTGTTCCCGTCTCCTCTCGCTCTGCCATGCACCTTCCCTTGCCTAGAGCTAAAGCAAGGAGCCAAGAATTAATTGTTTTGTGTTTCCTTTTTTCCCCCTTGCTGCGTTGTGGTCTGATCGGTATCTGGGCTCCTTGGACACTGGAAGCGTTCGCTTCCCTTTCTCCAGAGGCAGATGTTGGGAAGCTGAGCAAACGCTTGACTGCAAAGCGAGGGGCTGGGCTGGGCCGGGGGGATCCTTCTGCCCGTGGGTCGCTCGGCTCCCCGCGGCACGGCAGCGGGGTCGTGGGCGCTGATTCTCGGCACGGCTGATGTGTGCTGCCCTGCCGGGCTGCGGCGCCTTCGGCAGAGCCGGGGGGAGTAACCAGCGCCAGGCGTTGGAGCGTTTGAGCCGTGCCGTCCCTTGCTGGTTTGGGGCGGTGAAAATAGCGGCGTGCGTATCCTTACTGGGTTGCAAGTGCTGGAGGGAGAGCAATGCTGTTCCCGAGCGTGGGTGGCCCCGTGGCGCGCGTGGGGAGGCAGGGGCTCGGAGCTGGGAGCTGCCGCTCGGAGAGGTCCGGGCGAGGTGGTGGGGCACGTGCGCAGGGGCTGGCGCGGCGCTGGCGGACGTGGGCTCGGCTTCCCCCCAGCCTGGCTCCGCAGGCTCCCAGTTTCAAACCAAGCCGAGGGCTCTCCTGGTGTTGGGGGTTCCGTCCGTTACCGCGGGCTGCGCGGGGCAGGTGAGGTCCCACCTTGGTCGGTTACAGACGCTTTCCCACCAGAAGGCGTAAACAAAGGCTCAATAAGCAAACAAAGTTTATTTCACTTCCACCCAGGACTTTCACTGCTGGGGAAATTAACTCAGGGCTCGGGAAAGAGCTGCGGGGAAGGGAGAGTCGCTGTGGAGGAGGAGGGAGAGGAAGATGCGGGGGAAAGCGAGTGACCTAGGGGATTACAGATGTGGGCAGGAAGGATGATGCTTGTGGTGGTGTAAGCCATGCCCGCCTGTAGACTTCAGGATCGTCAGAATGGCTCTGGAATACTCTGGCTAACGCAAGTCTCATATTCCAAGTACAAATCCGGATTGTGGTAAACGTGGTGGTGTTGGGCGGCTTCTGCTTCGGTGCAGCTTCACAAAATGTGAAGAGAAAGAACAAAATGTGCCTCGGAGTCAGCAGGCGGTGCAATGAAAGCGATTAATTGTGTCGGTAGCTTCGTTAGCTCTTCGCCTGTGCCGTCCGCGGCCATGAGACGTTTGGGCTTTGTCATGTAGGTGATCTGTAAGAGTTCGGTCCCATAACCTGCGGAAGGGGCTGGATTTGGGAAGGATGAGGGCGAAGCGTCTCCGTTGTCTTTCCTTAGGGGTTTGGCGTGCTGGGGCAGGAGCGGGGTGCTGGGGGTGCAGCTCCAGAGGGCTGCCCAAGCCGGGGGTGCTTTGGGAGCAGCCTGGTGGTAGAGCATCAGCCCTGACGGAACTGGGGGGGCGATACCTGTGGCTTTGGTCAGTGCGGACTGAAAAGCTCTGGAGCTTCTTGGCTTGTTTCTAATTAAAGCCTTGCATCCGTCGATGCTGCGCGGCGCACTGTGCTGGGGAGGCGGTGGTGGCCCGTGGGACAGCCCCCATGTTTCACCTCTCTGTCTTTTTGCTTTCTTGAAAATGGCCGAGGCCGCCTCCCAGGGCTTTCCTGTGGATGCTTCTCACTGCTGTTTTTTCAGCTTGATCGGGAGACCACATTTCTAGTAATTACGCTTCACACGGACCTGTTTTCTTATGCGTTTAATAGGGCTCTGTCTTTTCAGCTTGTACTTGGCCTGAACTCTTGAGCAATTTAAATTATGTCAGGGGCCTTCCACAAGTGAGACGGGCATTAAAATCTTTGATTCTCCTCAGGGCAATTACTGTGACCAGGTGAGGAAGAGGAGGCTGTTCAGCGAGTGATGCAGGGCAGGAGCGTTAAGAGCCCTTTATTAGTAATGCTGGAGTTCAGGGTTTCAAGCTGCCGACTTCAGTAGCCCCCCCGAGCTGCGGGAATCCCGGGTGACCCGCGGCTTTGAGCAGTGCCTGAAGATACCCCTTCAAGGAAGTTCCGTTTAACCAGGTGGCTTTGCCTTTTAGCTCTGCTAAGAAAGTCACTGCTGCAGATGAAAAAAAAATTCCCCTAGTGCACCTTCTAATTGTTCATTTAGGAGCAGAACTTTCCTCCAGCTGGGAGGGCTTACGGCTGCTGTAAAGTGCTAATTAAAAGTAATAGTGATAATGAAAACAGATGTTTTCAAGAAAAGTAAGTGGTACCGGGGCACGGATCTGCTGTCCCTGGCTTTCCCGCAGGCGGGGTGCGAGCTGGTGTCCTCAGCGCTGCCTTTCCAGCAGGACTGGGGAAGGGGACTGGATCCTGGGCGGCTCGTTCCGCTTTAACAGGCGGGGATGGTTCTTGATCAAGCACAGAGGTGCGGTACACAGCTTGCGTCCGCCGGGCAGAGCCGCCGCCGCCGCCTCTGCTGCCTTTCGGTGCCCAGCGTGGAGGGGTGGGTGCGTGGCGGCGGAGCTGCGTCGGTGCACTCCGGCTGGGACCATCGTAAGGCTGGGACCTGGGGAGCAGGCAGGCTGCGGCTGGCGGCGGGGCGGCCCGGCATCGCCGGAGCCTGCGGCCGCTGTGACAGAATGAAGGGTAAATGCTGCTGAAAGCAACGAGCCGCAAGCATCGCTTGAGCCACAGCAGCCGCTTGGGTGCTTCACAGTCCTGCGTGTCCCAGTGGCTTCCAGCAGCTTGACACTATCGCTGCGGCAGTTGTCCTGGGACCGGTGGGTTTTGCAGGGGGAGAAAAAAAGAAGGCGCTGGCAAAAACCGAATCCCATCTCTTGGAGCTGTTCTATCCTTTTCCTCAGCTGCAGCTCATTAGGAACCGAGAAGGTGCTGTTATTTAACTCGACGATGGTTTTGAGTCTGTCTTTTTTTGATACAAGCGGAGCCTTATGCACGTAGGTTACAGTCGCCAGCAGTCTTATCTGGGGAGTCTTTGTTACCCAGGTCCACCATGGTTAGCAACTGCCGTTACCGTTACGGCCCTAATTACCATGCCTGGTACTAAAGCGGTTTACGTGGGGAGCTTGGAGTTATTCAGCTAAGGTTAGTCTCTGGCTTAAGAGGCTTTCTGCGGTAGCTTTCTGAGCACAGAGGTATTAACAACACAGAAGACAGAGAAGACCACTTGAAATTTCATCGACCCTTTTTGGCTGCTGTGTTAGGGGTTTTTTTTGTTTTGTGTTTAAAAGATTGATCCGTCTCTCCCATCGCCTGGTCTTGCTGCCTGTAAGTGGTGACCTTTCCAGGCCCTACTGGGGAAGCGTGGGTGTCTGAGGGAAGGGCTGGCTGCTCAGGACTCATCTTCAGGACCGTTATTTGACTTGTCCCCTTGTGCTGGAGAAACAGCCTTTCGCACTGCTAGAAAGCCGATGTATTCCGTGGAGCTTCCCGTAGGTGCCCGGGGGATTTACTGCCTCGTGTTGTTACTTGTCCCTCCTCGAATTTTAAGCTCTTCAGGTGCTCTGTCCGTTGTTGAAACGTCCCCTATTTTCTCCCATTGTATGGAGGAATAGAACAAAATGGTTTAAGGCTCTGAATCATCTTCTGGACTACTGTTCTAGAACAGGAGGGGAACAAAAATAAATCCCAGCACGGCGTCGGGGAAGCGCCTCCACCCTGCGTCCTTGTGGGCATGGCCGGTGACACTCGGCTCGTCCCCGGTGGGGGCCCGGCAGGGCTCTGGCGCCGGGGGCCGTGTCCTGCCCTGAGCTGTCGTGCAGCGCTGGCGCTTCGCTCGCTGCGTGGCTGAGTCTGCAAAGCGAGAAGCCGTGCGTGTCGAGCTCAGCTGCGCACGTTGGTGCGTCAGAGGGAGAAGTCGGCTTTCGGAAGGCTTGCAGGTGCGGAGCTGGGGCTGGCTGTAAACGAAAGTGGATTTTCTAGGAACAGCAAAGGGTCCCTTGTCCTGGGGAAGCTGACGCGCCAGTGCTCGGCGCTGGCTGCAGTTGGCTCTTCTGCTCCTTCTGGCCGTGGCGGGAGGGAAAGGTGGAAGCTGGCCCTTTCTAAGGGTGATAGGGAGGGAGGTCTCCTCCCCTTTGCTAGATTTTAATTAGAAAGGATTGTTTTCATCTTGCTTATATTCAGAATTACGGATGAGAGTCTGAAAGAGCAGCCCCAGCCCTCCGATACCTCCGTGATGAGTTTTGTGAGGCTCTGCAGCTCATCGCCACCGGCGTTTTGGGGTGAGAGTGGACAAGTTTTATAAGCTCGTGTCCAAATCCCCTGCCTCTAAGGCAGCGAGCGGCCGTGTGGTGCGACGTGTTCGTTCATCGGCGTGCCAGTTTTGGTCACGTTGTCGATTCCATCATTAACCTTGTAACTGCTCTGCAAGCGAGCTGGAGAGGTAAAACGCCATCCTCACCGACCTCCCGTGATACAGATGCACGCGGGAAGGGCCAGCCTGGAAAAAAGGGGTTGATTCAGCAATGGAAGGATGAAAGGGTTGTGAGGACGTGTAAGGTTTTGTCTTCCACCCTGAAGAACTTGGCTCGAGAATCCTTCACTGACCATGCTTGCGGAGGAGGTGGCAGCCTTTTAAAGGGGGGGAGGCACAGGGAGCAGGGAGGTCACTCGGCTGCTGATGGGAGAAGGCACGGAGAGGAGAAGGAAGAGGAAGAAGAGGCATTAGCCAGAAGCACCATCTGTGGTCTAATCCAGGTTGAGGCCAGCCCACAGTAAGATTGCTTTGACTGCTGTAAAGTTTATTTTGCAAACGTCAACTGTGATTACTTAGAGAAAGCGACCCAGATCGCGTGAAAGCAGCCAGCCAAAACGGTGGGGTTTGCACCAAGTACTGCCTGCGGTCTGCAGCATATGGTCCTTGGGGTGAACGCTGAGATGAAGCTGTCAGAGCCTTGTCCGTACTGGGAGATAATGGGACCCATACTCCATAATTAGTGCCCGTAGAGCTGCTGACAGAACCCTGGAGCTTCAGCCCTTGTTAAACTCATTTTCAGCTGTCACTTGGCAGTGGTGGCAATGTGGAGCCCAGTTACGTTACAGCTTCCATTCCTGCCTCTGCTGATGGAGAGGTAAGAGCTGCTTTTGCCAGAGTAGATATGATCTGGCAGCTTGTGTTTGGCTTACCTCCCGAAGGCCGGTTGATGGTTATTGCTGCCTTTAATTCAAGAGAAACTTTTTGGGATTTGAAGCGACTTCGGGATCAACGCGTTGTCTGGCTTTATGCTGGTGGATGGGTTGCTCATCCTGCAGGCACGCGGTGGCAGGGTGACGTGTCGCCGCTCTGGAGGTATGGCCTGCGTGCGCATACACTCGGCGGGACGCAGAGGTGGATCTCCCAGACCGAGTGTATCTGCAGTTCAGTCTTCTAACAAAGAGTTCTTAATGCCCGGCGCAATAATTTAGGCCCCGAAGGGAAAAATTCTGTTAAACCTTCTAAAACGGATGTAGAAAACTGTAGAAAGTCCAGAGTAGAGAACAAAGCAATTGAAATACTGAAGTTGGTTTGGAGTGGGAAGTTGAGGAGTTCTGATTTTCAGCTGATCAGAAGGAGGATCCAGAACTGAAGTTACAAGTTTTGGTGTTTGAGCTCTTGCTTCCCTGGAAGGGGGTGCCCCAGCGAAAGGTGAGCGTGGGGGGGTGAGAGTGAGACACCACCATTCGGGCTGTAGGTGTGAAAAGTAGTCCCTGAACTGTGTCTACTAATGTGACCTCCTCCATCCAAGCAGCAGCGTGGGGGTGAAGGTGGCTCGGGGTTGCTGCTGGGGCACGGCAGAGTGCAGAGGACTCTCACCAAGGGTCAGAGGGGCTCCAGACAGAAGATTATGCCCTGGCAATTCTTATTTTTGTAAAAAGCTCGAGACAGCACTAGGAGCATCTTGCAGGCACCCTGCAATTATCATAATAAACAGTTTTATCATCTGCTTGGCAATCAATAATGTGGCTTATGCTGCTTTAGTATCTCACTGGTATTGATTACCTTAACAACTGTGCTGCGGTCAGCTCCTGTTAACCCATGCTCTGCTGATGGGGCTCATCCATCCTGCTGCAGAGGCGAAGGACTGGGCTTTCCACCGAGGCATGTGCAGAAATCAACGGCCGAGCAGGTCAGACCCAGCCTTTAATCAGAGAGGCTGGATGGTAGGATTTTAATCCGGGAACGTGGAATTGAGCGTATATTCTGTGTACGTGGTGTTTTAAAAAAGGATTGAAATGCGATCGTTGGTTTGGGCTCAGACGGGTTTGGGCTCAGACGGGTTTGGGCTCAGATGGGTTTGGGCTTGTATCGGTGCCGTGCAGCGCTCTGTCAGAAGGGGCTTCCCCCCAGGAGTGTGTGCCCCGAGACCCCTGCCCTTGCAGAAGGAAGGGTGCTCCCGCCGCAGCCGAGTCGGAACGCTTCCCGGGGACCTGGGCTCCAAACGGGGCTGGGATGGGAGCGTGCACCGGGCATCTCCTCGGCTGCTTCTGGGACCACCCGGGAGCTGGCTGATGCGCGGCCGTGCCGGCTCCCCGCGCCTGCCCGGCCTGCGAGAGCGGGGGCTGTGGCTGCGGAATCGGGGGGTTGCTGTGAGCCCCCCCGACCCCACCGCAGGCTGCCAGGCCGAGCGGGGGAGCCGCGCGCTGCTGCCGCTGCCAAAGACTTTGTTTCAGCAGAAGTGACCCCTTGGGGGTGGTTTGACAGCGTTGCCTCCGCTTCCGGCAGAGCAGGCGGCGATTAAGAGTATCGGGTTAGTAGCTTACTCCATTTTGGGAGGAAGAAGGATGGCTCTCTATGTCAGCATCCAGCTGGGACTTCACGGAGAGATGGGACTTTCTGGGATTTGGGTGTACCTAGATAGTTGGGTCTGGCGGCCCAGTATTTCTCCTAATGGAATTTCCCATCATTTACTGCCCTGCTGATTTCTGATCAATGAAAATAAAATTGCGTTGCCTCCTGAGAGGCTCCATGTATGGCTACGGCCTCCAGCTGTGTCAGTTCCGGTAAGATAATCTCATCAGGCGTGCAAGAGGGTAATAGGAAATAAAAATAAAACCCACAATTAGCGAGAGGCCAAGCAGCAGAGTAACGCTTTCAGTCCTGGAGGTCTGGAGAGGCGTGCGTAGCAACTTCCCTCCCCATCTCCAAAGGTACCTGCATCCCTCCCAGGTGTGCCGTGGCGCGGTCCTTGCTGAGCGCGGGAGCCCATACAGATCCCCCGGCCCCGAGCTTTGAAACCTCTGCTTAGCTGAACCTGCGTCAGCTCTCCCGTGTGGGATGGTTAAACTTTCACGAGAGGTGTGTTTGTTCTGAAGTGTATCGGGGATGTCGCAGCTGACAGAGCGGCTGCGTCCTGGGGACCAGGAGAGCATGAACTTGAGACTTTGAGCCGTGGAGTGGCGTGCAGTTATTGACTCCTGTTGGTTGCTGCAGCCAGAAGGGTTTATTTTGGCCAGGTACAGAAAATGCTTAGGCTGTACCTGAGGTCTAGAGCAGGGCGCTGTTTCGGTAGCAGAGGAGCGTGCGGCTGCTCTGTTTACAGGAGCATGGGACCTCTTGGAGCTGCTAAAATTTGCCTAAAAGTCACTCCAGATGGGAAGGCTTCCCAACCTTGCTGGCACGTTTCTTTACCTATTTCAGGGTTCTGGGTTTTTTAGGTTATCTTCCAGCAATAAAACTGTGGCCAGTAAAATGTACTCTATACCAAAACACTAATAGCCGATCTGAGCACGCATCCCGCTGACCTGTGCGGTGGGGGCTTGCGTGTAATTCGGGACTAACGTATCAGGCAGCCAAGACCGAAGGTATCGGACAGCCACGGCGTCTGAGTAGCAAGCAGGATGGTTGCTGAATGACCTAAAGCCGCTGAGCCTGCTCTCCTTGTCCAAAGCATTGGCTTTTCCGAAGGGTGGGAAAGAGCGGCGGGGCCCGGGACCCGGCAGCGTGTGTTTCCTAACAAGGACTGGATCTGAGCCCTGGCAGAGGAGATCTGCATGACTTATGAATCTAACGCTTACCCTCTGCTTGGCCCTTGACACTGGTCTGGAACGCACATGTTGTTTGGGTGAATCAGGAGAAACGAGAAGCGTTGGCAGGACTCCTTCCCTCGGCATGCGAGCCTGCGTGTGAAGAGCGTCGCTCCGAGCGGAGCGCGAGCGTTCCGGGCTGGGCCGTCTGAGGCTGGCTGCGTCTGCTCCCGGAGCCGCCCTGCGGGGCTGGTGGAAGCCGAGCGGTGGAGGTCGTTAAGGGTTGGCTCTCGGAGTAGCAGTGCAAATGCCTCAAGTGTTTCTGACCGAGGGGGGCCGATGAGCGCGTCCAGTAACTGGAAGGTGGGGGGGTGGGTGAGCCATTGGCAGGGCTGCAGAAGCCGGCTGGGATCCCTCACTTTCAGGAGTCGCTGCTGTGGTTTGCGTCCTCGAGTCTTGGATTTATTTTAATTTTTTTTGTGTATCACTTTCTTGGATTCAGGAGCAGCACTGTGGCAGTTTAAATGCCATCTTTGATTTGTTCATATGCGTCTTTATGGTGTTTTAACTCGGAACAATTTGGGCTTCTCTCTTAGGAAGCATCTCTGCGGGTTGATGGGCGCTGCCTAGCGCGAGGTCCCGGGGATGTAACGGCCCTTTGCAGCAGGGACGGGGCTGTGGTGCCTCTTACTGGTCCAGGCTACTGGGCAGGCTGCGAAGGTCAAAATGAGGGAGGGGGAAAGGGCAAGCTTCAGACCATGGTAAAAGGGAGGGGTAGTACGGCCCTCGTCCCGAGGCGCTGAGGTGTGGGGGGAGTTGAGGGACCGGGCAGTCCGTGCGATGGAGTGCAGCAGTTTGTCCTCGACAGCTCTTTGGTTGCTTTTGGAGTTGGGTCAACAGCAGTGCACTGAAAACGTGAACCAGATGCAAGTGGAGGTATTTATGCAGCAACATAGTCTGGAAACAGCATTTGACAAGAAACGTTGGGTTTTCAGAGCAAAGGGGTGAGTTGCGCAATTGCAGACTCGTGGAATGTGCAATGTTTTGAAACAAACCAATGTGGAAACAAAATCTGAAACGTCTGTGGTGTCTTACACAAGAGGAGAGGTTGGTCCAGGACCTGAAAACAGCCCCGCGTCCTGAGGGCGTGCAAATGCCGTGGCACTTAGGAGCCGAGCAAGTGCTTTGCTTTGCTTTGTAGAGGGAAATGCGACTTAAGCCAGTTCACCTCCGCGACCGCGACCGCGTGCTTCCAGCGCAGAGCGTCCTGCTGGGGGAATGAGCGCTCTGTTCCCCAGCTGCTCACTTGAAACCCTCTGGCACTCCTCTGGATTGCTCTGTCCTCAATGGCTGCGGGTTGATGATTATATAAATATTTTGTGTGTAGTACAGTAGCTGGCTCAAAGGGATCAGCAAACTTGGAATAATAGTTCATAACAAAATGTTTTCTGAAGAGCTGCCTGAATCTCGTGTTACTCTCGCAGGCTCAATTTTAGCTGGTGTGAAGGGCAGAGGAAAAAAATGTGGATAATGTAGAAGGTTCACCTTTTCAAGGAGACCCTTTCTCTTAGTTTCATGCCAAGTGCTTGAGCCCTACAGCTTTCAGTCCTGTTTTGTTCAGCGTTTCCTTTGCTTCCTGCTGCTTGAAAAGCTGTTTATGCTAATGATGCCGCGAAGATCTGAGGGACTGGCTGTGCCTATGCATGCGAGCCTGCGTGTAAGAGGGCGCTTGCATTTTCTGTCCCGTTAATGAGCGTGCGCAGTGCGGCGCTTGTTTGTGTTGTCAGCATGCCAGTTCTGGAGCGCTGTCGCTGCCAAAGGCAAGCCCTCCAGGTGGTTGTCTTCCTGCTGGGAGAAGGCTGTCCTGTCCTTTTGAGGTGCCTGATAGATCTTCCCTTTTTGTAGACCACTGTGTGCTACCTCATCCTCTTCTGGGACCTCATGCTCTTCAAGAATCCCTCAGAAGGGAGAACACGCTTCCACGGAGGCATGTGAATTCACCGAAAGGGCTGTCAGGCATTGGAACAGGCTGCCCAGGGAAGTTGTTGAGTCCCCATCCCTGGAGGTATTTAAAAGACAGGTAGACGTGGCACCTAGGTACATGGTTTAGTGGTGGTCTTGGCAGTGTCAGGCTAACGGTTGGACTCAGTGATCTCAAGGGTCTTTTCCAACTTAAATGAATCTATGATTCTGTGAATTCTTGGCTTTGCCAGGATAACAAACTGGTTTGCACGGACTTGCAGCCCCAGGAGTCTTGTCAACAGCTGTTGGGAACCCAGGGGTCAATGTTGGTTGGATCCTTCTTCCACCGGCAGGCAGGTCTGGCTTGCTAGTGCTGCTCCTGGTGTAATGGCGTTGGATGTGTCCAGCTGGAAACAAGTCTGGCACTGAGCAGCATCTGGGGAGAAACTCTAGGAAAAATGAGCTTGGGCTTTTGGTTGGGTTGGTAAAGCGTAGCCGCAGGAGCGGAAGGCGGCTAGGCGTAGAGCTTGTTCAGGATTTGGCAAGACTGACAGCTCGATATGAACACTGGGCAAACCACGCTGCTTGGTGAGGCAACTCCACTGGGATCAGGTGTGTGCCAAAACACAACTTGGTCTTGCTTGGGAAGGTGCAGGATGTGACTTGCTGTGTGGAAGAGGAAAATTAGTTTATAATTTCTTCTCTAAAATGTTGAACTTGGCAAACAAATATCAGTATTGTCAGGGGGTTTTTTGTTAGGAATTGCACAAGAGGAATCCCAAGGCACTGACATTGTAAAATGTTGATGGAAACCCCCAACTAGAAATCACCCCTCAAGCCGTGCGTCCACATTCACTCTTACGCTTAAATTTTGGCTCATGAGTACCATCTTATCCTAATATTTCAAGTCCTGTTGCGGAATCCTCACCGCTTCCCTTAGGCTGGCAGGTATTCGTGCTGCTTTCTGGCACCTTAATGAACGGAGAGAGCTGGAATCTTCTGCTTAAGTTAGAAGATAAAAGCACTTGGTGAAACTGGGAATCGAAACTCTCTCTGTATTGCTACCAAGCCTGAGTATCCAGCCCTCCTTGCCTGTGAAATGTAAAAAGATCTTTGTCTTCTAGGAAGCGACTTTCCACACGTGTGTGATAGCGGCTGCCGTCTAAACCTCATAAAGTGGCAATGTGCTTGTGGAACCTCGCGTTACTCTCTTACGTGCCCATCCCGCTTGCTAAGCGAGGCGGCGTGTGATGGTGTAATTAAAGAGAGTATCATAATGCATATGCATAAAGGAGCAAAATTAAAGTTGCTTTGGCAACATACATTCTGTTCTTCCTTCATTTTTGAATTCTCGATGCTAGGTAACGATTCTTATCGTGTCTTTCCATATGCAATTTCCGAAGCGTTACGAGAGTGCTTCGTGGCGCGCCAGGTGTGGGGAAGTGGCACGGAAAGCTTTGATGCTCCGGGTTCGTTGTGTCACCGCTCCAGACGGACACGGTAATTGCCGTGCATCCCCCCTCCCGTACTTCCTGCTCTCGGGAGCTTTGAACATACCTGGTCCTGGGAATCACGTTTATTTGGCTGCTCCGTCACCTTGGGTACGTCCATCCCTGGTTTTTAGGCTGGAACAAGTGTCATCAAGTGCCATTCTGGAGGCAGGAGCTTCTTGGCTGAGCTGAACCTTCGCACTTCCCAGGCTCTGTCCGTCTGAGGACATGGTAAAGGGCCAAGCTGGGAATGCCCAGAGCATCTAAGGCCACCTTTGGTCCTTACGCTGTCGTTGTCCTCTTGCCTCTGTCCCTCTCCGCTTCCCCTCTGAATCGCCAGCGCCGGGGCTAACCGAGGGCGGCCTCCCAGCCCGTGGGGGGATCGATGCGCGGAGCCGCTGCTGGCCCAGCACGTGGGGGGTGTATTTACGGCGCGTGGGGGCCGCAGTGCAGCCTTCTCCCACAGGAGCCACTCGAGGTCAGTGGCTGACGGCGAGCGTTTGCGTGAGCCGCGTCTTTTGTGGAGCCGTGGCAAGGAGCTCACGAGCTGGCTGGAGTTGGGAGCCGCTGCCGCTTGCCAGGATGGAGCAGACCCCGCTCCTTCCAGCGCCGAGCGCTTCCCTCCGCCGCGCGGCTGTGGGAATGGCAGGGGGAGGGGTGCCTCGCTGGGTACGGTCCAGGGTAATGGCCGTGGATGTAATGCATCTGCTCGGATCTTTTCCCTGGCCTCAGCACCCTTTTTTTCCCTGGTGCCATGTGGGTCATTAGCTGAGGGAACAGTTTCTCACTGTCTCTTTCTCCTTTTGTTTTCCTCCTTCCTCATTGCTTCCAGTCTTGGTTTACTGCCAAACAGCCTCTTGTGAAAGGGCCGCCTAATTAACCCGGTGCTAATTAACAATTTAAAATTACACAGCACGGCTGTTCATATTTAATTCTCGGGAAGCCTGGGCAACAGCAGGAACCCCCTCCTCCCTCCCGCTCCCGTCCCTGCCGCCCGCGCCGCCGCCTGTCCCTGCGGGGAGGGAGCAGCCTGGTGCTGGGGGCTGGGGCTGCCCCAGGAGCCCCCAACTGCCCGGGGTGACGCAGGGGGCTGCCCCAGGAGCCCCCAACTGCCCGGGGTGACACAGGGTGCTGCTCCAGCACCAACTGCCCGGGGTGACGCAGGGGGCTGCTCCAGCACCAGCTGCCCGGGGTGATGCAGGGGGCTGCTCCAGGAGCCCCCAGCTGCCCGGGGTGACGCAGGGGGCTGCTCCAGCACCAGCCGCTCCTCGGCGGTGGGAGGGCTGCCGTAAGATGGCAGGTCTGTCCCCGCGGGGATGGGGCCGGGGGCTGTAAGGAGGTGGTGGGGGGGAGATGCCGGGATTGACGCCACTTGTTCTGGGCAGAGCGCGGCTGCAAACCACCGGCCGTGGTTCGTAGAAACGCAACGAAAGCGCGGGGCACGCGGCGTGGTGCTTTCGGCTGCACTGTGCCGTCCAGATGTAGCTCGGCCCTGGACCGCCGTGGCTGCCGCTCCTGCCCCATGGAGCGCTCCCTGCCCCGCGGTGCCCACGCTCCCCCAGCCAGGTCCCAAATCTGCCCAGGGAGGGGCTGCAAGAGGCAGCGGTGCTGCAGGGAGGGAGCAGGGGCTTGGGTGGGCTGCGTGTGTGCCGGAGGCCGGGTGAGCGCGGCGGCGGGAGCCGCAGGAGCCGCCTGGAGCGGCCGTGGGGCGCGAGGCCGGAGAAGGGGCCGGGGAGAGCCCTTCCCGGGCGCTGGGGGCGCGGGGAGTCTCCGGCGCTCAGGCTGTTCTCTCTGTAACTGGAGTTCATTGATTTTACGGGAAACCATGTTTACAGACAGAGTGCTGATCGACCTGACGAGTTGACTTCTGCCTCCTTAAGTAAGAACTACCTTTTCTTATTGACTGGCTGATAAACAGAGCAGGGAGGGCGGGGGGAGGGCGAGGAGGGGCGGCGAGGAAGGGCAGCGTGGAGCGCCTGTTCCTCCGTCCTGGCAGGCTCTCCTCGTCCAGTGCGGGTCGCTCAGGGCTGGGCTGGGGCGGAGGAAGATGCCGGGCCCGTAACAGCCGACTCATAACTACATCGTACTCCTGCTTCAGGTCTGGCTTGCTTTGACGAGGAAATTGCTCCTTTCAGCTCAAAGGGATGATGCCCGCCGTTCCCGCGCGAGTGGTGACAGCTCTTTCCCTGCCTCTTCCCCCCGCGGCGCCGTTCTTCAGGAGTGGCTCTGGTGAGGAACGGACCAGGCCAGAACAGCCTGGGTTGGCGCAGGGGCTTGGCCGTGCCCGGGGTCCCGGCGCGCCGTGTCCGGGCTGCGGGTTTTCCGCCCGCCCTGGAAGGGCTCCTCCCCGGCGAGGAGAGGGAGCGCAGAGAAGGTTCCTTCGGAGCTGGTTAACTCCAAGTGAGTGGGGGGAGAGATATGAAAGCAACCCCAGGCAGAAAAGCCCACCAATTAATTGGTAAGCGCTCGCAGGTTTGCCCAGCCTGGCCTGGCCGGGGGAAGAGATTGGCTTTCTTGTCAATAAACAAGTCCCCAGTGCAGCATCAAAGCCGCAGTCCTTTATCAATCGTGGCCTCCTCTTCCCGCATGTTCCTGTAACTTACCAAGCATTTATTACATTGATTTTACAATCAGGCTGTTAACCCTCCCGCCCCATCAGCCCTGCTAGCCCTTTTGGCCCGGCTGTCAGTCAGGCACCTTCCTGCCACCGAGGGTTCTTGACGTGGGGACGCTGCGATTCGCGCCGTCCCTCCCCTGGGCACGTCTGCCGGGGCGCGGGCTGGGCTGGCACGCCGAAGGCTTTTCCTCTAAAAGCATTTCTGGGGTGCTGTTCTTCCACCTTGCAGTTTGAAGTCCGTATAGACGTTCCCAAAGCTCTTCCTGGCAGAGGCGCGAGGCTTGGGGAGTTCCTTATTTTACTCTTTCCCCACCCCCAATATGAATTTGTTTTCATTTAATTTGGACTGCAGTTGCCAATGCAAAAGGTGTTGAGAGGGAGAGAGTGTGCCATGCTGTGGGAAGGTGAGCGTGCAGCCTCAGCACGGAAGGATTTGGGATCGGTTTGTAGAAAACGCGTAGCTGAGGACAGATGTCCGGTGGGAGAGAGCTGGTTTAAGTAAGAGTTGTTAGGGAGCTTTTCCTTCCCTGTGCGGCGGGAGGCTCGCCGGGGCAGGGGCATCAGGGGCCGTAAAACAACGACGAGGCAGAGGCTTTCAGGGATTGCATTCCCGGAGGGTGCAGGAGTAACTCCCCAAAGGAACTGCAGCATCTGGGGGATCGGGGTGGTATCGCAGGAGGAGGTTAGTGTGTAGTACCACGGAAACAACAACGTTCTGTTGTTGCGGATGCAGAGGTGCTTGGAAAAAGTGAGGGCATATAAGAGTACGTGCATCTGAGATGCAGACAAGTACATGCATCTGTCGTGGCATATATGTAATTATGTAGGAAATGGTATAAAGGGAACATATGAATGCGTAAGGCAAATCAGAAAAAGTATGGATGGCTTCATGTAGTAAGGGAAAATAGACTGGTAGGTAATGAAACCAGGGAAAAAAGGAGATGAAGTTGAATGTTGCTGCATTTTCTTGAACAAATTCAGGTGCTTCATTCCCTGCTGCGTGGCACGTCACCTGCTTCGCAGGTCAGGTCTTGGCTGGCAAATTTTCCGGTCTCTTCCTACTTTCCTTCTCTTTCCCTGGTTGCTCAAGGGCCGGCTGCGTGTCTGTGCGGAGCGGGTCCCCAGGCGCTGGCGCGGCTGGGTGCGGCGTGTGCCGGGCAGGACGCGCCGGGAAGGGGCTGCTCTGTCGCGGGCACGCTGCTCGGCAGGAGCTCGCACGGGTCTTCCCTCTCTCAGGGACTCCAGTCGAGCTGGAGAGTACTGGGAACACTTTCAAACTGCAATTATTTAATACTTGGATAGCAGCGTAGGGTGTCAAACCACCACCAGTCTCTGTTGAAAGAGGCCGAGGATGGCAGCAGGCTGCTGAGGTGACTGGAGTCTTTGCGGGGAGAGACCTCAGCCCCCGAGGTGCCCGCTGGTCCGTGCGCACGTCGGCCGCGCGCCAGCGGCGGTGGGGGCGTCCCGGCTGGTAGGCTGGCCTAGCGGAGCTCCAGCGCCGGGCGCTGCTGGGGGTATCTCACGGGCTGAGCGGCAGCTACTTGGAGGGTGCTCAGGTAAGAGCAGCTTTGAGAAAGCTGTGGTAAATGAGGGAGGTTTAAAGAAAGACTTAAAATAATTTGTATACCTTTAAAGATATCATTTCGAGTAAATCCCACTGGGTCAGTTCACGAGTAACGGCATGTTGTTAAACTATAGCCTGCCCTGCCCCAGCCCTCACACTGAGTGGCGGCACAAACGCTCCCCAAGCGGGTATTCCGGCCTGGAATAGTCTGACAAGTGAAGCGGCGCTTGTGTTCGCTTGATAGAAGATAAAATACCGTGGGAAAAATCCCGTGTGCCATTGAAGACCGTGGAGCTAGAGCCCGAGTCTTCCGTTGTCTCTTGGGTCACAGATGGCAAAAGCATGGAGAAGTTGGCCTCTGCTGGTACAGCTTCTCCTCAGCCGTTTGCTGGGGGTGTTTAGTGTCCGTACACCTAAGGAAATCTGTGGGCCACGGGTTGAAAGTCACTTTTACAGCTGAGGTAGTAGGGCGTTGATTTCTGCCGGTGTTCCCTCCCCTGGGGCTTGCGCAGGAGCTCGCTGTAGGAAGCGGGCTATAGAAACGCCTCCTTGCAGGCAGGGTTCTCGGCAGGTTTGCAGCTGAACGGGCACTCTCCCGCTGCTTGTGGTCCCACTGCAATGCTCCAGCCCCTAACGGCAGGGCTACCTCATCTCATAGGTCTGTAACCCCTAGAGACGCGCGTCCTGCCGGGCCCGTTGGGATCCGCGCTGGTGGTGGCAGGGGCCGTGGCTGTCGGCCGGACCAGCAGCCCAGGCTCGCCGGCTGCCAGGCAGTCAGCGGCAGTTCTCCGGGTCTCGTTGTATTTGGTGGAATGGAAATAGCGGGAAGGTTGTCCTTCCTTCTCCTCTAGGGCCGGCGCTGGCTGTTTGCCTCCGGGGATGGTAGGAAGCCATCTGTGCGCAGAGGCTGTGCCCTGCAGGATCTCTGGGAGCTTCCTGGAGCGCGGTGGGCTGACCGCTCTCCGATCCCCAGGATGGACCCTTGGCAGATCTGGAATTTCCTGTTTGGTTTCTCTCCTGACGTCTCTCTGTTTAAACTCTGTCCAGAACGCAGCAATTAAATCTCCTGTGCATACCAAAGGCTGCTACTCCGAAATCTGTGCGAGTCGCTCTGGGCCTTAGGGTCCGCCGGGGGGGTGCACGTGCGGCGGCTCTGGGCCTGTGCTCCCCGAACCGCTAACCGAAGGGAGTCACCCGAAAACAGCAGCATCGGGCTTGGGGAGCCACGGGGCACAACTCTGACAACGTTTTAAAGCTCCAGCAGCGTTCTGCTGTGGTGCCTTCACTCTGCTTCTCTCAGAAGCTGTTCTGTTACGATTTTGTTTGGGTTTTTGTTTGTTCTCTGAAGAACTTGAGAACAAGGCTCTGGGGTGGCAGTGCAGCCCCTACAATCTTCTGCCCCCCCTTCAGGAAAGGTGTTGGGGGAGGTTTTCGCCACCTTCCAGCTCCCTTCGATTTGCCTCTTGCGTTCCTGCTTCCATCCATTGCTCGTCCCCTGCGGTGCATTACCCGCGGCCGGGCCGCCCGTTCCCGGAGCCCGCCTTGGGGCGCCAGCTCCCGCAGCCTCCCGTTCGGGCCCCAAGAGCGGGCTCGGTGGCCGCCGAGGTGCAGGATCTTTACGGGAACTGCCTCTCCCCCCCCAGACTCACCTGCCTTTCTCCTTCTCTCCCCGCCTGCAGGTCCGAGCCGTACCGGGTGCAATGAGCGCTCCGTGCCGGCCCTGCCATGGAAGGCTGTGACTCGCCCGTCATCCCCGGGAAGGACAATGGGTGCGGCATCCCTCAGCACCAGCAATGGACTGATCTCAACAGCGCCCACCTCCCCGACACGGCCGGCAGCATGGAGCAGCCCGTGGCGGAGAGCCGCGGCCCCCTGGACAGCCTGAGGGTCCCTTTTCCCGAGCGCGTCCCCGAGAGCAGCGCCGCGGCCGGCCCCGGCGCCGAGCCCGCCGGCAAGGAGGTGAGCTGCGGCCAGTGCGCCGCCTCCTTCGCCGGCCTGCAGAGCTACATGGAGCACCGCTGCGCCGGCGCCCGCCCGCCCCCGCCGCTGAGGGGGGAGAGCGGGAGCGAGAGCAGCGAGGACGGGGAGGAGGAGAGCGACGTGGAGAACCTGGCCGGCGAGATCGTCTACCAGCCCGACGGCTCAGCCTACATCGTGGAGAGCCTCAGCCAGCTGGTGCAGAGCGGGGGCGCCTGCGGCAGCGGGGCTCTCCCCTCGCTGCTCCCGAACTCTCTGCCCAAGCAGGGAGAGCCCTCCACCGCTGCTCCCGTCTACCCACAGATCATCAACACCTTCCACATAGCCTCATCCTTCGGGAAGTGGTTTGAGGGCTCAGACCAGGCCTTCCCGAATACCTCAGCCCTGGCGGGCATCAGCCCCGTCCTGCACAGCTTCCGCGTCTTCGATGTGCGACACAAAAGCAACAAGGATTACCTGAACAGCGACGGTTCTGCCAAAAGCTCCTGCGTATCCAAAGATGTTCCCAACAATGTGGACCTGTCCAAATTCGATGGCTTTGTGCTCTACGGGAAGAGGAAGCCCATCCTGATGTGTTTCTTGTGCAAGCTCTCCTTTGGGTATGTCCGCTCGTTCGTGACCCACGCGGTGCACGACCACCGAATGACTCTGAGTGAGGAGGAGCGGAAAATTCTTAGCAATAAGAACATCTCCGCTATCATCCAAGGGATAGGCAAAGACAAGGAACCCCTTGTCAGCTTTCTGGAACCAAAAAACAAAACCTTTCAGCACCCTCTCGTTTCCGCAGCTAACCTCATAGGCCCTGGACACAGTTTTTATGGTAAATTCAGTGGCATTCGCATGGAAGGCGAGCAGGCCCTCCAGGCCGGGGCGGCCGGCGGAGCGGAGCCGCCACCAGCGGGCGTCCTGGCCCCCGGCGCGCTCCTCAACCTGGGCGGGCTGACCAGCTCGGCTCTGAAGACTCCCATTACCTCAGTCCCCCTGGGCCCGCTGGCTTCCAGTCCCACCAAATCCTCAGAGGGGAAGGAACCTGGGGTGGCAGAGGGGGAGAAGCAAGAGGGGGGCGACCAGGACAGCCTCTCGGAGAAGGCAGAGCCGGTCGAGGAGGTGGAGGAGGAGGAGGAGGAGGAGGAAGAGGAGGAGGAGGAGGAGGAGGAAGAGGAAGAAGATGAGGATGATGAGGGTTGCAAAGGACTGTTTCCGAGCGAGTTGGAGGACGAACTGGAGGACCGGCCCCAGGAGGACGCTGGGGCTGTGGCAGGCGGCGGCAGCAGCAAAAAGGACCTTGCTCTCTCAAACCAAAGCATTTCTAACTCTCCCTTAATGCCTAACGTGCTCCAGACCCTGTCGCGGGGCACAGCTTCTACTAGTTCTAATTCTGCTTCTTCCTTTGTCTTTGATGGTGCAAACAGGAGGAATCACTTAAGCTTTAACAATGAGGGCGGCGGAGCCAGCGTGGCAGAGGGCAGCAGGAGGCTGGACTTTATCGATGAAAGTGCCAATAAAGACAATGCCACAGCACCAGAACCAAATGAGAGCGCGGAGGGCGAGGACGGGAGCTACATCTCCCATCACCAGCATGCTGGCCCCCTCTGTGAACTTGGGGGTGGGGAGTGCCCCTCGGGGAGCGGCGTGGAGTGCCCAAAGTGCGACACGGTCCTGGGCTCCTCGCGGTCGCTGGGTGGCCACATGACTATGATGCATTCTCGCAACTCGTGTAAGACACTCAAGTGTCCCAAGTGCAATTGGCACTACAAGTACCAGCAGACGCTTGAGGCGCACATGAAGGAGAAACATCCCGAGCCGGGTGGCTCCTGCGTCTACTGCAAAAGTGGACAGCCACACCCGCGGCTGGCACGGGGTGAGAGCTACACCTGTGGTTACAAGCCCTTCCGCTGCGAGGTCTGTAACTACTCCACTACTACCAAAGGCAACCTCAGTATTCATATGCAGTCCGACAAGCATCTCAACAACATGCAAAACCTGCAGAACGGAGGGGGAGAGCAAGTCTTCAGCCACACTGCTGGGGCAGCGGCGGCGGCGGCGGCAGCCGCGGCGGCCGCGGCAGCCAACATTGGTAGCACCTGTGGGGCCCCCTCCCCCACCAAACCAAAAACCAAACCTACGTGGCGGTGCGAGGTGTGCGACTATGAGACCAACGTAGCTAGGAACCTTCGTATTCACATGACCAGTGAGAAGCACATGCACAATATGATGCTGCTTCAGCAAAACATGTCCCAAATCCAACACAACCGGCACCTGGGCCTCGGCAGCCTGCCGTCCCCCGCCGAGGCCGAGCTCTATCAGTACTACCTGGCGCAGAACATGAACCTTCCCAACCTGAAGATGGACAGCACTTCATCAGATGCACAGTTCATGATGGGTGGATTCCAGCTCGATCCCACCAATCCCATGGCAACGATGGCTCCATCTCTAGGTGAGGCTGAAGGGTTTTCCACCATGTCCGTGTGTAAGGGAGGGAGTGGTTTTGCGTTACCACAACCCCCTCATGCGCGTTCTGGGCGCTGCCTGCCAAATCCCTTCCTCCGGTCTCTGCGGCCCGCTGCGTAGTGCAGCCACGGTGCCGTGAGTTGCATGTGTGTGGTGGTCGAGGATGGAGACTGCGCAGTGGAGACCCCTCTTCCGCATTCCCCCAGACCAGTTTTTCTCATCCTGGGGAAAATACATTACGTTTCTGGTACATTTTCCGAGTTTTGGTAGGGAGCTACTAAAACAGTGGGTAGGGATTATTGCTGACATGCATGAAACGTTCCTCCTCGTTGTGGAACGTACCCTTACTGCAGTGTTTCCTGAGGAGTTTCCCTTGGTTCGGTAAGGGCTGCGAGGAGTTTGGCAGGTGGCTTTGGGAGAGGGTCTGATCAGCTCTCGGAGGCAGATGCTGAGTTGCTTTGCTAGGTGCTGTGCTGCCCTGAGAAGAAAAGGTAAGCAAGTCCGGAGCGTTGCGATGAACTCAGTGGAAGGGGCTGAAGAAACTGAGCTGAAACTGGTCCTCTGATGCCAGTGTGCAATACAGGATTCCAGGCTTGACCAGATGGGAATTACTAAACTGGAGGGGAATGGCTAGAGAGAGAGCAGCTTGCTTCTCTCGTCAGATGACAAAACCACCTAAAAATGAGCCACCAAATGCGTTTTTCCTGGCAGCGAGCGTTCATCGTGTTTGTGTTGGCACGGTGGGGGCACACCCTACCCCCACGCAATTGAGTCCAAGAATTAGAGTGGGGACAGAGGGTCGGCTCCTGTTGGGTTCCTCCCCGTGCCGCTCACATCGCCCAGGGCCGGCAGCGGCCGCCGGCAGCGGGCACGAGCTTCCCGGTGTGGTTGAACTTCACGGCGCTGTAGGGCGAGCGCTGGCGCAGAACAGAGCCCCCCGCCATGCTGGCGGGCGCTGGCTGAAGTGACCCCTGTCTCCGCGTTGGTTTGCTGCTGCTGCTGAGGATTTTTCAGAATGCTTGAGGAAGTGTGTGAAAAGAAACCTGCCTCTGGCACCTTACCTGCTTTCCTCTGGAATGATTTTTCCGTGCTGCGCTCCCTAACCTTGTCCATCCATCGATGCTGTAATTACTGATGCGCTCCATTACTGGTTCATTGGTCTCATGCATGTTCTCCTTTCCTTCAGCTATTCATAGTGCAGTTTATTATTAGTCCAGAAGGACATGAAAGTCATAGGAGAGAACACCACCACAAGATACTAAAAAAAAAAAAAAAAACCCACAAAAAAAAACCCCCATGAAAAAGAAAACGAACTCAAGTGACCATAAATTAATTCTTTTTCTTTCTTTCTTTTTTTCCTGTGGTGTCCCAGCTTGCATCTTTGGGAGGCCAAGGACACAGTCTTTTTTAGCGTGTTTTCAATAGCTCCAAGGTGCTCACAGATGTAGTTGAGAGTCATTTGTAATACAGCTGGTGGTGTACAAAGCTGCAGCGTCGTCTGCGGTGGGTTCCTTGGCAGGCGCCCTTTCGGAGCTCGCAGCCCCTTCTTACAGAAGCACGGGGTGGTTGGCATGAGAGCAGTTGGGATTATTTTAACCGAGGCACCCTAAAGTGCATGGCGAGGCCTTGAACGTATCTGAGCTCGCCTGGAGAGTGATTTGTGAATTGTACACTTGATGGTTGCAAATCTCAGGCTGAGGATTACGGAGGGAGGCCCCGTCCATGTCAATAAGCACTTGACATGGGCTCAGCTCGTTAGGCTCGGGCCACGCCATGAACTTCGCTAGGAGTGAAACAGATTTCTCCCGTTTTTACCCTTCAGTCCCAAACTGGATTTGAGTAGGATATGAACAATGGAGAAGAGCCTGCTTTGGGTTTTTTACTGCATGATGCATTGGAGAGAGACTGATTTGAAGAGAGGATTTCAGGATATGTCCTAAAAGGGAAGCTTAGAAAAATCCCAATTATGGCCGTAGAAGGCAAGCGGCGGGTTCCCTGCTCTTCAGCGTTTAGTGAGCAGGTACGCAGGAGGAGCTGTACGGAGCGTGATTCTGCCGTGGCAGGGGGGGATAGAGGGGATCAAGAAAGAAGATGATTGACTGCTTTGATGGAAAGACAGGCTCCTGGCAGTGCGTGCAGATGGGACCTCCCCTCTCCAACCGGTTCTTCTCTGTGTGAGCACGATGTGCTTGATGGAAATGAGGTGCTGTTCCTCTGACAAACGCGGCATTCAGGTTGTCTTGTAAGCTGTAGTTCGTCCTGCTTAGGCCTGTCATGAGCATCGTGGTGTTGCTTTTCTGTGGGAAAGACAGTAGCAGGTATGCTGCCCAAAACTGTGGTCCACACCAGCCGTGGTGGTGGAAGGTTTGTGTGGTTCTGTCCGAACTTTGAGGGTCTGCCCAGCATTGGCTGTTTCTCAGCAAACAGGTCGAAACACAGGAAACTAAAAGTTAACGAAATGAAATCTCTCTTTTTGATTGACTGAGTATCTGTTGACCTGGAGGTTCCTTTAATAAGATCGTTAAGCTGAGAGCTGTGACGTAAGATCGAGGTAAAATACCAGAAAGCTGTAGGAGGAGCGTAAATGCCTTAAAAATGGCAAAAGAGAGCAAGGTGGAGCAAATGTCCTAATTAGAGGCTGGTGGTTGGTCTCTGTGCTTTGGCATAAAAGTTAGCGTTAGAAAGAGAAAGTCTCTCTGTCCACATCTTCCAAGCACTCTGATGTAAATACGAGCTTGCTGCGTTCGTTTACTGTAAGCGAATGGAGTTCAGCTCCTGGTTTGAAGAGCAGATGTGACACAAGGGCAGTGAGCGTCCTGCTGGCTTTCCTTGACATGCTCTTGCACTCGCGTTATTAATAGCGGTTGTCTTTTCCTTGGGCTTACAAAGCATCTGTCAACGCTGGCTTTAGAAGACTGTCCCCCATTTTGAACTCTTGGACGAGAAATGAGATCTAACAGAGCAGGAGTGGCACCTTTCAGATTGGTTTTTTGCAGTTGCCGCGTTCTGCACCGCTGCCCACTTTGAGGACGGTGGGGTGACCCAACTAACACTCCCGTCACTTGGGCTGGCCACTGTCCACCTTTTTTATTTGGCAGGGACTGTGCTGAGGTACTGCATGAGGTAACATTTCTTGCTCCTTCCAGGTAGGCAAGAAAAGCCAGGATAAGGTGGTACGCTGTTGTGGTAATGCCCACGGAGGCTTTCAGTGTGGTGCTAAGGAACGGTTCGTCCTCTGAAACGCTGTGGGGGTTTTTCTTGCCGCCTTTCATGGGCAGAGGGTTGGATGCTTCTCCTTTCAGAGGGCGGGTAGCAAGGGCTATCCCAGCCAGCTGTGATAGCTTGTTTTCTTCAGATACGGTACTGACCAGGAGCACAGAGGAATAAGCCAAGGGGCAGCTGGGCCTGGCTTTCCCTGTGCCTTTGGTGGGTGCAAGAGTTGCACCGAGAGCAGCGTATGCTCTGCTCTGTGCTTCTCTTCTGGCAAGACAAGAATTCAGCTTTTCTGACCTCTTTCTCCCCTTTTTCCTTCGTGCAGTGGGTGGAGAGATCCCCCTGGACATGCGGTTAGGTGGTGGACAGCTGGTGTCTGAGGAGCTAATGAACTTGGGTGAGAGCTTCACGCAAACAAATGACCCATCGCTGAAGCTCTTCCAGTGTGCTGTGTGCAACAAGTTCACTACAGATAATTTGGACATGCTGGGCCTCCACATGAACGTGGAGCGTAGCCTCCCTGAAGACGAGTGGAAGGCAGTGATGGGGGACTCGTACCAGTGCAAGTTGTGCCGCTACAACACACAGCTCAAGGCAAACTTCCAACTCCACTGTAAGACGGACAAGCATGTGCAGAAATACCAGCTGGTAGCACATATCAAGGAGGGTGGCAAGGCCAACGAGTGGAGGCTGAAGTGTGTGGCCATTGGGAATCCGGTACATCTGAAATGCAATGCTTGCGACTACTACACCAACAGCCTAGAGAAGCTGCGTCTTCACACAGTGAACTCGAGGCATGAGGCCAGCCTGAAGCTCTATAAGGTAAGGGTTGGCTTTGCTTCATCTTCCTTCGTTGCCCAAGTGCTGGAACAAAGGAAAATCTATGTTGAGCTGCAGTGGATTGTGATCCTTTGGAGACGAGCTGCTCAGATCTCTCCAGCAGGACCCAGTCTCACTTGCATGGTACAGCTCTTCAACCCACGTTCTGGTAGCAACGGTGCTTGTTAAAGCCAATGGGTGCTCATGTCAAGATGCTTTAATGGGGGCTTGCATGTCTTATAGCACTGCACGTGTGATGAATGATACATTCAACAGCCGCTGTTGAAAACATTGCATGAGATGGTATCCGCCACGCTTTTGTTGGCTCTTTTCCATAGGGCAGTTTGTTAACCCACACGAGATTCTCCATGAGCACTTGAAGGCTTTTGCTGTTGTCAGAAGTGTATTCATCCTGGCGTTGGGAAGGCAGGGTGGATGGAGTGGGGAGGGATGGAGGACGAGGGCCGCTGTCTCTGTGCTTTTACGCTCTGTGTACGTTAATGCTGGGATCTGTAAGCAAAGCGTTGCTTGCGGCCGGAGGAGAGAAGCCTGTGTACGCGTGTGCGTGCTTGGCCGTGCTACGGACAGGCTGTACCTGGAGGCATTGCAGGTTTTCCTCCACGGCAGTATTTGGCCTATGACTCCCATCTTGTTTTCTTTGCTCCCCCTGCCCCCCCTTGGCGTGTTCTGCATAACCATCTTCTCTTTCCTGACTGACTTCTCCCGTCCGCAACCCCCTCCCCTCGCTGGCCTGAACCCTGTGGGCTGTAACCCAAGAGGAGCTCCGGATACAGTAAATAGTCCTTTCACTCATGCAGCAGAATTGCTCCAGACGTTTCTATTGATTTTCACTGGACTTAAAGCTTCACCTTTTTCTCTAATCATCCCATAATGGCTTTAGTATGAACAATCAGGTACGAATCGCCATAAATCTCAGCAGCCGCATACCTTCCATTCACACGTGCTGCCCCCTCGTCGTCTTCTCGTTTCTCTCAGTTTTTTTAATATTCTTTCTGTCCTCATCCTTTTCTTCCTGCTTTCCCCCAAGCGTGGTGAGATGTTTTTACATACGTAAGTACATATACACACAGACTGTATGTTGTGCTGCTTAATTATTTCTTTGAATGTTTTTCTTGATGTAATGAGCGTTTAAGACTTGACATTGAACTGTACAGTAGCCCACCCACGTCACGGCGCAGACACGTTAGGTTTCAAAACTCCTGGATTTTCCCTAGGAATGAGCAGTTCCAACAAATTCAGAGAGGGAAGAGGCAGCCAGGAGCATCATAGGTTTGCCTTGAACTGGGGTTGTTGAACCTGCCTGGAGCTGATGGGGAGCTGCTCAGAGGAGGGGTGCGTTTCTGCTGAGCTGGCTGTTGAGGCCACGACTGCTGTGACGATTGCTGTTGCCATCACCCGCTGGGATCCGGCGTAACGCGGCAGAGTCTGCCTCTAAAAACGGTCGGGTCTGCGCGTACGCCTCCACTCTCAGGTGTGCGGGAGACCGGGGAGAGTTGGAAACTGGGGGCAGGAGTCCCAGCGAGACTTCAGAAAGCTTGAATCTCCTCCGTCTGCGGAATTAAATTTGGGGTACGAAAGAGTTGCTGGAAAGCTCTATTGTGAGTTTTAACACAGAATATTGTTCTCTTAAATGTACGTTGCAAAAGTCCATGAATTCTTTATCTAGACCCTTCATCCACAGTGGTTTCTACCGGGAAAGAAGCAAATCAGGGCACTAGAATTCTCTCACTTGGTGGGGGGAGAAGCCAGGACAAAACCCCACCGCCGCCGGGCTGGGGGACGGCTGTGGGGGTTGTAGTGAAGGTTCCTGAAATGCTTCCTGAGCAGTTCTCAGAGCTGTCACAGCCCTGCGCCGCATCTGCCGCGAAGGCAGGGAAACACCAGGCGGAGAATAATGCCCGTCGGAGTCGTGGGGGCCGCTGCGTGGTCCGTACGCTCGCTTTCTCCTGTGCCTGTATGCAGCTGCAGCAGGGCACAGTGGGCAGCTGGATTCACAGCGTCTCGCTCCAGCGGCGCTGGAATGGGGGTCTGACTCCCTGGGAACCCTGTCTATGGATCGGGCAAGCTTCAGCACGGCTCTTCCAGCCCCCGAGTGGTTGTAGTGCCATGTCCCTTCCGATAGCTGAAAAGATGCAGTGGGGGTGGTTCGCAGAATGGTTTCTCTTCTCTCAGGCCTTGGTGTGGTCTGCAGTAAATTGAGATTGATTGGATGTTATTTTTCCTCTTGCTAATGTAATCCATTAGCCTGGCACATGCATAATCAGTTTAGAGCACAGTTAACTGGATGTAATCGAGTTCTTCCCTGCCTGCTGGAGAAAATCCTCTCCAGATGCTGCTGGGTGAGAGCGCATACTGGGCTTATCACACACAATCCTCCTTATTCTGCTTTTCTTGCCATTTTTCTCTTAAATCACATGTTATTGGCCGTTTGCATTGCCCAAGAGCCACTTCTGTTCGTGCTACTTGCTGCCAAAAACTGTGATCTGGAGACACGGTTAGCCAGTAGGCTGGTGAACCTTCTTGTCTTCTCCTGCAATGCTGCCAGGGCCGGGGGAGGTCTGGTCTGCTGCTGCCATCTTCGTCCTGCACGTCGCAATAGCTTGCGTCAGGCCTCCTCCCATGCCAGCGGTGAGGGGGCAGGGGTGCCGCGTGGGGTCCTTGCTTACGGCAAGAAACTAAAAGGGTCTGGCAGTCTTTCCTTTATTCTTATCTTCTCCCCGAATCCCTACCATCCCCCTAAAATCCCACGACTAAATCCTGTCGTTCATCTTGCACTTGCTGGGGGAGTGCAGAACTTGTGCCTCTCACCACGGTATTTCTCTCCTTGGTGCGGCTGGCGGTGTTTGTGTCCTGAGAAGCTACCTGGAAAGCAAGAGTACCGTTGTAAATGCGTGGGCTTAAATTGTTGAGCTGGATGTGCTGGCTTGAGGCAGACTACGGGTCCGAAGGCCCTCGGTCTGCTAGCGGGGGCAGCCTGATGAGCGCAGTGAGCTGGAGGCTGAGCTGCAGCGGTAGCCGTGAGCAGAGGCAGAGGCCGTGCGAGCTCGTGACAGCTCAGGCTCACTGTGACAGAAGCTAGGTCATCTCCTCGCCACCGCAGAGGACTAGAGCAGACTCGAAGCAGAGCAGCGTTCCCCACATCTGGAAGAGGTCGGGCACAAGTTCCCGGCGTCTATTGCACAGGTGGAATTTCCAGAAGGAATTAATCTGCGCGAGCAAGAGCCAAGTTTGGACGTTTCCTACAACTTCCTGAAAATCTCTAGTTCAAAACCTGCAACTCAGAAGAAGTTTAAACAAAGAACTACTGAAGGAACACACTGCTGGCCAGGCTGCCAAGTGAGTGCATTCAATGAGTTCATTCAGTGTCTTCCTTTGCAGGCTTTCCAAGTGCCGAGTTAACTTTTTCAGGGAATAGGGAGGCTGAAGGAGAGGGCTGGGTTAGGCGATGCCCTGCACAGAGGCTCTTTGTCAACTGAGGGATGCAGAGTGTGCAGGAAAGCAGCCCCCTAGTATCAGTACTCGGGATAGTAGCGGTGGTGAAGCTTTGTGGGTCTGTGCTGCCTTGGAAAGCAAAGATGACCTGTGAAGAGGAAGAGAGGAGGGGCGGCTGCAAACCCAGCAGAAGGTGGTGGGAGTTCCCAGTTCCGCTGCGGAGCAGCGTGCGTCTCGTCCCGCCTCTCCCGCGGGCGCAGCAGGAGTCTGCGCGTCTCTCGAGAGCGGGGGGGCTGAGCTGGGGTAGCTGCGGCAGGGTGCTGTGCCGGGGCGCGGGAGCCCGGCTCTGCGGGTCCAGTTAAGTACATACGTGGGACAGACCGAAAGCAAAAGCCTGCGTTGTATGCGGTGTTGATCGAAGAGCTGTGCTGGGGCTGCTGGCCTTAAATGAAGATGCTGGTGGAATAGGCAATTGGGAAAGCTGGTGGAAAGGAAGATGACGCCGAGGACCCGCAGTGTGAGAGTGCAGGACGCGTGGGAGCGACAGAGGAGCGGGGGTGGCGGTGTGCCTCACTTGACTCCAGTAAAATGCCATAGACTCCCCAGCAGTGATTTACATCGCCTGCAAGGCTGTCGCCAGCGGCCAGCCCAGGATGGTGGCTGTGATGTGCTGGGGGAAATGCAACAGCCTGCAACGTACAAAGTGCAATAGGAGACGCTTTTTTTAGCTACTGCTCTGCAAATGGGGTAAAGCGGCACGGCCGCGTGCCGTGCGGTGACTCAACTTCCAGAGGCTCTAAGTGTCAGCTCGAAGAAACTTGTTGGAAAATCCCAAAAAGGTTTAAATCCCAGATGATGTGTGGAATAGTGTATGAGATGTAGTTACTGAATGGTAATGATCGTGCATTCAAAGTCACTCCTTCCCTAAGAGAAACAGGCAAAAAGAGAGTTTATACTGCAATAGCATCTGGCTTTGAAATGAAAAGCGCATGCCAATGGGTGAGCTACTGGGAGGGAAATGAAAAGGGTGCGATGCGTGCAGGCCACAGAGGGTTTACTTAAAACCACGTTAGGTGCTTGTATTAAATGTCTACTGCCCAGGAGAAGAAGTTGAAAACGGAGCGGGGGGGAACCCTGCTGAAGTCCAAAGAAAGTCCAGTGTGATTGAATAGGAACGTGTTTCCAGGGAGGTGGGAAAAGGGAAGGAGGACCACAGTGTGGGGAGGGGGAGGAGTGAATTCCTCTCGCCTGTGTCTCAGAAGAGCTGAAGGATGCCTCTGTACGCAGGGTAGATCCAAACGGCGGTCGCAGATGGAGGTACTGGTGAAGGAAGCAGTCACTGGGGCTAGCAGGGCTGAAGAGTTCTGCAGGAACCTGCCCGTGAGATGGCAGGCTCCTGGCAGTAACGGGTGCCAGAAACTACAAAGCCTGAAGTCAGCAAATTGATGGAAACTGCAATGAGCGGAGCCTTGGTAGGCGTATGGATTAGAAAGGGGGAACCAGGCTTTGGGAGGAGAATTGCTGCTGGTTGGTTGGAGGAGTCAGCCAGCCTACAGGCGGGGCTGCTCCGGTTCAGACGGGCAATGGGTTTCCCAGAGTCTTTGCCAAGATCCTTCATGAAGCAGCTCTTAAGCAAAGACGTGGTTATTGTCACTGGGGGAAGAGGTCTGGGAATTGATAGCGAGGTGAAGGATGAGAGAGAGAGAGAAAAACACAAACTGACTTCCTAAGATGAGAAAGAGACGTGGGGTTTGTCCGTGTTTGCACGTGGTCCAAAAATGGAGTAAAAAGCAAGATTAAAAATCTGCTGTAAGGTAAAAATCCGTAAACCGCTTAGCTGTAAAGCTGGATGCCAGTGGCAGAAGGACTTTAAACGCTAAGTGCTTTCACAGGGAATGATAGATGGAATCTGGTGTCACAGGGCGTTAGAGGAATGGAGGGCAGACAGCCCTGACGTGGATGTCTGGGCTTCTCTCCCCGCTCCCCCCATCATGGGGGGGAAGAGCAAAAGCGGGTTAAAATGGCTCTTCCTGCAAGCGAGGGGTGGAACCGTTCCCCAGCCTCTTTGAAAAGATGAACTCAGTGGTGAGCAGCGAGCAGGAGGGCAAGGGCAGAACACGGGAACTGTGTAAATCCTTGATTTGTCTGATCATGGGATATTGTGTTTGATTGAGCTCATTTTGGGAAGGACTAAAACAACTGGAAGGCCAGGGAAAGCGGCAGGGCTGATGGCTGCCTGGAGCGGCTCGCGCGAAGGCAGTGACAGACTGGGGACTGAGCTTGACGCGTGAGCCCGGCGTGGAGCAGAGGAGGTGAAGAGGCAGCAGGGGCTCGCCTTTTCCTCCTGGCACAAAGAATAAGGAGCGTGCGGTACAATTAGCAACAGGTTTAAAATGGAGAAAAAAAGCCACTTTTTTTGTACAGCATGTCCTTTACCTGTGAATCGTGCTGCCACGGGATGTTGTGGAGAGCGGGCACGCGGATGGGCTGAAAAAGGAGCAGGGCAGGGAGGTGAGGAGCTGGCGCACGGGTGCTCCCGAGGTGGTCATGGAGGCACGAGCTCCAGCTCGGTAAATTCCCAAAGAGCTGGTAGCTGGAAGCTTCGGTTATGTGCTAGGAAAGGGTTGGTTTAGAGCTGCCCGGCTCCTTTTCACAAATTTCACTGCTAGAGCAAATTGCCAGTTTGTTAAAATCCGGTTACTGATCCTTTTTGGGTCAGCGTGAGTTGAGCGTGCCGTAATTCTGCAGCGAGGTAGAGCCGAGTCTCATCTCATCCCACCATTTGCTGACCATAGAGGTTTCCTGTAGGACCTCAGTGTAGGAGAGCTCTCTGTGTGTCAGGTAAAGAGTTTTAAAGAAATGTCTTGGGTTTTCAAGCTTTAAAAAGAAAAAAATCATAAAATGAATGGCATCAGCGAGAAGCAAATAAAAGGAGATCTTGGCTTTTGGCTCCAAGGTAGGAGGAGCTGAAGTGGGAAGTTTTTGCGTTTCTCTCCTCAATGCATTCTCATCAGCCCACCCGAAGTCTGGAAAACGCTCCGCGCAGTCCGTCCTTCCGCAGCTGCTGGTGGAGGTCTGTCTTCTGCGGAAGGCTCTGCCCCGGGCCGTGGCCAGCGAGCGGTGGCTCTGCCGTCAGCCCTGGAACCAGCCCAGCTTCAGCCTGGCCTCCGGACCCTGCAGGGGGGCGAGGGAGCTCAGCCCGGCACTGCTGGAGCTGTGCGTAGCTGGTGTGATTCAGCTTTGAAATACCCAAATGATTTAGCGTAGGCAAAAGGAAACGTGTTTGGGGTTTGATTTTTATCAAAACCTTCCTTCGATCTCTGCCTTTTAAGGTTCTTAGGGTGAAGTTGCCCACAAAGAGTCTGTCGCGCTTGTTACTGAGGATTTAGAGCTGCATTAACCTCTGATTTACTCGCTGTCTGCCTTCCATGTGTTTTGGGTTCATTTGTGCAGGTTTATCTTTCCAACTACAGATGCAGCACCAGAGCTCTGTAACGCGAGTTGTGCCAGGCGCCTGTTTAAATCATGGGGTGTAAGGGACTTCTAGCTGATTTCCTACGAGGTCTTGAGTTAAAATTCCAGTGGCAGCTTCTCAAGTGACTACCTGTGTAAGTCTCCCCGCAAAGCTCTCTTTAAAGCTGGTCTGCGAAACCTTTAATTCAAATCTGCCATCCCGTAGTCTCGGGTAAACTCCTAAGGAAAGATGGGCTTATGAACCAAAGCGGTTCCGAGGACCGGAGCGTGCTTAAATCTGGAATGACCTCTGAGCCTTGCTGAGCTCGTGGCTGGACAGGGTTTGTGAGCGGCCCCGGGTCTGCGCACATGGTGCGTCTGAGTCGAGAGGGGTTTGGGAGCCATCCCGCGTGCCGGCCGGCTCAGCGCCCCGGGCGGGGGGGAGCGGTCGCCCCCGCGGCATCTCGCAGCTCCTCTGCCTTCTTCCAGGCTTAAGGAAATTCAAGCAGTGCTTTGCTTCTACGCAAAGCTGGCTTTCACAGTACGGGCAACGGCAGGAGGGGTGAACCCCTGTGATCTGGTTCTGCCTCCTGTTGGGATTGCCAGGTATTTTAATATGAAAAACACCCACTGTCTGTTTAACCCTTTCAGCAACCTCCCTCTTGGGACTGCACGTTTCTCCGCGAGACAGATTGCTCCGTCACATCACCCTGGCACTAAAGTCGGTTTTTACCTTTTAGGGATCTAGCATTAAAATACGTTAGTATGCAATCACAGAATTCACACTTTCTCGATGCTTTTTGAAAGGGTTGGAATCAAAACTATTGAGAGTACACAGCACTGCTTGCTGTATGTTTTATTTATGGACTTCAGTCGCTTAGGTTTTTCTTTCAGCAGTTTTCCAGTAAGTCCTGAGCCATGTGCAACCAAAGCTGAGCGAGGAAACCACCCCGTAAAAGCAGCTTGAATAACAAATGAGGGCGACTGCAGCTGGAGCAGGAGCAAGTGAGCACCACAGCAGGAGCCAGGGGTTCGCCAAAACATAGGGCTAAAAGCCCTGTCAGGCAGGATTTAGAATTCAAAATATTTGTGAGAATGGGTTAAAAAACCAAACAAATAAAACCCAAGGAAAAAAAAACAAACAAGTGAAAAACACCTTAACAAGCTTTTATCCTAATCTGTGTACACGGACCATTTCTCACAGCTTCTGTCGCAGCCGGCTGTGCAGAACGGCACGGGGTTGCCCGGGGCTCGGCTTCTCCGTGGGGTGCCCGGCTTTTCCCGGGGGTGCCCGGCTTCTCCTGGGGGTGCCTGGGGCCCAGCTTCTCCCAGGGGTGCCCAGGGCTTGGCTTCTCCCGGGGGTGCCCGGCTTCTCCCGGGGTTCCTGGGGCCCAGCTTCTCCCAGGGGTGCCCAGCTTCTCCCGGGGGTGCCCGGCTTCTCCCGGGGGTGCCCGGGGCTCGGCCTCTCCCCGGCTCCCCCAGCCGCGTGGGCTGGCGGGGAGAGCCTGAGCGCTGGGAGTAAGGAAGCCGCGCAGGGCTGTGCTGGACCCCAGCTCCTCTCTCACAGCAAGGGGTCACCGCTCTCACCCGAGGTGTCCGCGTGAACCTTTCCCCATGCACGATGCCACATTTGTCTGTGTTTATGGTTCAGGTTTTTTATCCCGGTAACTTTGGAACACGTGGATGAATATTTACATTTCAAAGCAGGAATTTTTCCCGTTTCAGACGATGCTTGCGGTACAGGCTCTCGGGGTGAGGACGTGGTCATTGCTGTGACTGGGGCCGCTGGCAGAAGCTCTAGCAGACCTTGCTGTGGTGGTGAAAGTTGCCGGGGACCCGCGGTCCCTCCGGTGCTGATGTGGGAGGTTGCTGCTCTGCAGAGGAGAGCGTGGGGGGGAGCGTGTGCCAGAGATACTGGTCTGGATCGGAAGGATGTGGTTTTTTCCCGGGGGATCAGCCACGGCGAGCACAGGCTGGCACAGAGGTGTGTGTGCTCTCCTTCCTGCAGGTCTAGCCCTGCGATGGGGAGCGCCAGGCAGGGGAGCTGAAACGGGATTTGTCTGTGATCGGGAACGGGCCTGTTTGTCGGGGTCTCCTCCCGGAGCGTTTGTCGAGGTCTTCTCCCGATGTTCCTGCAGGCGCCTAATGCATGTAGTTGAAGACCAGCGGGTAGGAGTGGAACAAGCCTGGGTGCAGGGGTGCTGGAGCGAAGAGGTAGAGGAGATGGGGGATGGCTTTGTACGAGGCTGAAGCTGGCGCGGGGAGTTGCAAGCCCCTGCTTGCCATCGTCTGCTGAAGCCTGCGGTTCCCCCTCCCGATGATCCTGTGCTCCCGCCTGCGCGGTCGCGTTTCCCTTTGGGCGTACGCCTCGAAGACCGGGGCAATGCTCTTCATGGTGGCTTTTCCTGCTCGGGGTAGAGTCAGGCTTTCAGCACCGCGGGTAACGGCCCTGGCCAGCTAACAGCAGTGCAGCTGCAGGCGCTTTGACGACGAGCTCATTAAATAATGGATGGCCATTCATTAGCATCCATCCCTAGCAGTGGGCTGATTTGCAAGCTGGGAAGGAGGCCATGAGGTGCTTTCCCCAGCCTGTTCTGTGTGATGCGGCGTGAGCTGCGGATTTCTGTTAGGCCGTGCTAGTGCAGCCAGGCTACGAGGCTTTGTCGTCTTCTCTCCTGAGATAACTGAGCTACTTCCCAAATAAAATTTTGTTAAAGTCCTCAAAATTACTGTGGAAGCAGCATGGGAGGTTCTATGTTTGCTATCTCTTAGGAAGTTCATTAAATTAGAGTAAATAATGTATGCATAATACATAACACCATAATGTTCCTTTGGTCCTATTTGCCAGTCCTAAAAATTCTGGCCTTGCAGTGTAATGTGTGCAGTCGAGTTCCGCAATTGGAATTAGGCAATGAGCTGCACTGGTGCAACAGGTTCTCTGAAAGCCGTGCCTTTGGGTACGGTTGGACAAGCGCCGGTAAACCTTATTGCAGCTCTTTGAAGATACTTGTCTCCGGGTTACTTTGCCTCTCTGCCAAAGACGGCTGCCCACGCCGCAGAGCTGCGGGGCAGAGCGCGAGCGTACCGTCCCGTACCGCCGCTGGAGCGCGTGGCCGCCTGCGCCGGGCACGTGGCCACCGGGAGCTCTGGGCCTGCTGGGCTGTACCCGGGGGTGCCAGCACCTGGGGCGGGTGGTAGGGGAATATTTATTTAAAAGCTTGGTGACATCCATTTGTCCTTTACTACCCTCGTGGAGCTTGCAGACCCCTCTGCCGGGGCATAGTACGCCCGCGTGCTGGTGATGTGTTACGAGGAGCGGATTCCAGCTCCCGTGGCGCTGGCGGGGACGCGGCGTGTCTGGGCAGAGTAAAGATCATCAGCAGGTATGGCAGTCAGTGGATTTTTCACAGTGCTGTATCATCGTTCTCCAAAACTGCCCTCCTGCTGCCGTATTTTGAACCTTCCCCTTGCCACGAGCTGTGAGGAGCCAAGTCTGGATGTCGTGACGCAGTACGGAAAAGCTGCTGGGATCACCGTGCAGTACACATACTGCTGAGGTACACGTTTGATTTACGTTGGCGTTGCCATACAGCTCCACTGTTACGTTGCTTTTCTCCTGACGCCAGCGACGCGTGCCCCGGTTCCTTCCTTCCCGCTCGGTTCCGCATTTAAAGCAGGGGGGTGGTCTTCTAAGGAGGTGCCTTTCTTTGGCCGTCGAATCTTCAGCGGCGTGCAGCTAATCCCAGGCTCCTGGTTTCCTCTTTGTCCTAAGCGCTGGTTCGGGTTTTCTCTGCCCAGCAGAGCAGGCTGTGGCGGCTCAGGTAGAGATGCAGTCGCCGGCTCGTGGCACGGCTGTTTGAGCCTGCCTTGACCCCCCCGTCAGCTCGGGGGCTCGCCAGCTGGGGAGAGCGGGGAGCCGATGGAGGAGGCAGAGGCCAGGGGGTGCTGACCTCATCGGGGAGAATGTCAAAATCTGAGTTTTATCCCTTCCTGCCGCCCCTCCTGGGGGCTGCTGGCGGTTACAGGCTTGGCAGGGGTTGATGTGTGTGACCTGTCGGGGCTTCCCCGCCTTGGTGGCGGCTGGGCGCCGCTGCCGTTGTTGCCCTTCGGCTGCCTAACGGCCTCGAGACTTCATTCCTGCCTCTTGCACGGGCACCCCGGTCCTGTCCCACCCGCTCCTCCTCCTCATCTTGGAGAACGGTGCTTACGAAGAAAATCACCTGGGGAAGTTTCAGGCAGCAGCAACAAAGCCTATCTCCACAGAGGGGAGGCTAATTACACAGCTAATTAATCCAACAGATGTCACTTTAAATGCCTGTTTCTTTGTGATTCCGTTGCACACGTCGTGCTGGTTACGCAGAGTTCATGGGCGCAGCCCGGAATGCCCGCGCAGGCTGCGGGGGGCTGCCGGCTTACACCCCGGCGTGTCCTGCACGGGGGAGCGGGTCCCGGAGCCGAGGCCGGGCTGCGCGCCGGACAGCCTGCCCTCGGACAGAAATACTGCTCGGCAGTTACGCTCGCTTTGAAAACTCTGACGTGGCCGATGCGAGTGCCGAAGTGGTTGTTTACATTCTTGGCCCAAGTACGGAGGCGTCGGGGAGCGGAGACCCCGTCCTGCCGCACCAGGAGCGCCTCGGCTCGAGGAAAAGAGAATTTGGAAACCTGAGCCGCGCCAGTAGGGTCAGCAGTTCAAACCCAAGGCTGGTGCAGGGCCCGAAGCCACTTGTCCGTCTGACGTGAATGCGGTCTGTCCGGTTCCCGCAGCCAGCACCGCCCGTGCCATCGCGAGCCTTCCCTCGCTCTGGCTCCCCGGGGTAAGAAAAAGCGAGCGTTTCTCCAACATCTCGAGCAAGTCTCCGCTCGTAAGGGCAGGGATGTGTGCTGGTTGCCCCCCAGGAGGAGGGAGCAGGTCCTTACCCTCGTGTGGAGCCGGTCCCTGGCTGCTGAAGGTCGGTGGTCACTGCCTGACAGCTCTCGTCCCCTCTGCTGGGGCTCCCCCGACTCGGTCTGCTGCCGCGCGTGGTCACCAGACCGGGGGGCAGGGGACACCCGTAACTGTAGGTGCTGCGGTGTTTTCTCCCCTCTGTGCCGTTCTGCAGGCTGGTGACGGTAAGGCAAGGTGCGAACGCCTCAGCAGCGTGTCCATCGCCCGAGGCAAGCCCTGCCACTGACCAATGCTGTCACCAACGCTGTCACGCTGCGCGCGAGCGTCCCAGGTTGAGATGGTGACTCTGAAATGTCCCGTCTCCTGGGCGTGCGCTCTGGCGGCTTAGGCCTTTCATTCTGCTTCTGTACTAGCGGAGTCAGAGGACGTGTTGCGGAGCAGGTCCCTCCTGGGGGCAGGAGACGTGCACCACGCTGCCTGCGGGGCTGGACCGAGGCCCCAGCGCTGTGCATGGCGGGCGGCTGCGGGCCTGGGGACAGCGTCCCCCGTGCTCCGGGTGTAACGCAAAGACAGTCTTGAAGGCGGGGGGTTGAACTGTCTGGTGTGACGGAGGCAGGAGAGAGACAGTCGAGGGGGAAGAGCATCTTTCTTGGGGTCTTAACATTATCGGTAAATCACAGTTGGCGCACTCGATTCCGTGTAATGGATGTGTTCCCATTTCCCACAGCTGATGAGGATTATATCAGCTTGGTTTAACAGTCTCATTTTCTGCTCCCAGTGCACGCTTGTTTTAATGCGTTTCAGTTAATGAGGTAGAAGAGAGAATGAGGTGTTACTGTTTATGTACAGACAGCAAGTCTGTGCAGAGGACTCTGGAGTCCACGCAGTCCCTTCCCATTGCTCTCAAAGGGACAGCATTAGCTGGCATTTATGGAAAATTTATTGGCTGTGGTTTATCCAGGTAGAATTTTTCCCAGGGGTGCACGTTTCTCTCTCGTGCCTTCCTTATGCATCACTGCAGGCTACAAGCCGCGTCGCCGGCAGCCTGTCTGTGGGCAGGGGATGTCAGCCAGCTCAGGCGGCGTCTCACGGAGCAGCGCGATGTGTTTGATGCGAGCAGAGCTGCTGCCACCTACCCAGGGTAGCAGGTTCCATGGGCGCCCTAAAGGACTTCATGGCCGGGGCACTTCATGCCTCGCTTGTGCCGCTGCCGCGGCGCTTGCCCGGCGCTGTGCAAGCAGGATCGATAGCCGGTGCCCGCAGGGCGCTCAGCCCGGTGCTGGTGTGCCGTGCCTCGTGCCTCGGGGAGGTGCGGCAATGGCACCGTGCCGCCGGGGCTCGGGGCTGCACATCCAGGGCCGTAAGGAGAGGGACTCTGCCTTCCTGAAAAACAGGTTGTCCTCGTGCTGACGGCAAATATTTGCTGTGGGGTGGGCTGAAGCTGCCTTTCCCCCAGCAGCATCCCGCCCTCGCCGGCCCCGCGCCCCGCTGGCTGCTGGTGAGAAGTGCCTATAAATAGTTAACGCTGTTATCTAATTCCTGGCCGCGTGCCCGTGGCTGGCATCGCTTGGCTGACAGCACGCCCGAAAGGCCCCGCGCGCTGTGCCGCGTTTGAAGGGAACGCTGCTGTTGGTTTAAGCGGGAATTAAACAATTACCGCGTCTTAGTTCTCCCCACCTTCGGTGGATTGACTCTATAAATTGTCAGCCTGTTGACATTTTAATGTGAATTATGTCATATGGTATCCCCTTTGATTTCAACATGCCTCAGTTTGTAAATACACGAGCCTCTCAAAGGGTTGTGGTTAGCATACACGCGGGAGGCCTCGGGGTTTTTGGTGGGGAAGGAGCGCGGCGCTCGGCTCTCGGCAGCGAGCGTGCCTGGCACGGCGTCTCGCAGCGCCGCCGCCGCAGCTCCAGGCACGTGCAGCGACGGCTGCCCTGGAGCACCCGCGTCTGGCGGGGCGCCCCGCGCTGCGGGTTTGGGGGGCCCGGAGGCACCCCGGCGGGGTCGCGCTGGCAGCGTGTGGGGTCCCGGTGCACCCTCAGCCTCCTGCGGTTGGGGTCCCTCTGCGTGGGGCTGCTTCCCTGCCCCTCCGTGGGGCGAGAGCTGCCCCCGTCTGCAAGGGCTGGGGGGCCCCTCCGCTCCCCGCCGTTGGTGTCCCCTGCAGAAACCGGGGCGGTGCCGGTGCCCTGCAAAGACTGAGCGCTAGCCTGAGCTCGTGCCCGCGATGGCTGTCGGGGTGCAGATCGGCTCCTCGGGCAGGAGTGAAAAAGAGAGTGCCGTAGGGGAGGAGCTGCGTGCCAAAAACGTTTTGGGAGGCAGAGTTCGCTGAAAATAGCAGCGCAGGGAAGGGAGTGGGAAGAAGAGGGAAGGGCTTGTGCGGGTGAGGAGGCCAAGGCAGGATCACGTCCAACACCCGCGGGGCCGCACAAAGTAGGAGCCCTGCTTTCCTTGTTTTCGCACCTTGCTTTTGACTTAGCTGGGTTTCTGGTGTATGCACGGCATTGCCCAGCCAGGCCTCTTAAAACGTCTAACGCTGGGCTGGGCCAGTGGATTAGCAAGACGTGAAACCTGCCCACTGGCCTCTTGGCAGCGTACGGTAACCCTGAGCACGTATCCTCGCAAAGACGATAATCCCGCACGGTCACAGAAATGAGACTCTGAGGCTACGGGAGTAAATGGAGATGCCCGTGCAATTTCATGAACAGGATTTAGAAATCTGTCAGCTCTTCACACCGCTGCAAGTGGACACTGCTCCCAAAAAAAGATACTGCTGCTTCCATTTTATTTCTGAATTGCAGTAGCCAGTAAGCACTCTTAATGCTGATTAGCGCTGCCTCCATAGGATTTATCATTTACCCTGTGTACGTCTCTACAGACTTTACATTGTGGATTGCAGATCCAGAATTGCTGAAACTAATAAATACCGTGCCTGGCTTTTCCCAGGGGTCTCTGTACCTGGGCACGGCAAATGCGAGTGGATGCGGGTGCACTTGAGCAAAGGGAGCACCAGAGAGCAGAGACATTTATCATCTCAGGTTTTATTCTGCTCGCTTCAGTGTACTTCTACAAGCCCTGTATTTCCCATTTTTATAGTCCATCTTGGAGGAGATAGCTGCAGCTAATGCTCAGAGCAGTTCTGGTCTCCTGTTGGTGCCTCTGCAGAAGCCTGCTACAGTTGGGTTAGGTTTGATAGACATGGGAAATCTTACACAGGCGTTTGGCACCACTGTTACAGCAGCAGCCCATGAACTGGGAAGCTAGAGCTTCACCTTCAGGAGGCATCTGAGCGGGTCCGGGCACTGGAACCCCTCCTCGCTGTTTGTCGTGCTCGCTGCTGCAAGAGCCGTGGCACAGATGGCGGAACGACGGGGGGCGAGGGCGGTTCTGCTTTGGTTTTAAAACCCAGGAGGGACCCTTGCAGTCTGACCTTAGGACAGGCTGTGGTGTCTTACCTTGTACTTTGAATTGCGTCTCAAACTTCTGCTTTCGGTTATAAAATCCCGTATTGGAAAGTCCTAGGCAAGGGATAACTTGCTGTATCTTTTTGTCTGTGGAGGTAGCTGCTGACCTGGTTCAACACACAGGCACCGTGTCATGTCTGCATTTATTTAGCTTCAGGTTGTGAGCGCTGGGCATTGCTTTGGCTTTTCCTAAGGGTAAAAGAAACTTGTGCTCTGGGAGGTTTGGTGCGCGGGGCTTGCCAACCATCGTCATGTCGTTAGTTGTTTCACTTCTCATGGGTGAGGCAAAAAGATTGAACTGAAATCTCGCTGTAAGGCTTACTTGCCTCTCCCCTCCACCGAGGCCACAAAGCTGGGAAGGGTGGGTGAAGCCTGGCCTTGGGTTAGCTGGGAGCCGTGTTCTCAGCGCGCCCCCGCGCCCGGCAGCCTCCAAGCCTTGCCTGTGCGTTTCCCCGTTGCCTCAGCAGTTCTTTACTTCAGGATGCACATTTCAGGGTTAAACACAACGTATCCCCATGACATTTCCATGTCAAATAAGCCCTTACACCTTATCTTTACACTGGCAAAGCTTTTGCTGGGAGTTTTCTCCGTGTCTTTTCATGTTACCATGAAGCTGATAAGGAAAAAGAGTGGGGGAAGGAAGAGACTGTCACATAGGGGATTTCTAACGGTTTGAAGGAAACTTTGGCTTGTTTCGTATTCATCATTGGGACCGGAGCACACTGGCTAGTTAAAGGGCTTTAGCTGCAAATTCAGTTTCTTTTCCGAGCTGCACAAAGCCGTTTTGTCCTTCCGACAAAGCCCCGGCCGGTAAGCAGGGTCTGCAGCGGGTGCGAGGATGAGCACGGAAGAGTGAGCGGGATGCTCTGACCCTGAACCCCCGTCCCCGGTTCCCGCTCTCCTCGCATGCCTCGACTTCTTTTCTTGGCCTTAAATTGCTTAGGAATGAAGACCGACAGCTAGGGAAGGGGCGGCCAGTATCTCGGGCGGTCCCTTTTGTTTCAGGTTCATTTTTCCATTTGCACGGTGCTAAGTTGGTTGTACCAACGGTGCCACCAGATCTGCCACATCCCCCAGCTGCTCCCCCGCTCTGGGCAGCCGTGCCTGCTCTTATTTTTTGTGGCAGTGAAATGCAGGTTGTTTAGTTTCAGCCCTTCTTACAAGGACGATGTCCTGCGTGGGTGTCCGCTCCTGACGATGGACTAAAGAGCAGCTCTGCTGCTGCTGCAAGATACTGACCCTTTCCACCGGGGGGCTTGGAAAGGTCTGCGACGATGGGAGGCTGCAGCAGCCCCAGGCTCTCGGGGTGCCTTAGGCTGTGTCCGTTGGGATTGCGGGGGAACACTGCCCCTGTTCCTGGCAGTCTCACAAGCCAAGAGCCCGTTGCGGATGAAGTTGGAGCAGCAAACCCAATCCAGTCATAGACCGCAAACTTCTCGGAAGCCGTGTGTGCGATGCAGGAGCCGAACAGTTCTGCTGATGTAAATTGTTATGGGTCATTGACCTCTCCTTTCTGGTGGAAACCAGGCCTGAGAACGTGTGGTAGGAACCATCGCCTCTTCCAGGGCTGAGGAGATCCTCCTCGCCAGTTGGGAAGAGGCTGTAGTTGGAAGGCTTCTCCTTGCCAGGAACTCGGTGGCTTTCCTCACGGAGCAGTTGCTCGGTGGTGTGGGGCACGGGGCCATTGCCTGAATTTATATACGCAATTCTTAGGGCACATTAGCGTCCATTCAGTTCATGGAAGCCCTCACAACCATCTTGAACATAGAAAATATCAGACTTCAGGTTGCCTTAATTCAGCCCTTTGTGTGCAGGCTTTATTATAGTTTTTAATTATAAATATTTCCATACATATTTTTCCAGTAGGATTCTTGCCTCATTCTGTGAATGAGTAATTATTCCATTTCTTTTTATCTTCCTCTTTCATTACATTGCCCCAGGCTTTGTCTAATACAATCCAAAGCTTTCACTGAATGAAGAATTATTTATTTTCTCATGGGCATTTCTGTGGTGCTCTGTGTTCTGTTTGTGCGTTGCACAGACGCTTAATGAACACCTTCACAGCGCTTGTCTCGGATCGGACGGCGCTCCTGTCCTCGGGGCTTGGGTAAACTGCACCAGCGGTTGTACCTTGGCTGCCCAGCGCGGTGCCCAGCGCCGCAGCCCGCACCTCGGGAGGAGGGCTGCTCTACCGGAGGGCTTTGCTGGCTCGGTCTCGCTGTACCGCTTCTCATTGCGCCTTCAAGCTCGGCTCTCTTGGAATATTACGTATTTCCTCAATCCGCCTCTGTCCTCTGCCGTACCAATTCACTGCTCCTTCCTTCCCCGCTCCCCTATCGCCTGCTCTTGCAAATCCCTGCATCACCCGCATCTCCCAACGGCACAGCCGCGCCGCTGCCGCTGCCCAGCTCTCCTTTTCTTGTCGGTGTGCCCCGGCGCGCAGACGGCGCCTTGTCTGCCCAGGGCTCGTCTGTGGCCGGGGCCGACCCCGTCGGGGGCGCTGGGTGAAGAGAGGGCTGACGCGGCGTGGGGTGCCGGAGCGGGGAGCCGAGCAGAGGCTGGTGGTGGTCCTGGCGACCGGCCCGCTGAGGAGGTGCCACCGTACGCCACAGCGGGTGGGGTTTTGGAAGGGCTGATGGCTTCGTGTCTAGGGATACGCGTTTCTGTGTGCAGGGGTGCCGTGGCGAGGCAGGAGGACAGAGCTTGGGCCTCCGTTGGCCAAGGTTACCCCGAGTCCTCTAGCTGATTGGAAAAAGTGGAACTCATTTCTCGCAAATGTTTCTCCGCGAGGACTGGGACGAAGGATGAGCTTGGTCTGTTGCTCCTAAATGCATCCTTGTTGGCTTCTGTGAGGGGAGGCTGTGTCATCCATCTCTTCGATATTTATATTCTTCGATTTATGGAGAGGATTAAAAAATTGTCTTGTGTATTGTTGTTGTTATTGTATGGTTACCTGCTGGGATTCGATGTGGTACATTGCTGTAGGAAGTTATAAAGAAGCTATATGAAAACAAGGAAATCTTCAGTCTATCATAGCGCTTGTAACTTCTCTGGAGATAGATGAAACAATAAATACTGGGCGAGGGAAGTTAATCTGTGTCTGTACTATTTTATTAAATAACGTGAACTCAGTGTGGGTTTCTGCAGCTGGGTCAATTTCCCGCGTGGTTTTATGGAGCGTTATTACAACGGTCCCTCGCGGTGCGCGCCCGTGGGCCGATGGCGGTGGCACCCTCCTGTCCCGCCTGTCCCTGCGGCGCCGCGGAAGGGACCGCGCTTCCACCGCGTTCCTCCAACTCGCTGCCCGGGTCCCAGCTGCAGTCGCTTCCCTTGTGCCCAGCGCCCACGGGCGCCTCTCGGCTTCGGGCTGCGGTGAGGAGCACAGCGGGCGCGGAACGGTCCTCAGCCTTTTCCTTCAGAGGGTGCTGGTTTCTCTTCCAAAAGACTTAATATGGGGGGGAAAAACACCATTTTAATTTAAAGCCTTATAGCGGGCTCCACGCATACAGAGAGGGGTTGGGGCAGTTGGTTTAAGTCTGAGCCGGCGTTAACAACGCAAGACCAAGCGAGCGTTCTGTGCCGTGCCCTCGAATGCGCAGAGCCTCCTCGGAGGTCCCTTGCGGCATAACATATGGATCATTCCCGTCGCTGCTGGAGGAAATAATACATCACCTGTACAGATAGTCCTGCTCTTGTTCTGTGTTACGGAAAGCCTTTTTCAATCACTCAACAGCCATATAATTACAATATGGACAACAGATTTTTATCCTGCGGTCTTTTCAGGTTCCCCCCAGCTTTTTTTATTATGTAATTTGCCTTTTATCCGGTGCTTTTCCATATTCACGGGCAGATCCAGTTCACCTGACTGTTCACAGCTTAACAACTCACACTGAACTTATTATTTTCAAGTATACGTACAAAATACACTGAAAAACGACCGAGTCGTGGGATCACTGAGCCTGCTTCTGGTTACTGTCTTGTCTTCATGTTCAGCCGTTCTGTTCTCATTTCTTTTCCTAACCCTGGGAAAGAGAAGGCTCCCCGGGCTCCTGGGCTCTTGGCTGTCCCCAGCACTGAGGAGGGAGCGGACGGGAGGACCTGACCTCCTCCTCGGTGACGTCGCTGAGACATGGCAAAAATTTTCTTGCTGTTTTTCTAACTTTGTCCTGTTGCTGCCCATGCAGAACTTCGCAGCCACTGCTTTCAAAAACAAAGTACAGCTTTTCTAGCTTTGGTTCTCCAGGGATGACAGCATCCATGGAAGTGACAAAACCGTACGTTTTCTGAGGGGCAAAATGTCATCAGCTCAGGTTTTGGTTAACTTGGGAGGCTCCGGAGGAACCCCACCATCACCACCACCGTCTGCAGGAGCTGCTGCGTGAAGCTCGGCTCGCGGTTAACACCCTCACGTCTCTCGTCTAGAAGAGGGGAGTACGCTCGGTGCGAAGTTTGTTGGGGTCACATTTGTCAGAGGTGCCCGAGGAGCGGCAGGAGATGGCCCTGCAGGGCTGCCGGGGCCCCGCGGCGGGAGCCACGGCCGGAGCAGGGGCACGCAAGGTTGAGGGCAGCGCTTTTAGGACAGCTGATAGGAAATGCACTCTTAATTGTGCTTTGTTTTTATCACTATAATTAGCAAGATGAATACGCCCGCTCCTGTAGTCATCCCCACGTACAGCGGTGCTTGCGCCTCTGCCTCCCTGGGCGGGCTGGGAAGAGCGACAGCGCGGTGCCCGGCTGTGCAAAGGGATGCCCGCGTGCCACCAGCACGAAGCGGTCCAGAGGGAGAACAGCATCTCTGGCTGCTGCCCCGGCTCCCCTCCGCCGCCTGCGGGCTCCGGGCGGTGTCCAGCTGGCACGCCAGCCCGCGTGCTCCGGCTGCGGCGCCGCGCCGGGGAGGGCGGGATGGCCAGCACAGCCGGGCAAGCGCCAGCTTTACCGTGGGCTTTGCCCTTCCTCGAGTGTATGGGGGGAATCTGAGCGATGCTCTTACACTCTCAGTAGTCCCACACAGATTTTCATCTTTTGGGATCTCTTCTAACGAATGATTAATTAGTACTTTGAGGTCTGTTGCACAATTAAAAAGGCGGGGGGGCTGCGAATGCGAGTTCCCCCTTCCTTGGCTCTGGTTTTCTGTTAATCTCTGTCATTTTTTTGCCCGCTGACCCTGGGGGACTGTGAATATGTGGGGATGCTGCTCGTCACAGCCTGCATGAACAATGTCCTCGTTACGAGCTGATGGGCTTAGCAAGGCCCCATGAAGAAGTTAGCTGCCAGAGCCGGGCAGAAGCTGGGACTGTTGCCTCCCTCTGGGCTTTAGCCCCTCCTCATTAAGCAGGTCCGGGCTATTGATTGGGAGCTTGTGTTTGGAAGAGTCTTACTTACTCCATGCATTATCTTGACAGATTGATCAGACCTGATTGAGAACCTCTTAAAGGAACGAACAGCTGTAATGGGAAAGTTGGACTCTGTCATCCGTTAGGATGATTCTGGGAGCGAGAAGAACGAGGCTGACATCTTGGAGCAATTGTATTTACAATTAACATGGCTGAAAACGATTGCCTCTATTGATCCCCCCTTCCTGCAATTACAGCCCCATTGTTTACATTCCAGCACTTCGGTTATAAAAAGGAAATTCAATAATTATTGCATTATTTAAAGTTAAAGTGCCACAGAGTTTGCTGGCTACGCTTGCTGGTTGATTTAACGTTCAGTAAAATCCATGCTGAGCTCTCCATCTTTAGGCTGAGCAATATTTGGCTTTTAATGAGACTTCAAGGGCTGGTGGAACAAGCCTGGTTTGCTGGGTGGCTTTTGGGGTCGTTTCTGGCGGAACCCAGAAGCGTTTCAGCGCGGCAGGCACCAGCCTCGTGGCCAGCGGGGAGCGTCTGTGGCCCATAGCCCGGGCCTGGGCAGGGCGCCACGGGGCCGGCTCCTTCCCAGAGCTGCTCCCTGGAGCTGCGGGGAGTTTTTGTGCCCCGTGCGCTATCAGCGCCCTGTCCCCAGAGCGGCAGGTCCCTGCTCAGCCGCCCCCTGTGTTGCTGCCGGCGTCTGTGTCTGCCCGTCACGAAACCGGGGGTGTTCGCTTAACGCCAGGCGGGGTTGGAGGGCACGGAAAATACGGGTTGAGACGGCGGAGGTGTAGGGACTGGCTGTTAACTGGGGCGGTTCTACACGCCTTGCTGCCTGGCTCAGGGGCTTGCATCGGGTATCTCTGGCTCTTTGGCAGCAGGGAGTGCTACGCTTCCAGCCTTTTGGAAAGAAAAATAAAGGTCAGAAACCAGAAAGTAAATCAAAATCCAGATTTGTTGCGCAAAGTCTCCTTGTCCTCGTCTCGTGGAGGTGTTTTTAAGGGCTTGGGTGATGCCTGGGGAGGCTGTGGCTGGAGGCGGGGGGGCGATGCTCCCCATCAGCCCCTTCCCGTTACCGCGAGCTAGGCTGCAAAACCTCGTGGGCTGGTGAGTGAGCTCGGCGGGCTGCGAGCGGTTACGCAAGGAGCCGGGGAGGCTGGAAGGAGGGAAGGGTTTTGTAACGCTGCTGCTTCAGAAGCAGTAAACAATTGCAGGACGGTGGTGGAACACAAGAGCGCGTGAGTTCAGCTTTTGAACCTGCTGTATGGAGAATCAATTTTTTTCCTCTTCTCGGAGCATCTGGGCCGGGGGGTGGCTGCAGGGGCACCGGGCCGGGGGGTGGCTGCAGGGGCACCAGCCCTTCCCAGCACATCGCCAGCGTGTGTTCCCGCTGCCTGCCACGTCCGCCCCGCGTCGCCCTCCGCTCCAGGAAATTCCAGCCGGGGCTGCAGGTGTGAAAGGAGAGCAAGATGGATGGGCCAGCTCTGACTTTTATGGAGTACTTGGAACAGACCGGGATCAGACAGCTGCATCCACATGACTTTCATTAAAAATTCAGATTCTTCTCTTCCAGGATTGTGTGATTTATCTCGTGCAGCGGATCGGAGGCACATGGGGGCCAGAGACGCTTAGGGAGGGTTCTGCGTTCTGCTGCAGGGTCCGGTCCCTTCCCCGGCGACGCGGAGCCTCCCCTCCAGCGCTGCTGTAAGGGCCACGTCTTGCCCAGCTCCCCGGGAGCGCACTGTTGTGGGCACGGCTCTTGCTGGCGCGTGGAATGTTTCCTACCAAGCCTGTTACTCATTACCCGTGTCTGACTTCACCCTGAGGAAGAGCCAGTCCCTGGGCATCCTTTGTGCTGAGGATGTGCCCGTGGGGCTGGCGTGCCTCCGGCACCGCCTGAGCGCGGGAGCGTGTGCTGGTGTTGGCTTGCACAGTAACCTCGAGCGGTTCAGAATGCGGCGTAGCCCCCGTGGTGCTCCCTGGCTCTGTCTGCCGCCGGGGGCCTGACCCGGGTCCCGCCGGCTCTGGGTCTCGTTGCTGACGCTGGTCAGCCGTAGGCGCTCGCAAGAGGTGCGAGCGGTGGAGGTCTGCACTGGTGCTCCCTCCCATGGCTTTTGTAACCCTCCAGCAGGATTTTGGCTCCTTCCTCAGCAGCATCTGTCAATTCTTTTAAGCCACTACTCTTCTTCCCCATTGTAACAGAGCAGCATCGTGCCGAGTTCAGTGGTGAGGAGGGCGTTACACGTGGAAAAAACCTTCCCCAAAGATGTTCAAGACTGAAAGCTTTTTCTTACAGAGGCTCTCGGTAGTTGAGCGGCCTCTGCTTTTGTGGCAGGATTGTCCTGTAAGGTGGGCACCAGCTGGAGAGGGCGATCAAAAGCGATTTGGAAGAGATTTCTCCAGGCTGGTTATCAGTTACCCGTGTAAGCAAAAAGGATGCTCGTGCAAACAAGGGGGCGGCGGGCTCGCGTTGGCTGTCCCCGTTGGCGTCCTTGCCCAGATCTCGGATCAGTTGTTGAGGACCCGGGTCGCTGCTGCGGCTGGTGACCCCGTTAGCCCGTTGGCGGTGAGGAAGGGGTTTATGATCCTTAGCGGTGGTTCTCCATTTGCTGCATAGAGTTAATGAGATTATTTTCCCCCTTTGGGTTTTGGCCCCCAGGCCTGTTGCTTCACCTGCGTCTCCTACGTGCAGACACCTCGAGAGCTGCAGGAGACCCTCGCGTGCCGGAGCGGGCGAGCACGGGCTCCTCATCCAGGGGGCAGCTGGGGAGTGGCTTTCTGCTGCTGGTTGTCACCTTGAGGTCTGCAGAGGAAGGGGGCCACCCTCGATTGTCACCTTGAGGTCTGCAGAGGAAGGGGGCCACCCTCGATTGTCACCTTGAGGTCTGCAGAAGAAGGGGGCCACCCTCGATTGTCACCTTGAGGTCTGCAGAGGAAGGGGGCCATCCTCGAGGGTTTTCTCGCTGCTTCGGTGCCCTCGAGGCTTCCCGAGGGCGGAGGTGGGATCTCGCCGCTCGCAGGGGTGGTTGGTCTCACGGCTCGCAGACCAAGGGCTTGTGAGATTCCCACCGCTGTCAGTGTGGCTTGGCCCTGAGCAGCGTTCAGGGGCCTTCCAAAGGGGAAGCTTCCTACAGGATGAAGTTAAGATTGCGTAGGAATTGGGCCTTTCTTCCTGATGAACGATAAACATGAAAAGCATGAGGCAGTTCGAAGCGGCTGTTGTGTCTCCCTAGTGAGCGAGGGTTGCCGTTCAGGTGGCCCCCAGAACAGCGTCTGACCCACGAACCAGAGCAAATCGGGTTTGGAGCAAATCGGGTTTGGAGAGCGGCGCTGTGCCTTCCTCGGGAGGGCTGTCTGCTCCTGCCATCGCAGGGGCCGTGTGCTTCACAGGGTGGCCACAATGAACGTCCTACAGAAGAGGCTCTGAGCAGATGCAGATTTAACGTCTTTTAAAATCTGAGAGACATACAGATGTTTTTAGAAATTGGATTAAATGGTGAACACGAGCTGCAGCAGCACCTGCAAAGGTGTTTGGCAGGACGGGTCGGCACCTGTGGGACAGCAGCAGCCTCATCTCCCAGGACCGAGTCCGAGCGCGTGGTACGGGGCGAGCAGGGCTGCCTGCAGTCAGGCACATTAATACCGCTGACACGTTGCATGCCATGGTTATTGAAAAATACCGTGGGTGAGGCAGTGCTAGATGGGGAAAAGATAGATGGTAAAATAAACAAAGTTGGGGGTATGTGAAGGATGGAGGCGGAGGGAAAGAAGAACTGTGTATAGCGTCATTCCTTACTGTGTTTAGAAATCAGATTTCCATAGTCATACGCTGTGAACGTTTATTACGCTATTATTTATTAGAAGAAAACAATTCCAAGCCAGATGTTGGAGCGAGGGCTGGGAGGTCAGTCCGTCAGTCTGGCGTGGGTCTGCTCCTCCCGGCGCACGTGTGCTCGCGCCCGCGCCTCCAGCCCTCGCCGTCCCGTGCCCGCGCCTCCGCGCCCCCTTCTCCTGCCCCTGCCGGTGCCGCGCTGCGCCGCTGGCCGCGGGCCGTGCTGGTGCCAACACCGTGCGCCTGCCGTCATCTCCCCCTCCTCCCCTCGTGCTGGGGGGCCGGGGCTGTGCGCAGTGCGTGCCCCAAAGGGGCTGATAGCTGCCTCCGGGCCCCCCGCGCTCTGCAGTGCCTCTAAGCACAAGTTACAATTTTTCTCTTGCTTATTTAATCTCTCTTCGTGTTCAGGCCCTCCTAACGTGCCGCCTTCTTCGAGCCAAACCCAGAGGAAGGGGGAGGTCGATGTGCAATGCTCCCGAAACCATCCCGAAAGGCAGGGCTGGATCCACCCTGGCTGCCGGCGTTAGCGTGGTTCGGTACGGAGTCACCCCGGGACAGCTTTTCCTTGTCAGGAGCCGAAGGGGGGGCTCCGGCCACCAGCGGGGGGGTGGTGGCTGGTGGCACCTCGGCCACGGGGCCAGGCTGGCTGGGTCCCCGAGGGCTGCTCCCCGGCGCAGGAGGTCGGTTTGCCATCCCGCTCCGGCGTGGCCGTGCCCGGGGCCGGCTGCCCTGGGGCTCACGGGGCAGAGCCGCGGTGGGGAGCTCTTGATGTTGAGATGAAATTGCCCAGCCTGGGCTGTTTGCAGCCGGTGAGGGACCGGTGTTGCCCAGGGCGGGCAGGCGGCGCGGGGGTTATGGCAAATGGAGGAGACGAGGTCTCCCAGCAGGATCCGCCTGCGCTCGTCACCGCGCCCCGGAGCAAGGGCACAGCTTTGCCCGGAGACCCGAGCGCTGCCCGGATGGAAGAGGGGCTGGATCTGGTTTGATTTGTCTGTAAGAATAGGTGTTGTGAGCGGCACGGTGCTGCGCGGCGCTCAGCGTACATACAGGAACAGCCCGCGTCCCCCTGGGAAGCTGTACTCGGGAGCCGTATGGTTTCCATCAGAGCGTTCCTCTGTCTGTTTCTGATTTAAAGTGGAGCTTTGACTAAACCTGATCAATATTTTGCATGCCATGCGTGAAGAACCAGATGTTGGAAGTTTCCTATCGTTGGGAGGGAGGGGGTGAGGCACCCCCCATGACTTGCAGAAATCGATGTTCTCTGACAGAAGTTGGTTGGCTTTCCCAGGAACAATATATTCCTTTGATTTTCAAGTTGATTTCTCTTCTAACAAGGTTCTGGTTTAATATTTTGAATTTGTTTTCTGTGATACGGATAAATTCCCACAAGGGGGGAACTTCCCAGCGTGATGGGCAATGACTGCGCTGGTCCGGCGTCCCATCGCGTCCAGCAGCTCACAGCTGGTGTTGGTTCCTCCGTCACCTCGCCCTGCTCCGGCCCGCTCCGTTCCCCCGTCAGCCCTCTGGCGATGCTGCGCCATCTCCGGGGTGGCCTCGGTGGCGTTGGCACCCTCGGGCCTTGACTCCTGCGGCACGACGGGCGGGTGAAGCTGACCCAAGCACGAGGGATGTTTGAACGCGCGTGGAGTGGGAGCAAGAGAAGAGCGGGAAGCAAGGCGTATTTATTAAGCTGTTTAAAACAAATGTTTTCCTAAAATCCCCTCTCAAACACGAGCGGGACAGACTGCCTCTGGTTCCCACGGAGACCACGTCCTTGATGTTTCCTTGAACCTGTGGCCAGATTTGTCTCCGATTGCTGGCGGGGGGTTCCCTCTGCCTTCTCGCAGATGCTGCTCCTGAGCCCGCTGGCGTTGCGAGCTCGAGCGCTGCGTGGAGGACGGGGCCGCCCCGACGTGCCGCTCCGCTGGCGGGAGAAGGGGCTGCCCCCGCGCCCCCGGAGCGGGACCCCCAGCCCGCGGCGCGGAGGTCTCCGGGCCTCGCCAGCCGGTCGCGTGGCTCTTGCGCCCGGCTTGCTGGCCGTAGCTTTTTATATCGGAGGCCATTTCTCTCTCTGGCTGGGGGCGAGGGTAACGCACGCGAACAATAGCAGCGAGAGGAAGAAGAAGTTCTTATGAGGGAAAACAGCAGAAAATCTTTTGAGGGCACCAGTGGGATTAGTGCCCTAGTGGATTCTTCAAATATTACAGTGAATTTAATTAAATACATGGCGATCCCAAAAGAGGCTAGTCTAATTAGCCAGATCTAGAATACATTTATTCTCCTCGCTCGCCCTCCCAATCAGAAGCCTCAGCATCAGCTCCTATCCTATTTTTAATCATTCCTAGACTCAGAGGGCTCTCCTTCCTCCGCGTTAGCTAAGCACACAGCGCTGGGTAATATGTGTCTTTAATCTTATCTTAGCTGTAACTGAGATAATACACGTCAGAATTTTTACCAGAAGGTCCTGGCTGCACGTAGGCAATATTTTTGATTGACAAACCTTGAGATCGTATCCAGATCGCCTTACTTATGCGCCTTGGGTGAAGTGCATGGCGAGGAAGGGGCTCCATGAGATGACCCAGAAGACATAAAGAGGTCCTGAGGTTGGACGGCAGGAGCTGGCTCGGATTATTGCTCAGCTGAAGCGTGGGTGGGTGGTGGGAGCACTGAATGGCCTTCGGTGAGGAGCCTTGGGTGTCGTTTGGCTTTGGTAGCTGTTTTTCCTCCACCCGTGACAAGCCCTTACTGTGGGCCTGGGGAGGTGGCTGTGAGCTCTCAGCCCTGCGGCTGCCCGAGCCCAACGCGGAGCGGCTGTGCCGGGGCAGCTGTAGGCAGCGAGTTCTTCCCTCCGGTTGTGAGAACTAATAGCCGCATCCTTGGGATCCGTGACATGAAACAGCCATTCCTTTCCCTGGCGGCGTGGACCTCTGTGCCAGACGGCTGATAGATTTTGTCGAATAATCAGGGTATAACGCTCCCGAATTCGCTGTGTTGGCTGCGGTAGCGCAGCTTCAGAGGGTGACGAGGTTTTTTTCCCAAGTGCCGTGATCCCCAGCTGCGCGCTCACCATTGGCTTTGCCGTCGGGGTCGCCGTCACGGCCGTCTTCCAGGCCAGGCTGCTGCTTTCTTCCAGATCCAGGGCAGTAAAACCTTGATGCCAGGGAGCAGAGCGCTGGATGATGGATAGGATGGCACAGGCTCCGCGCTCCGCTCCCACACGCTGTTTCCAGGCCCTCTCGATCTAATGGGTTCATTGTGTTCTAGGATTGCTTTGGTTTTATTCTTCTTAGTTTTCAATGAGAATTTATCAAATTTAATTTTATCTGTTTGACGCGAAGTTGGATCCCCTCCCAGGATAAGCTTCAAATACGAAAGAATTAGCCATGCGTCGGTCACGAATGGTTGTTAATGTTGGATCTGGTATTTTCTTTCACTGGAGGAGCTGATCTCGCCCATCTCGACTTTTGCTTCTGCGCGCGTTTCTTGTTTTTCTTGCTTCTAAGCAGGAGCGTGCATGGTGCCTTGAGAATAAACAGGCTTGATCTTACTGTGTCTTTGTCAAAATGGGGTTTCTTACTTAATTCCCAGGTGGCTTTTAGCAGTTTACAGTGGCCTAACGCAGGGAGGCTGGAGACGATACAGGAATTCACGTCTCTCTGCTTTGTCCTTCACAGCACCTTCAGCATCACGAGAGCGGGGTTGAGGGCGAAAGCTGCTACTATCACTGTGTCCTCTGTAACTACTCCACCAAGGCCAAGCTGAACCTCATCCAGCACGTGCGCTCCATGAAGCACCAGCGGAGTGAAAGCCTACGCAAGCTGCAGCGCCTCCAGAAGGGTCTCCCTGAGGAGGAGGAGGACCTGGGACAGATCTTCACCATCCGCAAGTGCCCAGCTGCTGAGGCTGGTGAGTGCTGCCTCCCTTGCGTGAACGGGGTGGGCTCGCGGCTCCTCTGCCCCTCAGGGGTTCCCTAGCAGCCCCAGACCCTCTGCAGTTCCCTCCGGCTCCGTGGCTCTCTCGTTTCTCTTCCCTGCTGCGGGGATGATGCTTATCGCTTATCACGATATGTCACGGGAGTCCCGGCTGCCCGAGGCCTCCCTTGCCCCTGCAGCGTCCAGCGCAGCCCTGCCTTGCGGTGCTGGCGGCTCTGAAGCACCCGGTGCTTGCGCGCGTGCTCTGTTCCGTACTCGTAAGGGGTCCCCTCTGATCCGGCGGGGCTGAGCGCAGCTTTGCCGTGCAGAAGGGCGTATGGTTTTTCCAGTCGGCGTCTTAAACAGCGGAATACTGTGCGAGCGTCTAAAGGTACTGCGGCGTTTGGACTGCTCTGAGGAGCTAGCGCGCCGTGCTTCCGCAGATGCCCTGCAGCGTGCCACGTCCCGAGCAGCAGCGCAGCCTGGCCCGGCTTGGTCGTTGATTCCTGGTGTTTCAGCCACGTTGGGTCGGGCAGAGGAGCTGGGTGAGAGGGGTGGGCAGGAGAAGGGGCGAGCGTTTGTCTGGTTTCCTCGTCTCCTCGTGACAAGGTGGATAAAGCGAAGGGCTTGGGCGGAGCGCTTGCTCGTGCGGAAAGGACAGGTAACAGGAAAGGGGTTGCAGCTGTGAATCTGGCAAGGGAACACGCGCCTCAAGGGGCACGGCTAGGCTGGGCAAACAGAAATTGTACTTTGTTCAATCATTTGAAGGGTTAAGAAGCTTTTTATGTTAGGAAAAAGCAAGATCTCGCTAAGTCCTCTTTGGAGGGAGGAGGAGGAGGAGGAGAGCCTGCCCGAGTCGGCTGGAACCTGCGCCGTCAGGGGCGTGAAGGTGCTGGGGCTGGGGGGAAGCCAGCAAAAGCCTGCACAGCCCCCCTCTCGGCTTCAGCCGGGGCTTTCCTCCGTGGCCGCTGTTGAAATGGCCAACTCGCACAGAAGGGCGCTCCGAGGGACTGGCGTTCTGCACTCAGTGCACGCCGGGAGAAGGAAAGCGATCCCAGCTTAGGGGCGCTGAGAAAGGAAAGCAGCTCCAGGCGGAGGGGGGTGCAGTGGGTCTGAGAACGCCTCCCGCACCGCCGCCTGGGCTGCGTTGCCGCTGCGCGTTAGCCACGAGGCTCTGAAATACTGGCCAAACACCCGGAAAGCAAACCCCGAGATTTCTCAGGAAGAGTTAAATTCAGTCTCATGGAAAAAAGTGACCGATCGGTGAACTCGTCGGCCCAGTGGAGTCGAGGGCATGGAATATGCTTTCCCAAAGGTCACGGTGCCGGTGGAAGCGTGCTGTGGCTGCCGCGCCGTCCCGGAGGGGACAGCAGCACTTACAGCCGTCGCTTCTCCGCGATGTTCTGCTGTAGCGAACCGTTCAGCCTTCGGAAGGGTGCGCTGACCGGTGGGGTGCGGCTCGTGAGGCTTCTTAAAGGCGGAATGAGCGGAGAGGAGGAACCACCCGTGCCCTTTTGCGATGTACAGAGCGATCTTGAAAATCCTTGTTTACTTTGGACATTTGTGTTTGCTTTGTCTTTTACCTTAGAAGCCGTATCCTTCCCTGTACGTCCGCCAGGATTAGGGCATTGAGGTACTGAGGGAGCAGAGCTGACTGGCTGAGAGGGAAGAGGGTTTGTCGACCATTTTAAAAACTGTAATTTTTTTTAACTAAAAGGCTTGACAAGTTGCTGAAAAGAAGCCTTGATTTTAAAATACTTTGCTTTTTGAAATGGCTTGAGATAATTTCCTTTAAGGTTGTTGGTTCTCCAACAAAAACTGTCAGCAAACAAGACACTAAGAATTTCTTTATCGTATTTTATTTCAAAGATTAAAAATACAAGTAAGAATAAAACTCTCTAGAAGGCGGGGGGGAAACCTCTGGTCTGCCTTGCATGTCGCTTTGACCCGAGATGCTTCACTTCAGACGCCGTCGAGCGAGACTGCGCGGGCACGCACCCTGCCGGGGCGCTGGGGGCCGCGGGCACGAGGCGCTGGGCCCCTTCCTCGCAGTGACGGGGCTTGGATTTGGGCGAGAAGCTGCAGTCCCCTGCGGGGGACAACGGGTGCTTTAGTCTCCCGTTTATTCTGATCCCGATACGGAATATAAAGCGGGGTGAGCCCCTAGCCCCAGGCCGGCGGCTGGGCTGAGGCCGTATCCCGAGGGACGGCGTGTCGTTCCCCCTCCGTAGTACCGTGGTTTCTCTGCTGTGTCCCCGTTTGGGCTTTAGTGTTGTTTCCGGGGGGTGGGTGGGCTCTCCTCGCTGCCGCTGCTGAGGACGGGTAGCACAGGAAAGCCTTCCCTGTGCGTCAGGCACCGTGGCCAGAAAGAGCTTTCCCGCGCCGTGGCCGGTCTCCGCCGCGGGCCCAGAGGGGCAGCAGCTCTTTGCTGGTTTGCTGCATTGCACGTGCCGTGGATTGCTTTGGTGCTGCTGTTGCTCCCTGGTAATCATCGCTGCGATTCTCTCCCCCCTTCTCGTTAATTGTATTTGGTTTGACTTTGGTTTCCCTACAAATACGACGTTAGCCTGCGGTTTTTCCAAACTGAGTCCCCTTTTGTTACCACTGCTCTTTCAGAAGACTCTTAAAACGTTTTGGTCCTCACGGCTTTCCTACCTCCTGCAAAAGAGGGCGTCCCAGCCCCGGGCTGGCTGCTGGGGTGGTTGTGGAGTCCCCATCCCGGGAGATGCTCCAAACCCGATGGGCAATGCCGAGGCCCCGAGCAGAACCTTGGCTGGCGCCTGGCTTCCCTCCCCGTGGAGCTGCAGGAGCTCAGGGCAGGGCTGAGCCGGCAGAACGCTGCTCCCGGCTTTGCTGCCCGGCTTTCCTGCTGGCCTGGCCGCCAGCTGCTGGTTTGCTGCTGGTTTGCCACAGCATTAGCACTGGTTTGCTGCTGGTTTGACTCAGGAGTGGTGCTGGTTTGCTGCTGGTTTGCCTCGGCAGAAGTGTGGCACATCATCCCTCTCCTCGCTCCTCTGGCGTGCGTGGCCAAGAGCGAGCAGTCACGAGGGGTCACGTCGCAGGGGTCCCGAGTCCCCGGGGGTGGTGGGGTCCAGCCGGCGGTGGCTGCTGGTGGTGGGGCAGACTCCTGGGCCAGCCGTGACCCGAGGTGCCAGCACATGGCAGCCACGATCCCTCCCGCTGCTGCTGGAGACCTTTGTGGCTTTGCTAGAAATGCGGAGAGATTTCTCCATCGCTTTTTTCTTTCCCCAGCTTCACCCAGTTTGTGCCCACCTCCTGACCCCGCTTCACCCGCAGGCGCCGGTCGCAGGGATGAAGGGCAGCTCAGCGCAGCCGTGCGTGGGGCGGGACTGCGGAGGGGAGTGCGCGTGGTGCCTCGTCCCTTCCCGTCCCTCGGCCCTGTGGCAGGGAGCGGGGGCTGGGGTTAACCGCCCTGTCCGTCTGTCCGTGCGCCCGCTGGCGCGTGCAAGCATGTGGGAAAAAGCATTGCTGTCGCTGGGGTGGGGCGCGGATATTTGCTTGTATGGATGCGTCTCAATCTGTTGGAAGAGAGTGTCTGATCATACCTTAATTAGTCCTCTAACAATCTACAAAGGTCAGTGCCAATTGCCTGTTCATTTACATTTGTAATTGTGATGGTTCTTGATTGCACATTAGTTGCAAGTCGTTCCCTCCCGCCCCGCAGCAAACACCCGCGGCAGCCCGGGCAAGGCCCCGCAGACACAAGGACCTTTGTCTGCCCGTGCCAGCGGCGCGGCCCTCGCCCAAGCGGCGGCCTCTTTTATGGACGGGAGCTTTGGAAGCTGCGCGCCGCTTCCAGTAAAGGGATGATGAAGTCGTTGGCAGGGAAATTACATGGACACCAGGCAAGAAACCCAATCCTCCTTGAACTGGATAATTAAAGACAATTAAACTTTTCTGCTTGCTCTGAGCAGTGTGCTAATTACGCGGGAGATGGGGAAGCGGGCCCGGGCTGGACGTTCAGCTGTTGTGTTGATCAGAAGAACACGGCTCTAGGGGTGGGGGGTTATTTTCCTCTGTGGGGTATTTTTGGACATCTATTGCTGTGGTATCTTGGCTGCTGCCGCTACAGCAGATGTCAGCCCCTCGCTGCCGAAGCATCTGTAGAACGTTACCCATAAGCTAATTGATTTTTAATGATGGGGGTTTAGAGAAGGGAAAAAACCAAACCCATAATAAAAAACAAAGCGTTCTCAAGATGCAGGGATGGATGCACTTATGACTCATTAGGTAATGATAGACATAAGGGTGAAACAACCTGCACCGAATTTTCATTCTGGTTTTGAAAGCGTTTCCTTCCAGAAGGCATCGCGTACAGGCAGCCCCTTTTATAACTCGGCCAGGCGTGCGCCCAGCAGCCGGCCCGGAGCGGCAGCGCCAGCCCCCCTGCGCGCCCCGTCGCATCGCTCTCCGCTTGCCGTCCGCGCGGCTGTGGGTGTGTTGTGGCCCCAGCCGCTGAGCCCGCTTCTCTTCGGGCGAGTGCTCTTCGTAATTAATGTTTCCTCCCTCGCCCGTTTCTCCCGACTCTCCCTCTTTTCCATCTCCGTCCGCTCTCCCTTTCCGTAGCTGTCCTCCTGCGGGAGGAGCAGAGGGGCTGTGTGAGTCCTGAATTTGTCGGCACCTTTGAAGAGAAATGAGGACTTTAGCAGAGGTGAAGGCAGAGGGCAACTTGCGTGGCCAAGGGGCTGCGTTGGTAGGAGCGAGCTGTGGGTGCCGCTGCGGCTGGCGGCGAGGTCCCTGCCCCGAGGCACCGGCAGCCGAGGCCGAGACCACCCCGCCGTGTCCACGGAGGGAGCAGGGCACGGCACGGGAGAGGCGTGCGCCTTTCTCCTCCTCTTCCAAGGCAGTCTGAGTGCCGCCGTCTGGACACAACCCGTGGGACTGTGGAGAATGCTTTTGAAAATACAAGAAAAAATGTGGCAAGTGAGCCCCAAAAAGTCAGGTTTGTTGGTCTTTACAGTTGTGTTGGAGGCCATTACAGGGCTTAGTGGGACGAATAAGGTGGCTTGTGGAAAAGTCACGTGATATTTAGTGGGAAATGCTGACCATTTCTCAACTCTGTGAGCCATCCTATAGACTCTTGTACAAAGGCTTGTATCCTTACTGTGAAAATCTGTAGGAAGGCTGAAAGTAAGGTTGAATACCACCTTCTACTCAGTGAGGCTCTAGATTTTTTTTCTTCACGCCATATACTTCTGGAGAACCTCTTTGTCCTTGTGGAGGTAGGAGTGTTCCCTAGGAGCAGGCTAAGCCAGCCGGAGATAGCACTCGTAGTTTTTGAAGAACTTCGTTGCTGGGTGCGCACCGCAAGGGGATGCCGCAGCCTCCCGTTGCGCTGCCGGAACCGGGCCCCTCTGGTGGACGTAGCATTTCAGCAGCCCCGCTAACCTCTGCCAGATCCCTGGCAGCCATCTTCGTCCAACACACAAAGTCATTGTTGGGGCCCTCGCGTGTGAAGAGCGAGGGCAGGCGCTCGGGAAGCCGCTGCGAAACCGGGCCAGGCGCGGTCAAAAGCCCCTTTGTTTGGGCAGGAAAGGGGCTGGGGCGGCGTCAGCGGGAGCATCGCTGCCTGCCCGCCGCCCCGTGCCCGGCCTCGCTGGGGCGCCCGTGCCGCTCAGACAGCGAGGGGCCGGCCACCCTCCCCGCCCCAAACAGGTTGGTGACAGTTATTTAGAGGAATACCTTTACCGTGAAGCTCCGTTCTGAAAGCCGCTGGCCCCCAGAGCTTCCCGGGAGGAGGGGAGACCCCCGGGCAGAGGCGGATGCGCTGTCCATCCACGGCGTCCTTGTATTTCAGTCTCCAAACTTCGGAAGGGCTGCGAACTGTAGACTGCCATCAGGCTGTGAATCTGTAAGGAAACCAAGCCTGTAAAGAGGACTGAGGTACAGCTAGAGCAGTCGCCAGGTGAGAGAACCCCACGTGGTTTATAAAGGGTCGTTACCAAACTGAGCTGGGCTCTGCCTGGGGTCCTTGCAGCGCGCTGGATGCTCCTGCGGCGCTTGCACCTCTGCGTTCGCTCGGGGTCACAGGAGACACCTTGCTCATGTGCCTCTCCCGTAAAAGCGGTGTTATAGCGGCACCAGGGATGCGAAGGCATCGCCGTCAGCAGAGCGGTGATGGTAACGGGGACCAGAGGCCAGTTCCGGCGTGGTCGGGAGCAGATCTGTGCGTGGGGCACTCGGGGGGTGGTTTGCAGCGTGAGGAGGTTTCTCTTGGACACAAGTCCCTGTGGAGCAGAAGGGAGGCTCGATGTCAGCCCCGCTTGTCAGTTTAAATTCGTGGCTCGGAAGCCCCGCGGCGTGCGCTGCCCTCCCCCGGGGCGGGGGGTTGCTCTCTGGACTCCCCCCTCTCCCGTCCGGGCTCCCCGGTTCTCCCCCGTCTCCCGGCGGCCGTGCCCTGGCCTTAGGAGCCGTGGTCGGCCCAACGGGGAAACGAAGTGAAACAAACGGTGGAGAAAGGGGAAGGGGATCTCCCACAGAGACCTCCTGCGAGGGGAACCGTCCTGTTGTTTTCCCACCCCGAAGAGTGGGCGACCGTGCGAGGCATTTCTCATTCACAGTCATCAAGCACGGAGTAATTATTAATGTAATTCGTTACAACGGGGATGCGAGACGCTCCTTTGGAGTGGATTTTTTATGATTGCGGGCTCCGTACTTGCAGTGGAACTTTAAGACTTTTGAAATGAAAGTGGCTAATGCCAAATGGTGTTTCTCCCTGCTTGAAATAACTCAGATTTATTAAGATTTGATGTCCTTCACTTGGTCTCAATTAAAGAAAATGTGGTCATTGCTAATGCTGGGGAAGCATGCGTGTTGCTCTCCTACATCTGATAGAGGTAATGGAGGGTTTCAGAAGGGAGTAATTAGTTTGCTTTTGTAAGACTCTCTCCACTTTTCCATGGGACTTAATTGCACGCAACAATTAAAAACTTCCCCGAGCAGATCCCTCGTCCAGCTCTGCAGGCAGCGGGAGCGCGCGCCGGCTCTGGCTCTGCGGGCAGCGCGCAGATTTGCCGGGCTGGAACGTGCGGCCCTCGCAGAGCGCCAGGGAGGAGCGAGGTGCGAGGTGCTCGCAGAGGGATTTGGTGTGAAGTTCCCCACCTGGCGCGAGGAAGGGTGCCCAGGTAACGTCCCGCACGCCGTCTCCTCCGGCTGCCCCTGCCCCTCACGGCTGGAGAAGCTGCTGCGGTCTGGTGCGCCTGCCAGCCACCCTCCCCTCCTCAGGACGAGGTTCCCCCCGCTGGTGTCACCTCGCTTCACGTGCCTCCCCTTGCCATTTCCAGCCTCGTCCTTGATTGACACATTTAATAATGTGCCAACCCAGATGACACCCTGAGCTCCTGTGTGCAAACACCGGACGCTGCCCGGCTTCATTCGCTCCTCTCAGGCTCCTTGCCCCGCTCCGCTCCCCGCAGCCCAACGTTGGCCTTTCCCACTACGCTGTCTGCAGCCCCCTGAAGGCAGCAGCCCGCTCGGTCTGCGTTTCCCAAGCGTTGCGTGCAAATCCAGCCAAATCACCGGCGCACGAGTGGCCAAAGCGGAGCTCGGTGCGCGTTGCAGGGGTCCCCGGGGGGGGCTGGGAGGGCGGCCGGGGGCCGAGCCGCACGCACCCAGCTTTGTGCCGGGGGCCGCTTCCGCAGCTCTGCGGTCCCAAGGGGCGATCCGCTTCTGCCGCCTCGTCCCCGGGCGCGGGGAGCGGGACCGGGACCGGCTGTTGTCCGGTGTTGAGGAAACACTCACCCACGGCGCAATGGCATATGTGAAACAGCAGCGAAGAGGAAAACAGCTCTTGGCGATCCCTCCGTTAAGCTGATTAAGCTCGCGTTCCCCTTCGCTGCAGCGTTTCTGATCTCTCTGCCAGCCCCACGAATGCCCCCACATGCAGGATTACCGTCCTGTTTTCCAAGATCTCTGGTCATGTGTGTTCGTTTAAAGCAGGAGCGCAGCTCGTTGCTCTCCCCTTTGTTGTTCTGCTGAACCTTGGAATTTTTTCATTTTTTGTGGATTGAGTGGCTTAAGGACCTCTTACCTCTCCAGCCAGTTCCTGTCGGGAGCGGGGGTATTTCTGTGCGGGGTCCCCCCCGGAGGGTGGCCAGAGGCTGGGCGGGTAGCGAGCTCTCGCCTTCCTAGCTGGGCAGAGGGGCAGCTGGAAACCCTTGGCTCTGCTTTAGTTCCGTGGCGCTTTAGTGCTGCCAAAATCCAGCAAGCGGGCGTCCCGCGGCCGTGGGCCAGGGCTGCCGTGCGCAGCCGGCTCCTGCGGAAGGCCTGGGGACGTGAGGAGGGCCGCGTGCTTTACCCAAGTCAGTCCCCGCAGGGCACTTCTAAGCCCACGTAAGGGGACTTCTCGGTCCCGGTATTATCCCGCAGCAGAATTTGTAACTGGCCCCTCCTGGCCCGCTTTCCCCCACCCAAACCATGGAGAAGGCTGCGCCCATCCCAGCAGCATCTTCTGTCTTTGCGCCCAGGGGACACCACGGGGCTGCTGAGGTCTGGCTTCGCGGAGTGCAGGGATGAAGTTGGTTCCCCTTTCGTATCTGGCAGAGGCAGATTTCCTTTGTTATTTATTTTTTGGGGTTGGTTTTGAGTTTAAAGTAAAAACCGGTTGTGCCTTAGCTCTGTTTTGACCAACCAGCAGCGGATAGATAATCTCTAAAGGATATGAAAGGTTTAATCATTTTAATTTTGTTTTTATTAATGTTTATTGTGACTTTTTTTTTTCATGTGCCCCTGGTAAAGCAGGGGGGTAGGAGAGACCCACGCAACCCCCCGAGCATTCGCTTAATGAAACTCTCTAATGGGAGGCGCCTGGCGGGAAGGAAGTGGTTGGGTGGCTGGGCTGGGGAAGGCAGACCAAAGGCACGCCGCAATATCGCTGAAACGTGGCAGGAATCTCATAAACTCCCCATCTCGCTCCAGCAGACACTTGTCACTGGGAGCTCATGGCTTTCATTAAGCCGAAAGAGAGGAAGCGCTGACGGCTGACTTGTTCCAGAATGTTTTTCTTGTTCGTCTGCATCTTAAAGCCCTTTCCACTTAAGAAAAGCGAAGGCGAAAACATCACCAGATGCTGCAGTAAAACGCGGGGAAGCTCCCGGTCTCTCTCCTGCTCTGCTTTTTGCTCCCCATCCAAACAAAGTGCGGAGCCCGCCCAAAGCCAGGTTGGCGGAGCGCGGTGTCCTCCCGAGCTCGAGCAGCTGCTGTTTAACTGGGGACAGAGGAGTCGCGGCCCCGTCCCCGCAGCCCCGCGCCTGGTGCTCAGTCTGGTCACCAAAAGCGCCGCTGCCAGCTGCACCTTCTGCTGCTCTCCCCCGTTTCTCTTCTCCCCTCCCGCCCTTCCCGTTTTGGAACAGGCAGCTCTTCTCTCGAGGACTTCGAGGTGGTGGTTGCGGTGCTGCGGGGTAAATCCAAGACTGAAGGGCTCTCCCTTTTGGGGGTGAATTGGTAAAGCCGTGAGGTGCTGCCGGTGGAGCAGCAGGAGATGGCGCAGCCCTGTCTCAGGATGGGTTGGAGAGGGGTTAGGTGTCAGCGGGAGCGATGCGGGACTCACGTTGGCAGCAAGTTCAGCTCGTGTTCTCGTCTTTAAAGTCTCGTCAGCAGAAGCGTGCTGCTTCTGTCCACACCCCGCGCTTGCCTGCGTGCGGTCTCTGGCTGAGCCCCCTGCTTTGGCGTTCTGGGAGAAAAAGCAACCTTCCAGAAGCTCAGCCACGCGTGCTCCAGCCCCTGTTCCTCCACCGCCAGCCCTACCTGGTGATGTTCATCTCCATGGCGTTTGCACGGTAGCAGCTCGTGTCCATACCTTCCCCACAGGCTGTACTGTTCTAGCGATCGCTGCGCTGCTGTTTTCTCCCTTTCTACACTCCTGGGCTTCAAATTAAATATATCTGGAATGAACGTGCCTTCCTCTGTGTTAACAGGTTAATGAGCCTGGAGAGTTGCCTCCCTTCCATGCTGATAGCTTGACGCCTTCTTTCCCACTAATTTGCCCGATAACACATTAAGCGGGGACAGTGGCAGAAAGAAAACTTCAGTCCTGCTCAGCTGGGCACAGGCTTCGTGTCCAAAGGCAAGGGTTTAACTTGTTTGTAAGTGAAGAGTGGTGTCGGGTGAGGAGGGGCTGCGAGCAGGAGAACTGCCCGCCAGGCTTCGTGCCCAGGCCCTCGCCGGGGAGCTGCTGTACGGCACGGTCCCGCAGCCGGCCTCGGCCGTCGCTGATTGCTGGGCGCAATTACCGGTGCAGAACGAGACCTCTGCTTCAAACCGGCCGGACTCTGCGCCAAGCAGAGCAAACCTGCAGCCCGCTCGTCAGCGCGGCTCCTGCTCCCTGGGCGCCGCTCTGCTCCCTGCCTGGAGGAGCCGCCGTGCCCCCTGCAGCATCCCGGTGTCCTGGGGGCACGGCGACCCGACAGACCCGCCGGCCTCGGCGACCCGACAGACCTGCCCAACCTCGGCCCCCCTGCCCGGCCGAGCAGCCCCCGCGCCGGGCCCGTGCCAGGAGGAGGGGTAGGAAGGGTAAGCGGGACCCCCGCCTGCCAGACGGTGCTTTGGGGGTTGCTGCAGCTGACAGAGTTCCTCCCACACCCAGTTCTGGTTTCTCCGTGGCGGGCAGCCTGGAGTCTCGCCGAAGGACTCCTGCAGAGCCCCGGGAAGCTCGGCACTGCGGCGCTCTGCCGCTTCGTCCCCGCTCGGTCGTACAGGCTCCTCCGTGAGGGGCGTCGGAGGCTGAGGCTGGTCCCCTGGCGTGGGGTTGGCCTCGGCTGCACGCTTGGGTGTTGTGTCCCGGCAGCACCTCTGCGAGGTGGCGGTGTCCAGGAGTCCCCTGCGCTCGGCTGCGCCCTGCCCGTCTGCAACGTGTCATCCCTAGTGACCCTTCCTGGCCGGCTCTGGGATGGGGGATAAAGATGGAAGCTGTGCTGGAAGCCGGGCGTCTTCTCCAGACTCGTGACCGTGTTTCCTGACTGCTGCTGCTCAGGGCCGGGAAGGGGGTTGACTCCTCGCTGATGCCGAGGCCAAGAAGGAGTTGCGGTAGCACCAGCCCTGGCCAAGGACTGCGCTTTCCTCTCTGGAGGAGGCATCGGCAGGGCGCCGGGCGCTGGCGGGCGAGCGCTGGCAGCTCAAAGGGGCGCAGAGCTGCCTCGGAAGGTCTCCCCCTGCAAGCGAGAGCTCACACGGCCCGGGCTGGCAGGACGTCCCCAGGCAGAAATGCCAGGCTTGTTTCCCTTCCGCAGTTTCACTGCAGCGTAAGGAGAACAAGGGAAGAGATGTGGGATGGTTTGTGTTTCTCGTGGGGTATGCACACAGACTGGGGGGACGCTCCCTCCGTGCAGCTGTAATTCTCTATTTTTCCCTTTCTCCTGAAAATGCTGCGCTCTTTATGTAAAAAAAGAGTTCTTTCAAAAGGGTGTCTGAGCCAGCCTAAGCAGGGAGCTCCCCCGAGGCTGGCCGAGGCAGGACCGGCTGCGCTGGGCTGTGCCACCGCGTCCTGCAGGAAGCAAATCCACGCGGAAGAGGAAGCGGCATGGCTGGGGGGGATGCAAAGGGTGCTTTTAGGGGGCTGTTCTGTTCCTCACGCGGGACGTTTATACTGGATTTCTGGTCTCCAGCTCCATCTTTTCATCAGAGAGGAAACTGCAGGACAAGCTCTCTCCGTACCTGCGGTGCTTTGTCACCAGTGGCTGTAGCAGAACCTGCCCGTGTGTTTCTGGGGTGGGCCAAGTTACGCTGGCTTCTTGCCGTCGGTGAGAACGCCTGGCCAGATGTTTAATGCAGAGAGTAACGGAAAGGTCGCCGCATGAGCCTATGGAGGACATCAGTCTGGTCCAGAAGCAGCCTCTGGGCCTTGCGTTAGCAAAGCCACTAAGCACACGTTAGCTTTGTCCTCGATGTTTTAAACATTTCTGACTTACAGATGATAAAAATGTGGCTGATTTGTTTCAGCGGTTCTCAGAGATGTTCAAAAATGGAACCCCAGAAATCTGGATGACTTTACAGTCCTGATATCGATCGACAGAAGTAAGTTACCTCTCGATTTAGGGTTTCATCCATGGAACAAGAGGAATATCTGCTTACTCTTCAAGGTGGCTGTGAAGCACGACTCCTTGCCGTTTGCCATGTACTTTTCGATCTGTGGAAGGGGGAGGGGGAATCCCTTCTCATGGCCTTTCTTTCAGGTCTTCAGAGACAGAAAATTGTCCTTCCAAGTGCCAAACGCACAGGGGGGTGCTCTCGGCCGTGCCCCTTGAGCAGGCTCCTCTCGGGCTGGCCGGCCCAGGCAGTTCCAGGGAGAGGGAGGGAGCGCGGGGGAGCTTTCCCAGAGCTTGCCCGCTCAGGCCCGTACCGTCAGCGCGCCCACGGGCCGCCCCGTGGGGAGGCGGATTTGAAGCTTGCTGCCCTGAGCGTGCTGATGCGGGGCTACCGTGTGGGCTGCGCTGCCCTGTGCAAGAGAAGCGGTTATTTATAAAAGCTGATGCAAGCCTGCCGGGTCACGCTCAGTGCTGGAAGAGAACGTCCTGCTCCTTCCCTCCCGTCAGGGAATATCCCTGCAGAGCATCGGTTCCTCTCCTGCCTGTTTCTGACGCTTCCCTGTCCTGATTCTCTCAGACTTCGTGTCTGATGGTTTGATCTGACTGGCAGGGCTGGAGAAGGAGTCTGACCTAAATGAGAAAGTGCTTTGAGATCGTTGTTCAGAGGAGGCGTTACGAAAACGGAAAGTGTTCTCATCCTGCAGCTCGTTTGTTAGGATTATGGACTTAATTGCAAGAGATACAGAGCTTGGTTTCTGCGATTGATTTTGTTTTTCTTTGAGAGCCGTAGGCAAAATGAGATTGTGGACGTTATCAGTGGGATGATTTGTGAGCCGAGGTTCTGCAGCAGCTGGCACGGGGCTAGGCGTCACCCCTGGCCTGACCCGCCCCGGCGCCCTGGCTGCCGCTAAGCGTCCTTTGCCGAGCACGTCAGCAGAACGCTCTGCGGTGGACTTGCGAGCGGTCTGGTGTTGGCCTGTGTGTCTCAAATCCTCTTGCTTCCCTTTCCTTCTGCACGGCCTATTGATCCTCTGGCGACGGCATCAAAGGCCTCAGAAGGAGCTGCCACACGCATTTATTTTTCCACTGAAAACCTGAGATTGTTTAAGAACGTGTCTGCCAACGCCAGTGTCTTGCTCTGGCTGCTTCAGAAGGGAATTTGGGCACCCAGAAGCAAATGGTCAATAAAGGTCTCATCCCTATGCCCACTGAAATGCAGTTCATGCCCTTGAGCAAGAAGGTTTCCGTTTCTTCCAAATAGGCAGCTTGCTTTTCTAAGTTGTACATTTTGATGCCCTTGCCGTATATTTTGTTTTGACCTCCATGATTTCTTGAGGCCACAAGTTCCAAAGGTTAATTGGGAGCTGTATGAGAAAGCATTACCTGTATTTGCTTCAAATTTGCATTTTTTCCGTGTTCCTTGTCCGTCCTCCAGAGACCGGAGGGCGAGAGGAGCGGTGTTGGTCCGGCTCCCTTGAGCCAAGCTCCAGCTGGATGCTCCTCTCGGGGCCACCTGACTTCCGAGCAGGCAGCCCCGATCTCCTCCTCCCGCTCTGCGTAGGTCCCTCTTCCCACCCCCCTGCTCAGCCTTCCCGTCCAGCCGTGGCCACCTCCTTACTTAACTGACAGTGTGTAATTTTTTGCCCTGTTCCGCACCCTGTGTCCTCGTGTTGTTCCCTTCCCACCCGCTCCGTCAGCCGCAGGTTCCCTTCGCCCTGCCTGCAGGGTGCCCTGCCCTTTTCCGAAGCTGGCGCAATGCGCTCGGGGTCCTCCCTGCCCCTGCGTTGGACCCCCAGCCCTTAAATCTCGCCTCTCCTGGGATGGGGCGTGCGGGGCCCCTGCGTGTCCCCTGCTATCGCTCGCCCCCCGGCGCGAAGGGGCAGAACGGGGGGCGGCCCGAGCGTGGCTTGCGCGCGCCCGTCTGCGCTGCCGGCATCGGCGCGGGGCGGGCGCTCCTGCTCCTTCTCTGGGAACCGCGCTCTCATTTGGTTACCAATTAAGCTGAAGCGTTCTGGCCTTTTCCATCCTCCTTTTCATTGTTCGGAAGGGTGAATTAGGGCTTGGTGTTCAGGATTGTTCTCCGGCCTCCGCTGCTACTTTGCTGCCTCCTTTGTGGCCAAACAATGGCATTAATTTGGGCCTTGGCGGGCGGGCAGGCAGTCTGGCAGCGCACAGCGCCTGTCCGTTCCACTTCACTTGTGCGGCCACCTCTCCTTTCCACATCACCTACTCACTTTTCTCCTCCCGTTCTTTTCCCCCCGTCCCCTTTTGTGCGTGCCCGCGTGTGCGCGGCGTGGAGGATCGCTCGGGGTTTGTCCCGTTCGGTCTGGCAGGGGTTGGAGATCGCAGCTGGGATGCTGAGCCGGGGGAAGCAGGCGTGCGGGCGACAGGGAGCCAGCAGACCTTTCCCGCTGCGCTTGCCGGCCGTCCTGCGCCCGATGGGGTCTGCGGGGCGGGAGATGGGTCGTGCCCCCCCCGCCCCCCGTTCCTCTTCCGTGGCCCCGAGCGGTGCCGTGAGAAGGCAGCGGGGTGGGGAGGATGGCGCGCTCCTGGTTAGGGGACAGAGGGACGCCGGCAATGCCCCATGACGGCGGGAGCGCGGGCGGGAGCTGCGGAGGGCGCTGGCACGGAGCCGCGGCGGGGGCCCGGGCACACGGGGGCCCTGAGCAGCATCAGCCACGGGAGCGCGGGGCCCGAGCGGGGCCGTGGCCAGCGCCAGGGGAGGGAGTTGGCTGCTCCCCTCTGCTGAGCCCCCGAACGCAGCAGCAGCCTGGGGCCACCGGGGCTCAGGGAGGTCCCTGTGGTGGCCATGGGCCGGGGGCCAAGCGCCGGCCGCTGTCCGTGCCCCACCGGCGCTCTGCGGGCCCCTGGGCGCCGCTTTGGCCTGCACCCATGAAGGTGGCGGGCGAAGGGGACGCTGCGGGGCGGCCGGGCGTCACCCGCGCTCATGCCGGCTCCCCGTGGTGCTTGGCAGCAAGCAGCCGCTGCTGGCTCTGCTCTGGATTTCGCCTTTCCCACGGATTGATGGCAAGGGAGGACGCGTGTGCGAGGTCAGGAGCACGGCAGCAGCTCTCCGCCGCCGCCGAGCACCCGCTGCCCCCGTGCCACCCGCTTCCTCCCAGCCGCGCGCCTGGGAAGCACGGGGACCCCCTGCTTGTGGGGTGCGCTGGCGCAAGCGATCCCAACCAGCCAGCCCAGCCCTCCAGGTGACAGCCCCGGCCACCGCCGCGTGCATCGGTTCTGGCGGTGACTGGCACGCGTCCCTGGAGTTCTGTGGTCGGTTCTGTTTATGCTTGTGCTGCTGCTGAGGGGTGCAGCGTGCCCCCTGTGGGTGCGAGGAGGAGAGCAGTGGCGTAGGGTGCAGCGCCCAGGGCTGCAGGGCCAGGGACGGGGCCGGTTTTGGACCGTCTCGCACAAGGGGGTAGCACTGGTAAAAGGGAAGGAGGGAAAAGAGGTTTCACCAGAATCGCCAGGATTCTTCTGAAATGGCAGAAATGGGAGGAAAGGCAGGGAACACCCGCACGTCGAGGACGGGCTGTTTGAAGGATGCAGTGGGGTTTGCAGTGCCTCTTGCTGGCATAGAGCATCGCACCCTCCGAAACTGGGTACCGCGAGAGAGGGAGGATTGAGAGGTGGGGTAAGGGAGGAAATTTACTTCTGGTCCCCAAAGGTAATTAATAGGAAACAAGAGGCACATGAAGCACCCATCGGAGGGGAGGCTGCGCCCAGTGGTCCGAGTTGCAGAGGGAAAGACGCCAAAAAAGAAAAGCGTGGCGAGATTAAAATCAGGTGGAAGAGGTCAAGGCTTTTCACACGTTAATTGGAGTGGTTCCAAAATGAGCCAGGTGATAGTTCCTGTTTCGTTTCCTAAATCGGGTGGGATGACAGCCCCGTGCGCTCTCAGGGAGCCGCAGGGAGGAGGAAGAGTGTGGTCCTGGGGCCAGTGGACCCAAGTCAGAGAGCTTGGATCTCACTGGGGAACTTCGGGAGCTGACCAAGGGCGTGCGCAAATCTGAAAGTCGGAAATGTGAAGGTAAGTCTGGTGTGTGGCCGTACCCCAACGTCGGCCGTGCCCGGCTGGGTTGGGTCGCAGCTCACGGGAGAGCGGTGACCCTGTGGCGCTCTCAGCTCTGGATCCTTTCTTGTTTTCTTTTAAATAATGTGAAAAAGGACTGGAGGAGCGGGAAGCCATTGCCCACGGTCGGTCGTTGCTGAGGGTGTAAGGCGGTGCTTTCCCGGGCCCTGTGCAGAGCAGCGGTTCCAGCGTGGCCAGCGCAGTGACGAGAGGGGGGTGTTCCCCACGGCCTGGCCTCCGGCCCCGTCACGCGCCCGCGTGCCTCCCGCCGCCTGCGGGCTCTGCCGCCGCGCTGCAGAGACGCCCTGCGGGTCCCGCGGCTGCTTCAGCCCCGGGGCGAGCTGCCGTGGGCTCGGCGCTCCGCCTCTCTCGGCCGAGATGTTCGCACAAGACGGGTCTCGCTGCTGGCCCGCGGCCGGCTTTGGACCCCGGCTGGGTCTCCCGGTCCGAGGGAGCGTGGCGGGCGAGGTGGCTGCCTGGCGTGGGGCGAGCGTGTCCCCCGCCGTCCCGAAGGCAGCAGCCGACGGCATCAACGCAGCGCCCGCACGCAGTCAACAGTTCCCTTTCTTCTGCACAAATTGGCAAGGACTAACCTTGTCATATCTAGTGCAGCGCTAACGGGCGCCTGCCTCCAAGGGGTAATCATGCAGGCATAAATTCGGAAAGTTGCTAAGCTATGAGCAGTCTTATGAGCATTAAAAGTGTCCTCTTTGCCAGAAAGGTCATTCATAACTTGGCTGCGCCACTGATGTACAGTCAGTGATATTGATTGATTAATGTATAAAAAGCACCAAATCCATTTGCTTCTATGAAAGAGAATAAAGTGCAGTCGACTCTCTCTTTATTTTCACCTCATCCTTTTGTTTGAAGGACGTTTTTTTTTTTCTCTTTTTGTTTTGCCAGCTAGGTTTAAGGGGGTTACAAAAAGCCAGTTTCTGCCAAGTAATGCGTTCACAAAGGGAACATTGATTCACATCAGTGTCGCTTGAATTACCCTTAAAGGTTTGCCAAGGAGTTGTTCTTATATTAACCTTCTGTTCATCAAAGACTAAATAAATAAATAAGTCATAAAATCGGCTTCACTGCCCGCGCTGGAGTTGGATGCAAAACAGGAATGTCTTCTGTTAGGAATTTGTGCTCCAGGTGCTGCTGCTCAGCCCCTCTCCCCCACGCCTCAGCCCTTCTCCCTCCTGCAAAGCTGCTTCCTCCGGAGCCCCCCGGCCGGCCCCGCTTCTCCCCTCTCCCGCTGCGAGCGCTCTCCCTCCCTGCCCTGCTCCGGGGCGGCACCGCCGGGGCCTCTCGGGCGGCACAGGGTGGGAATTCGCTCCGGCACAGGGTGGGAATTCGCTCCGGCACAGGGTGGGAATTCGCTCCGGCACAGGGTGGGAATTCATTCACCACTCCAGCTGCGAGATCGGTTCTGAGCCGCTGCCGCTCCGCGCGTGCCGCCCGGCTGCCCAGGAGCCCCGGCCATGGGGACGGGCGGGCAGGGCGGTGGGACGGGGCCCTGCCAGCACCGGGGGCGAGGAGGGGTTCAGCCTCGCGGGTCAGAGCCTGCGCGCGGTGGAGACCCAGCCGGCCGGGGCTTGGCTGCCTTTGCAGTGGCCGCACGGGTGCTGGGACCGGGTGCTGAGCCCCCAGGACCCTGGGTGACCTGCGGGTGCAGTACTGGCTCCGTTCTGAACCTGGGCAAATGTTGATGGGTTCGGGGCAGGGGGATTCCTGCAGGGGGTATTTTCTGAAGGATTTTGTATAAAACGTTGATTTAATCATTGCGAGCTTAACTCGCACGACTTCTACAGGGAAAGTTCTCCTCGTGACAGCCCAGGACGTTCTGCCCTGGCTACTCCTAGCATTCTTCTCCTTCACCTTAGGTCCCCTTTGTTTTTCTGGGCTCCTTTGGTCACTGGTAATTAATTACACGTTGTTCTCGTTTCCTTCTGGTTAATTCTAAAATGGGAGATGTTCTTGTGCCCGTGGAGCTTTGTGCAGCAGCATCCCACCTTTGCATCTCCAGGGTGCACCCGCACTGTCCATCCCAAATTGTCCTCTCCCGAGCGAGTGCAGTAAGGGTGTAGCGGTGACCTGCTCCTTTCGGGACGATGCCTGGGGAGCACGGGTCCGCGTGGTTGCTGTTCTCGGCAGCAGGAGCTGTGTTGCTTTTTGTTAGTGGTGTTTAACCAAACTCAGGTGTTTTCACTCGGCCCCTGTTCCAAAACCCACCAGGGACCGTCCTGCTTTTCTGAGGACTGGAGTCATTTCTCCCCTTGAGCAGGGAGTCTCTTTGGCTTTGTTCTGCGCGTCAGGCAGCTGTGCGCGTCGCCCTCGTCCGTAACGCACAAAGCCGGGATGTCAGCCCCACTTAGGAACGTCGCTGCCTGAGCCGTCCCCACCTGGCTGTCACGACAGACAGCCTTCCCCAGCGTGTGAGCGTCGTGACGGCCCCCCGGTCCTGCGTGTCGGTTCGGATAACCCGAGCCGCTCGTCCGCGAGCGGTACAGAAGCCCCTGGCTTCCAGCTCAGCCGCGCGCCCGTGCTGGTGACCTCCCTCGGCTCCCGAAGCGCCGGCTGCAGCAGCCGAGGGACCGGGCTCCCGGCCCCGCCGTCGGGTCGGGCCCCGGTTCCGCCGAGGGCTGCGAAGAAGAGCAGCGGTGATAACCCTACGGGCTGCGGGGGCGCGTGCTTCGGCGCACACCAGGGTTGGCAGGGCGAGCAGGGCCGGCACGGGGCCATCTTCCCCGCGTGTCTCCCTGCCTACGCGTTTGCTGGCTCGGTGTGAGTGCCGTGGTGAGCCTTGGACCTTGTGCGGCCGCTTAACGTCCCCGCGAAGCAAACCCCTCGAACGTGGCTGATGGCGGGGGTTAGCGCCGTGTGTTCCCGGGAAAGGCTTTTTCCCCCTGGCTGCTGCGAACACGAAAGGAGAATCATCTTATTTTTTAATCTTTTTCTCAGATTGTGGGAGAATTGCAGAACGCCGGGGCCCCCTCCCCCTCCGGCGAGGCGGTAGGGATTGGATCAGACGATACAGAGTGAGCATGCTGAGAGTGAATCCATTTTCTCTCCTCCATCTCCCCAGAATAAATTAGAATTTGCCTGATTTAATAAAATGGCTTCATCTCTCTGCCATCTTTTCTGTCTCCCATGCGTTTCATCCCCACCCCCACTGCAAAATAATGCGTCTCGGCTGCGTAGGGTCCTGCTGCAGGCTGGCAATTTAACATGTGTGGTGCGTGCGTGAGCGCCTGCGTGCGCCGCCTGCGGAAGGTCCGGCCGCTGGAAGTGCGCAGGATTTGTCCCCGTATCTCCATTTCCGTATTGTCAACGGCGATAGTTATAATTGCTGTCGAGGTCAGTGTAATTTACTGTCCATCTGTCATTAACCTGACCTCGCGGGTGGATGTGACTGCCATGCAGATACTGCTTGGGGACGGGGAGTGGTTAGCGAGAGAAATTTTACAGCGCAAATTTGCCCCGGCCGCTTTTCGCTTTAATTGGATGTGTTTGTCTATGCAGGGAGCGGAGCTGGAGCTCCTCGCCGCAGACCGAGAGGAGGGGTTATGGGTAGAATTTCGATGGTTTCGCTACAGCTGAGCCTTTTTCTCTCGCTTGAATCTGGTGTTTTAATTTCTGTTTCCTAGGTTGATTTTTTCCTTTCCGTTCTGACACTAATTATGCCAGGCGCGTTGGGAGCGGCTGCTGCTGAGAGGTACCCAGCTAAGTGTTAAGAAAGGTTTTAAAAACAGACTGAACTCTTCCTTAATGAGGCTCAACCGTGCTCTCCTCTGGGTGGTTTTGTTTTGCTGATCTGTCAGTTTTTCGAGGATTTAATTGCACTTTTTTAATATTAGTCTTTGAAATGGGGCTAAGCAGCTCTCTGTAAAATAAAATAGGAAAAAGGGAGAGCTGTTACTGGCTTTCCTCTTTTCTTTCTTTGCTTTCATCACTCTCGGATCATCGTCTGCCACTGACTCCTGGGACCCAACAATAGCAAAGAAGGAAATTTATGAGAGCAGCAAACGAGATGGCAGGCTGGACCGCGGTGGCGGCTCCAAAATCGTAGACCCTAGCAGGCAATTCTCCTTGCCTCCCTGCTCCTCAGCCTGGCCCCTGTCGTGTGGCTGCTCACGCTCATCCTAGAGGACCTTCCAGAGGTTTATTTTGGAGGAGGAAGCGGGAGGCGAAGGACGGACGAGGAGCGCTGAAGTGCCGTGTCCGGCAGAGCTCATTTCCTGCAGAAATGACACAAAAATGATTCAGAACCAAGCGCTGCCGTGAAGCTCCGGAACAGTCGGAGACTCCGGAGCGGCAGAGGTTGGCAGGGGCCTCGGGAGGTCGCCCGGCCCAACCCCGGCTCAGAGCCGCTGCAGCGGTCGGCCAGGACCGTCTCCGCTGGGGTCCGAAGGGGCTCCCGAGGATGGAGACCCCCGGCTGCCGCGGGCCCGTTCCGGTGCTCCGGCTCCTCGGGGGCCGGGCGCCCAGGGGAAGGGATGCAAAGGAGCTGATGCTGGGACGGGCAGAGGCAGGAGAGAGGAGGCGGGTGTATCCGTGATGCTATTATCTTTATGGCATAGAAAAACATGTTGGAAGCAATCAGCATGGAATTCTTAATTGCTTCGCTCACTTCTGCTCTCCTCGTGGGACAGACTGTGCAAAGGCAGGAGCTGCCCGGACGCCCCTGTCAGGCTGTCCCTGCTGCACGCACTATTTTTAACCAGCACTTTGTTTGGCGAAGATGCACAAAGCTGCTGCTTTTTTTTTCCTTCCCAAGGATGCTGATGAACAGCAGAGGCACTGAGAGCTTTCTGATCCGCCCGGCAGTGACTCTGCTTGCTTAGCCTGCGATGCTTTTGCCTTCTCTTGGCATTCACCTTCCCTCGTTTCCACTTTCTCTTCCTTCCTTTCAGCTGTGCTTCTCTCCCTCCATCTTCCTTGCTTTCATGTTCCTCCCTTAAATACTTCTCTTTTCTTTCTTCTAGTCTCAGCCTAACAAATCCCGCTCTCCTTTCTCCATGCGGGTGTGTGCCTGCCCTCCTCTCTCAGTTTCTAGCGCGCCTCTCAGGAGGATGTAAAATCCAAGAACCAGATCTTTGAGATTTCAAAATAAAATAAAAGTAAACTCTGCTTTAAAAACACTTTAGCAGGAAAGCCAGGCTAATTGTAAATCAATGAGTCTTAAAATGCAGCATTGATCTCCAGTTAGAAGTTTGAAGGGGAAGGCAGCAATTACTGCACTGGAGGTGGATTTTTTTCTCTCGGTAAGTTCTGGGCAGGAGGAAGGCTCATTAGGGCAGCACTTTGGAACCTGAGTAATTAGTTTAAAAAGTACTTTTGTGGTGTTATTCCCATGGCTGGAAATTATCGGAGTCTTCACAGATTTATAGTTCAGCTCTGATAAGGTGTGATTTATTATTGTGTTTGGCGGGGAAGATCCTTCCTACATAATCACCTGGGTGAAGATCTGGCGCGGGGATTCGTCTGGGAAGGGTTGCCGTGGGCACGCAGGGCTACCGTGTGCCGGCGGGTCGCCGCGGCGTGCCGGTGGAGCTGCCAGCCCCGCACGCCGCGTGGCGGCCCCGTGTCCGGCCGGCACTGCTGCCTGGTGCTGTGGTGGCTGGGCAGGGCTCGCGCAGCACAACGGCCCCGTGCCCGCAGCGAGCGGCTCCCGCGCGGCTCCCGCCTTCCCGCAGCTCAGCCTGTGCTTCTTGCCGTGCCGCGTCGCCACTGTGGCTGCTCGCCGTCCTCGCGCTTCCCTGCCGCGGTGACTGTGTCTCGCGCGGCCTCACGCCGCTCTTCCCACGGTCCTGCCTGCCCGGCTGAGCCACACGTGCGGGGCGCTGAGGCACACGGGCAGGGTGCTGAGCCACACATGCGGGGTGCTGAGCCGCACGGGCAGGGTGCTGAGCCACACAGGCAGGGAGCACGGGGCTCCCGGTGGCACGGCAGCCAGGGACCCCGCTCGGCGCGGTGGCCTCGTCCCTTGGGCTGTGAGCTGCCGCCCAGCGATGCCCCCAGAGCCGCGGGGGCTCCAGGACAGCCGGGGCAGGGCGGGGGGTGCGCTCGGCCGGCCTGCGAGGGAGCGGGGGGTGCTGGGGTGCTGGAGAACCAGGGAGAGAGAGGAGCCCCCGGCCGTCAGCTCCAAGCCGACCGGGGCCCGCCAAGCCCTGGCGGCGAGGCGGCAGCTCGCGCGTGCCCCGTTAACGCCTGTAGGTTTATATTTTTTCCAAATTCTTTTGTTGGATTTAGCAATTACATCTCTAGATATTCTCATTAACCTTAATTATCTAATCCCTTTTGTGAATATTGCTGAATTCTTGGCCACAGCAACATCCTGTGACAGTGATTTCCACAACCTAATTACCCAGTCTAATTCTACAGGAAAAGTGTTTGTTCCACCTGCGGGGTCCCGCGGATCCATTAGCCGCTGGGTTTCCTGCGTTCCCAGCTGCACAGGCAGGACCCAGGGGGTCAGCACCGGGGCGAGGACGTGGCCGGGAGCGGTTAGTGGCGTGCTGATCCTTCCGTCTGGCTGCGGGAGCGTTCCCGGGCTTGCTGCTGCAGTGCGGAGGCTGCTCCGAAGGCAAGCAGAACCTCCAGCGTCAAGGCGGCTGGTGTGGCCCGTCGTCGAGCCCCGTCGTCCAGCCCCGTCGCCCTCTCTGGCAGCGAGCCGCTGTCTGAGGGCACCATCACCCCCCGGGCAGGGGGTCCCGGCACCGGGGGGGCGCACAGGCCAACCCCTGGCTGTCCAGTCGCATGGGAGGGCAGGAGCTGGGTGCTGAAAGCAGCCACAATTTGGCCAAGCAGGGCTTCTCGCAGGCGGAGAAGAACTAAACCCAAGTAGGATGGGGCTCGAGCGCTTCCTGAACGTGTCCCGCTCTCGGAATCTGTTTGGCCAATAAGCCAATGGAAAACGGAGAGGACGAAGCCTCTAAGTCAGAGCGGGGGCTCTTACTCCTTGTGACCATCACTTGCCTCCTGCCATGGTAACTGGAAGTCCCTTCTTGCTCAGGGGGGGAACGGCTCACAAAATCTCCCTCTGTCCTCTTCAGACCCCTGCTGGCCCTCTGCTCTTCTACTGGGTTGTCCCCTTTGCCACCTGGCTCAGGCAAGCGGGGCTGACCTCTGCCGTTTCTCTCCAGGGGAGGTTCAGGTCCTGTGCTCCTTACCGGCCTTTCTTCCCCCAGGGATGGGGGCGAGGGGCCGTGTTGTGTCGCGGTGGGTCGCGTCGCAGCCGAGGCTGCCGGACCCGTGCCGGGCCGTGTAACGTTCTCCATCCGATCCCCAGCGCCAGCTCTGCGCTTGGGCGGCGCGGGTCCCGCTCCGCTGTCCAGGCAGAGGCGGCGGAGCGGCTGCAGGCGCCAGCCGGGACGCACCGGGGCTGCGCGGGGCTGCGGAGGGGTCCGGCTTCGCTCTGGGAGGTGGGGCCGGGCAGAGATACCAAGGGCTTGTTGTTCCCCGACAGCACCGTGCCATGTGCGGGGAACCGACCCTGTCGTTAGAATTAATCCACGCGCGGGGAGGCTTTCTGGCACGGCTCTCGCGCCCCTGCCTGTCCCTTGGGAGGGGGTTCGTGCTCCTGCCCGTCTCCCCGCTGCGTCAGGCCGGGGCAGCCGTGGTGCCCGACTTCACCTGGCACCTCCAGCTGTCCCACGCGGGAAGTGTTTTTACAGAAATGACTTTGTTTGCCGCGGCTGTCATAGGCCTGATGCCACAGCGGGAGGAAAGGGGGAGGTCTCGGGAGGCAGAAAACCCTTGTGTGGCAGAAAGCCTGCTGGGAAGTCAGCTCAAGAGGAATTAGAAACCCTTTAAATAAATGCTTACTTGACATGACTCTGTCTTCCCCCGTCTAACAAGCAGGGAAGCGAATGGCAGCCGCTGGCCAGAAATTGATTGCATTAATTGATATGCCAATAAGAGAGCTTGTTACATCCGCCATTGGTTAGGAGGCCGGCTAACAAGTCCCGCTGATCAATGGGACCAATAAAGATTTCATCCATTAATGAGCAACATGGTAATTAATGTTATCCATAAACCAATTAGCCTGGGTAGCTAATGTGCTGGTTAGCACAGCGAGCGGCAGAGCCGGGGGGGTGTGCAGACCGGCCGGCCGGTGCGGAGAGGGCAGCACCCCTCGGGGCGTTGGGAGGAACAAACCTCTCCTGCGCGCCCGAGGGGCGCGCAGGAGAGGTTTGTTCCTCCCAACGCCCTCTCCTGCGTGCCCCCTTGGGTGGGAGAAGGCTGGGGGGGCACTGGTGGCACGGGGCCCTTCTGGGAAGGGTCTTCTCCAGACCAATGAGGCAATTTCAGGGATTGCTTGCTTGCTTTTTAACCTTTGTGTAGTGCGTATGAGGAGCTTTTCCAGTCCCGGCATGTTTTCCAGCGATGCGCAGGCGTACGTAGCTGGTGTCCAGATGGCAGAACGCCGGGTTTGGTTCCCTGCTGGGCGCCGCTTGCCCGCTCCCCTTACACCCCGACCCCTTCGTCCAGCTTGCAGGAGGCGCAGCGCACGCTGCCGCGTTACGCTTGCTCCGCGCCATCTCTGTTAATAATCGCGCTCGCGCGGAGAACGCCGCGTGTCCGGTGGAGGCCGCCGTCTCCAACCCCTTGCGACGCGATTGCCTGAAGTTGCCAAGGGCCAGCTGTGTGCGTTGCCGCCAGCGTCCCCAGCGCTTGAGGAGCAGCCTGGTTTGGGGCAGGGTCCCCGCGGAGGCGCGGTGGTGGGCACAGGGCTCCAGCAGCTGCTGCCAGCGGCTCGGGCCATCCATGGCTGGGGGACGGCAGCGCCCTGGGGAGGACGGTGCTTGGTGTGGGGCTGGGGGGCGGCACTCGGTGTGGGGCTGGGGGGCGGCACTCGGTGTGGGGCTGGGGGATGCTGCTCGGTGTGGGGCTGGGGGATGCCTCTCGGTGTGGGGTTGGGGGACGGCACTCAGTGTGGGGCTAGGGGACGGCGCTCGGTGTGGGGCTGGGGGATGCCGCTCGGTGTGGGGCTGGGGGATGCCGCTCGGTGTGGGGCTGGGGGGCGGCACTCGGTGTGGGGCTGGGGGGCGGCACTCGGTGTGGGGCTGGGGGCGGCGCTCGGTGTGGGGCTGGAGGATGCTGCTCGGTGTGGGGCTGGAGGATGCTGCTCTGTGTGGGGCTGGAGGATGCTGCTCGGTGTGGGGCTGGAGGATGCTGCTCTGTGTGGGGCTGGAGGATGCTGCTCGGTGTGGGGCTGGAGGATGCTGCTCTGTGTGGGGCTGGAGGATGCCACTCGGTGTGGGGCTGGGCTGCCCCATCGGGGAAGGGGCACGAAGCGTTAGCAGCCAGAACTCCTGCAGCCGGGGGTTTTGGGGCAGCCCTGCCTGCGGTGATGCCTTCGGCAGCGCAGAGGTTGCGAGGTGCTGAGCTGTGTGCCGGGAGGCAACAGCACCCGCGGCAGAGGGCGGAGGGGGGGCCGTGCCCCTGCGAGGCCGCGGGTGGGCGAGGGGCTGGCCCCTCTCCGGAGGCCGCGGTGTCCGGAGGGATGTGGGCAGGAGGAGCAGGAGCGGCCCCAGAGGCACGGGGCAGCGCCAGTCCCACTGCTGCGCTGCGGAGTTGCCTTGCATTGTTAGATATTGACCCTGGGAGACCCCTTGTGGATTCCCTAATTGAAAATTAATACCAGATCAATGCCATGGGCAATTTGCATATTGATCATAAACAACTTCGAAGGCACCAAGTGTGTGTTGGATCAATAGAGCTCTTGAGCAGGCTGCAGTGGGAGAGCATCCCCCCGCGCCGCTCGCGGGGAGAGGTGAGCGCTTGGGAAGTTCGGCAACTGCTCCGTGCCGGCGGTGCCGGGGTGGGGGCAGCTTGTGCCAGACTGGGGCCGTGGCATCGCGTTAACAGCCTTTTCCTATGGTTCGTCTTGGAAGGGGAACTAGGGAAAGTGCTTTTCCTTTTTTGCTTTTTATTTTAAAGGACACAAGCGAAGCTGGGGGCAGCGGCAGCTGGCAGCGACGGCGAGGCTGCTGTGTGCCCGGGCCTGGGGGCGCCCGCCGCCGCCTTCGGCTTCGTCCCCCCACCTCTCCTCCCCTGGATGGGCGCCCTGGCGTGCTGGTTTTAAACACGGGCTCCCAAAAGCAGGCGCGGTATTTTTCTGGGGATGCCAGAAGAGATCTCATCAGTGGTTTCTTTTCCGGCATTTTTGTCCGATGTTTGCTTTTTGAGGGCAATGTTCAGATTCCTGCTCTGCCTGCTTGGGTCATTCACAGTTATTTCAGAGTGGTCTTGGGTGGAAGGGAACAAATATCTCAGATCACGCTCCACTAAAAAAGCAAAAACTTCATCTGAAAATACAGAAAGCCCCCTTGGAAGCCTTTCCTTAACGAGGGGCGGGGTGGGCAGTAGGTGGGGCGTGGATGGCGGATGGGGCTGCTTCGGCTGCCCGCTCCCGCGCACGTGTGGGGCGGAGGCGACGCCTCAGACCCCGCAGGGAAACCGCGGCTGAATTGGCCATAAACGCGGCGGCGCCCGCGGTTCGGGAGCGGAGGGGCGGGCCGGGCTGGGAACCCGCTTCCCAAAGTTGCCGCTTGCTGTCAGAGCGGCGCCGGCCGCTTGCGCGCAGCCGGCGGCTCCGGGAAGTCGCTGTGCATCTGATTAGCGCATTACTGAGCTTTCATTGACTCGGCTGCGCTGAGCTGATGAACTGAGACTGGGGACAAGCGCTCGTAATTGAGAGAAATAAATTCTTATCACAGGCCTCTGCTGGAGCCGCCACCTGTGCGTGCGCCCTGGTCCAGGTTTCAGGAGCATTTCGAATCCCCAGAGCACCCGGCGCGCCCTCGTTAGCGCCTGAGGAAGCCGAGCACGGGGACTGCGGGCACCAGGGGTGTCCCAGGGTGACCGAAAGGCTCCGTCCCCCCAGCCCGCTGGCCGTTCACCGGCCCAGCGCTGCCGAAGCTTGGCCGCAGGCCGGGCAGCCTGTGAGCCCCCGGTGCCTCCAGCGCCTCCTCGGGAGCCGCTCCGTGCTCATCCCTGTCCCGTGGTCCTTGGCGTTCCACTCGGGAGCCAGAGCAGCGTCCAGCACCCTCCGCCTTTATCTTCGGTTTGATGGCGAGGGAAAGAGCCTTCCCTGGGGGCTGGCAGGGGACAGCGGCGTCGCAGGGGAACGTGTTCTGTCTTGCTGCAAAAAAACGAAGGATGAAAATATCGTTTCTTTGAAAAGAAACCCATCTCCTGTGTTAAATGAAAAGGGGTGGGGGGGAAAGTCGAGGGGTCAGCAGGGCTCTGCGGTTCGGATGCGGCGCGGGGGCGTGATGGGCAGCCCTCCCTCCCCGCTGCGGAGGGGCTCGGTGCGGATTTCCTCGGCCGCTGGCAGCCCCCGTCATTTCGCCCGTTCCGCCGGGCTGCGGCGCAGGCTGCCTCCGTTAATGCAGCGCCGGTGGTGGGGAGGCGAGTGGAAAGGCTTCACTTGACATTCCCTGACCTCCCTGGTGCAGCGGAACACCGGAGAGCCAGGGCTGAGATTGCAGTCGCTTTCAATTACTTGAAGCCAAGAGAGGTGGAGAAAAAGGGCCTGTTGGCTCCAGGAAGCTGAAATCTGCTGCTGCTGAAAGCTCGTTAGCACAAGGGGAAAAGCAATTACTGACGTTCTGCCAGTGCCACTCACCCAAACCCGGGGACGGGGCGGCCCGGCTGCGGGACGTGGCCATCTGCCTCGGTGGGTGATGCGGGGCTCCTCGGGGGCAGCCCCGGGGCTGCAGCGCTGCGGCTTTCCCGGGGCTCCCCTGCCCGTTGTGGTCAGCAGGCGCTGGCCGTGCCCACGAGGGCTGGCAGATGTCCCCTGCTCCCTCCTCTGCCCCAGCCCGAGAGCTCGGGGGGGGCTGGGGGGGCTGCCGGAGGGGTGCAGCGGAGGGGGCGGCTCGTGGGCTGGCGGGGCTGAGAGCAGAGCTCGGCGTTGGGGGGCTGCCTCGCTGTCCCCTGTCCTGCAGCCGGGAGGCGAGGCCGCGGCCGTTGGCACCGAGGAGCTTTGGTATGGCGGCGTCGGGTCAGGCTGAGCGCCGGGCTACGGCGGGGAGGCAGCGCGCCTCTGGGGTCGAGAGCCCCTCCGCTGGCTCTGCCCAGACCTGCCGGGCATGCCTGCTCCCTCCTTCCCAGGCGGCCCCAGGGGCGCTCCCCAACCTCTCGCTTTGAAGCCCCCTCGAAAGCCCGGGGGGCTCCCTGCAGAAGCGTCCTTGGCAAGCCCCGGCTGCGGGTCCCGCCTCTGCAGCGCGGTGCCGCTTCTCTTCAGCAGAAGGGAACCCCGTTTGTCCCCCGCCTCCGGTGGCCCGAGCAGCCCCGCCGACTCCCTCGTGCTTCCACCGCCTCGCGGGCAGCAGCACACCCCAGGGTGATCCTCTTTTATTTTTTATTATACGTGTTATTTATGGCCATTTATGATTTCCCATGTTCATATATATTGCTAGTTCCAGGCGGAGCCGGCGACGCGACACATCACCGCAGTCCGGTCAGGAGTGAACCCCCCAGACCGCGTGCGTCAGGCGCGGTTGGACTCTCCATGTGCGGACTGTCCTGAGACGTTTGCTCAGAACCGTTGATCATTTTTTCTCATTTTTCATAGCAAAGCAATTCCCTCACCAGGGACAGGGAACGCCGCAGACCCCCCCGCCGCCAGGCTGCAAGCTGGTCGTGCTCCCCGGCTGCCGCGTCAGCCCCACCGCCCTCCCTCGGCTGCCCCTTGCCTGTGTCTGCGCCTTACGGTGCAGTGTGTTGCGAGAAGATTTTAATTGTCCCTAAACCAGGGCACCATAATTATGGCTTTCCTAAGTTTTTAGCTAAGCTTAAAAGAACTCCAAACATGCTGAGGTTGGGAAACGCTTGGGAAGGGGGAGGAAGGGGGTCAACAGCACGTTAATTAACTTTTCCTTGGAGCGGTACCATGGAGAGTGTGAACAGAGTAGGAGCTGTAGGATCGTATATTAAAAAAACCTAACCAGCAAAGGGACATCGCAGTCTTTGATTCGCGTGCGGTTTGTGATGCTGTTACAGGGCAGAGCTAAGGTGGTTGGGAGCGCTCCTGTGCGTGTCCAACCCCCGAGGCTGAGCATGAGTTAATTAGAGCTCATTTTTGTTATCGTTACAATATTCCCGAGCCGTACCTTGGCCCGGAGTTGCCGAGGGGAGCTTTGACGTCGGCGTGGCTTCAGCACTGGTTTTGCCTGGGAATCTGAAAGTTTCTCTGGGGTGAGCTTGTTGGCGCTCAGCGCAAAGCACCTCTTTGAACACGGGGCTGGGCCCGCGCGGAGGACGTGCGGATGCGCGGCACGGGTGCGTTTCTGAAAGGTGGCGCGTGAGCGTCCTGAGGCGCGTCGGCCTCTCGGGAAACGCGCCCTCGTGCCCGCGCGGTCGGGGCAGGCACCGCAGCCGCTCCCGGCGCGGCCGAGCCTGGCCCAGGCGCCGTGTGCGTGGGGAGCCTGGGACAGGTCAGCCCCGCTGGCGTCCCCACGCTCGCCCTGCTCGGCGTCGGCGCTCCCGCTGTGTGTTTTTAGCAGAGGGAGACTGCGCCGGGGCAGGGCACCGCTTCGGAGGGGCGAGCGACCGGTGAGAACAGCGCGGCGTTGCCGTACCGGCTGCGGGCTGGCAGGGGAGGTGGCCGCAGGAGAAGCCGTCCCCAGGCTCCCGGGCAGCACCCGGCGCCTCTGGTCCCAGTAAGGACACCCGTGGGGTGGTCATCTGCGCTGGGCCAGGGCCCGTTCCCAAAACTCGGGCTGGGCACCGCGCTCCCCGTCCCCCGCCAGCCTCTGCTGCGCGCCCGCCTCGCCACCCCTGCCGCCCGTCTCCTCCCCGCGGGTCCCCTTTGTCTCCTCGCCCTCCTCCTGCCGGTCTCCGTGCTGGAGACGGCGCTGTCCTCTCCCCGCAGACCTGGGGCTGGAGATGGGTTTTCTTTTGTTTTGCTGTTTGATCTGTGTTTGTGTTTTTGCATGAGTCTCCCTTCCAGCTGATTCCGGTTTGGAGCTGGGTTAAACTGTGCAAAATACTGTTTGAAAGAAAAAAAGAAAGGAACTTGTCAAGATGCATTTGTTAGCTCACGTTTAAAATGAAATAGAATTGAAGGTAGTTTTTGTCCGAAGAAGGGGGGGCTGAAAAGCCGTCAAGCCGCAGGAGAAAGCCCCTCCTTTGTTGTCCTCCTGACATTGAAGTGTAATTTTTCATGGTTATTTGGACTGGAAAATGGGGAGAAAGGGAGAGATGGGCTCGCGATTATTTCCCATAAATGACAACACAATCACATCACGCTCCACTACAAACATGCTCAAGGAATTTGCCTTTTTTTTCCATTTCATGTGTGAAAATAACAGCAGCCTTTCTAGTTCTGCTGAAATTCAAGGGGGAAAAGCCCTGTTGGGTTCCATTGACTCAAAATTTAGCCCAGTTTACAAAAAAATAAAGCCCAGCCTTGTTCCCAGGGACAGGGGGAAGTCGGTGCCATCTCAGGGAAGGGGCTCTTGGATTTCTGCCTCGTTGCGCGGCGATGCCGGCGTCCTCCGGAGGGATCTCTGGTGGCGGCCACGGTGCTGCCGAGCCCCTTGGAAGGTGCAGGAGGAGCCGACCCTGCGAGGAGCCCTGAGCGCACCTAACGCTGCCCCGACCCCCGGCTCCATCCTCCTCTGCCGGACAAGCCCAGCCCTCGGTCAGCGACCGCGAGGTGGGACCGGCTCGGGGCTGGCGCGTTCACGCCGAGCCGTTCCCTGATGGCGCTGCTCTCGGCGGGGCAAGGCTCTGCCCCGCTTGGCAGGCAGGTGAAGGTCTCCGGAGCAGTCGGGGCCTTTCCCAAGCTCTTCCCGTGCACGTCTGAGATCCAGACCCGCTAAAGCAGGGAAAGCTGATGGCAGTGACCACGCGCGGCCACACAGGCGGGCTTCGGCTTTCTGCTCGGCGTCCTGCCCTTCTCTCTGGCAGCTGCACCACCACTGGCTTCTGGGGGTTTTGACAGAAATTGTTTTTTCTTCTAATTATCTGGTTTTGATAACATTATTCTCTTTCTTGCGCTGCTACATGTTGTTACCAAAAGCACAAAGCCCAAGGTTTCGTGATTTTATCAGGCCTCCCCGCCTGCCCCCCGACCACGGGCGCTTCTCAGCCGTGTGGGGCGCAGAAGCGGGGCCTCCGGCTGGGGCTGGTAAATCAGATAAAGTGACCGAATGCAGAAATAATAACCATAGTAGTAAAAGCGTTCGTATTTAAGAAGCAAGGATGCTAACGCCTGGCAGAGGGTCGTCTCATTGCTATTGAGCAAGGGGCCTGCTTGGGAGATAACCAGAGACCTGGGTGCTGTTGTGGGATTTTCGGATCTGTTCAGGGAAACTGGCCAAAATTTCTGAATGTTTTTCTTTGGAGCAGAAGGGAAAGGAATAGAAGCTGAAGGTTCACAAACGGCCCTTTTGCTGTTGAATCTCTTGTTTTATTTGTCTGAACGCTTGCCTCTCTAGTTAACTGCCCAGAGGCCAGATGAACTTGCCCTGCCTGCAGAAGACAGGCCACAGAGGGTGGCTTTATCGGCTGGGGGCACGGTGAGAGTCAGCGTTTTCTGAGCGGCAGCACAGATACGCTCTGACCATGCCAGGGCCACCTTGGAAATGTCATTACCCAAGACACGGTAGGATTAGTATTGTTTCTCTGCAGCCTTTTGTCGGATGATAGGACCCCCCGCCAGCTTCTGCATCGGGGCTGGAGCTCTGCAACGTGTGCCTGGTGCCTTCTTTTCACTGCTTGAAGTCCTGCTTTTCCTTTCAGGAAAACGATAGGAATAAACAAGCTGAAGCAGAATAGCCCAGGTAGGAGCTGGCACAGAGTGTATCTGTGCGTATATGTGCGCCCCGATCGGAGCTGCAAGGGCAGCGACTGCCTGGCAGCCAAGGTTACCTTCGGAGAGGTGCCCCAGACAGGCTTCAGCTGGGCGGGAAGTACAAACCCCCCGAAGATGGGTTTGCCTGCGTTTCCATGCGGATGGATTCTCTCGTCTGCGGGTCAGGGAGAGGCGGAAGGCTTTTTTTATTCTGTTGGGCTGGTCACAAACAAACAAACGGGCGAGTTGTTCCCAGGCTGTTGCTCCGTGTCCTGGCCCTTGCCAGCTTCTCTTCCTCCACAGAGCGGTTCCAAGGCTGTGCTCTCGCTCAGATTTCAGCAAGGTGAAGGGCGGGCGGCGGCGGGGTTTGCCATCGCTCCCTTCCGCTGCGGGCCACCGACAGCGTCAGCAGCACACGTGGCTGCTCACCTGCAGCCGTGTGCGCTGAACACATCCCCGCAGAGTCAGGGTTTAGAAATGCAGGTGGGGGAGAGAAAGACACGAGGCAAACGGCTCTTTGCTCCTCTGGCTTGGGAAGCTTTGCGTGCCCCGACCACGAACCGTGCTGCTGGCCGTGGGGCTGGAGCCCAACAGCTCTCCGGGCTGTTGCCGACAGTTCGGGGACCCCGCAGCCAGGGACGCCACCTCGCGCGGTGCTGCAGCAGCAGCAGGTCGGCCGGGCTCCGGGGAAACGCGCGTCCTGCGCCGGAGGCACCGGGGGATGTCGGACACCCTTCCCGGGCTCTGCGTCTGCTCTGTTCCCTCCGCCGAGCGCGCCTGGCCCCTGGGCACGGTGCGAGGTGGGACCACCCTCCCCATGCCTCTTCCCCGTCAGGGTGAGCTGGGGGCGAGCCGACCCTTTCTGAGTCAGCGTCGTAACCCCACGCGGGCGCGGTTTTGGGGAGAGCCGAGCGAGAGCCGCTGTTGGGACAAACAGCACCAGACTGTGCCTGGTGGCCCTGGCACAGCTTGGGGGCCGCTGAGCTGTGGGCTTCCCGGGGTGCGGGAGGGCATCCACCCCCCAGGGACCACCTGAAGCTCCCCCTGCTTCCCTACGGACCCAGACCACGGCACATCTCCTCCCAGGGCCCCCCGACCTCGCGTTTGAACTCATGTAAAGCAGCTGCGGTTCTGAAAGGCGCTGGGCCGCAGCCCGGTGGTGCGACTGCGGCGTCAGCGGGGGACGCTGCCCCTCGCCAGCTGGCAGCTCGCGGGGAGCTGGCACGCGTGTCTGTGCATGTGCATGTGCAGCCGACTGCACACAGGCCACCGCTGCCACCTCTCCTGGCAGTGGCAGCTTGCAGAAGTCAGCCAGGTCTCAATCCTGTCTTCCTGTGGGCTTTTTCAGCTACTTACCCTGAAAAGGGGAGCATCAGAGATCCTTTTTGTTTCAAAGGAGAGACCCTGTGTACAATTAAAACTTGTTTCTGGTAAACCTCATTCCAGGAAAGATGAGCTTTTAACAAAAGGCTTTTGACAGCTGCAGGGTATTTCATTTTTTTAATGCCGAATGAAAAATCAATACATTTTTCTAGGTTATACATATTCAGAACAGGCTTGATATTTCCATTATAATGGAAAATGGGTGTCTGCACATCTCGCCTGTCAGAGCTGCACCACCGCATTTTCCAAGCCACTGCTAAATATTTCAAACCTGATTTGATTGTGGTTCATGACAGCTAATGTTTCTCAGCTCTTGAGCCTGCCGGAGGGTGGGGAGGCAAGCGCACGCTCGCTCTCTCCATCCCTACATTTCCGCCACCCTTGAAATGCCCCTTATCCCTTCGGATAAGAGATCTGGGTTTGTTAAGGAAAATCCAGCTGAGAGAAGGAGAGCTGTGAGAGGTCTTGGGCTGTTCAAGCTGGCCTGGATCCAGCTGGGATTCGCTGACTTCTCCAACCCTCAAACTTTCTGGGGTCTGAAAGGGACAGGAATGTGGCAGCGTGGTCCTGTGCAGCGGCGTGCGGGGATTCAGGCGCATTTTCAGCGTGTAACCAAGTCAGAGATTCCCTGACATCTCCACGTGTCAGATACTCATGGTTTTCCAGACTCTTCTCCCTCTCTTCCCCCCCCACTCCCCCCACAGTGAATGTTTTAATTTTAAATTAAAAGGAAATGCCACTGTCTACAATGATTTATTCATGAAGGAAGAAAAGACTCTTCCTAGGATTCTGCATGGGGCAGATTTCGTCCGATGGGAGAGCAGGCTGCTTGGACTCCAGGTGACCCGCAGTTACACTTGCTCGCTCTCGGTATTGACCTGAACTCCGGCGGTTGGAAATTTCCTTTAAGGATATTTATTAACAAAGCATCACGGCCTCGTGGATGGCAGTCTGGCACAGGGACCCACGGGCAGGTTGTGGTGTTTGTATTTCAGTGGGACACGATCCCCTCCGTGCAAATGCCACAGCAACAGCCCTTGCACCTGCCCCGGCGAGCTCCCCACAGAGGATGGAGCCCGCTGACCCTTCGTGAGCTCAGAAACCCCGTGCTGTTGGAGTTTCGGGAAACCAAAGACACCGGTCTAGCACCTACATCCTCTTGGGCACGGGCTGCAGTAGCATCTCTGGCCTCCCAGAGCCCCTTGCTAAGGTTCCCAGGTTGGGAGTCAACCCCATCGCCTCTTGCAACAGCTCTGGGTTCAGCACCCCCGCCACACTCTCCCAAAGTCCTGGTCAGAGTCCTTGGCCTGCAGAGACTCCCAGTATACTGCTGGAATACCGCAGGGACTTCTCGCCCTCTGGGTATCAGCCCCAGCTGGGACGCTTCTGAGGATGTACGGCTTTCAGTGGAGTACCTGTTCAACTACAGAACGACTGGTGGAGCTTTTATCCATCTCCTTAAGGACAATACAGTGAAGCCGTTGGGTGAATGGGTCCTGACAAACAGCATGCACGGCCTCGGGGAGGTACGGTCAAGCAGTAACAGAAGGGTCATGGTGGTTTGGAAGTAAATTCCCTACATCTTGCTGACCACGGCCTTGTTCAGCCTTTGGGAGCTGGTCACAGGAGAGTCTTCACGTTCAACTGCAGGTCTGTCCTCTGGGGCTCTTCGGACGTTAAGTAAAAGACAGTGGTCAGCACTGCTCGAACGCCGCATGGGGACTACGTGACACTGGGATTTGCAGACAATTCAAGTGGAAGCTCAAAACCTCCTTGCTGCACGTGCAGCGGATTGAGGAGGAAAGCAGACTTGTCCCTACCAGATGTGATGGTGGCCTTGTCCTCTCAGAAGGGTGCCCCAACGCAGTGCAGGAGGGTAGATGGTTGGGTGCCATTCGCACACACGTTCGCTACCTGGAGCTGCCATCGCGGCTCGGAGCTGCCACGGCCGCTCGGCAGCTGCTGTCATTGGAGCGCGTGGGTGCCAGTCTTTCGGGAACAGGAGCTCTGCTGCGTTTTGTTTTCAGTGTTGGAGGGTCTCCTTGTGAGCAGCTGGGTCAGATCGCAGGCTCGCGCCCTGCGTGCAGTCTGCTGGAAGCTGGTTCGCAGCGGTTGAAAGCCCTCTGCAGTGCCCACAGCCAGCCGAGGAGCAGCGTGGCTGAGGACGCTCTCCCAACCATGCCTGGGGCCAGCTTAAACACTGATGGCTGAGCGTAGTGAGCAGAGTTGCCTTCCAAAAAATGCTGCTGGGAGAGGATCACGGGGCAGCCCAGAGTTAACACTTCCCCTTCTCCGGGTCTCCGTGCCAGGCGGCTGTGTCCCCAGGGTCCCCAGGTGCAGGGAGAGCAGCAGGAGGATTGTCCTCGGCAAAAGGCCCCGGGGGGCAAGGAGCCAAGTAAGGACGGTACCAGTGGCTTTCCCAGCTGACTGGGAGCCTCCTTGGGCGGATGCATCTCGTACTCCGCTCCCTTCCAGCCCTGCTTTCAAAAACACACTCTTGAGAAAAAATCCGCCCAGAGCGGCGGGGGGAGGAGAAGGGTTTGGAGCGTGCATAGGCCTTCCGCAGCCCGCCTGCCCAGCGCAGGGGTGTTCGAGCCAGGGAGGCAGATCTTGTCCTCGGGGAGAAGCCGTTTCCAGGGCCGGGGCGCGGTGGATGCTCGGTGCCCGGGGCTCGGCCGGGGCTGGCGGTGGGACGGGCTGCGGGGCAGGAGGGTTTGCCCTTTGCAGCCTTGTTTTTTAATCCTTTTCTACCGTTATTGGTATTCATCGCTCACATTTTTCCGGTTACTGTCAGCCTGGGCTTCCATCCATTTTAAAGAGCTATTTTTTCCCTTGTTGATGATGATGATGATGGTATAAAGACAGATGGTGTAACTGCTCATGAATGTCCTATTTCATTCCCCTCGAACCAGACAGCGCTCTCGGAGACGTGTATTATTTCCACATGCTCAGGTTAGCGCCCAGACAGCGCCGGGGCCCGGCAGCCGGCTCGCCCTTCCCCTTCCTCCCATGCCGATGCTGACACCTCCGGGTGGCAGCCGGGAGTGCGGGCGCGCCGGGCCCCGCTTTGTTGTTGGGCCGGGCCGGGCCGGGCCGGGGACGCTCCGGGCCGGGGAGGCTTCGAGCCGGGACGGGACGGGGAGGCTCCGGGCCGGGCCGACTCCGGGCCGGGG
>JAKFQP010000317.1:624840-644742 GCA_023375905.1 Nycticorax nycticorax
CCGGGCCGAGGAGGTTCCGGGCCGGGCAGGCTCCGGGCCGGGCCGGGCCGGGGAGGCTCCGGGCAGGGCAGGCTCTGGGCCGGGCCGGGCAGGCTCCGGGCCGGGCAGGCTCCGGGCTGGGGAGGTTCCCAGCTGGGCCGGGCAGGCTCCGGGCCGGGCAGGCTGTGAGCCAGGCTCGGGAGGCTCCGGGCCGGGCCGGGTCTGCCCGAAGGCCTCGGGGAGCCGGTGCCAAGGGAGCGCCCAGGCCGGCAGAGCGAGCCGGGTGTCCGGAGAGAGGTTGAAACAACAATAAATTAATGGAACCCCCTTAATGAAGGTTGGTAATAACACCGGCTAGAGCCTGCTGGCCGTCTGGCCCTGCCCGGCGGCGTTTGGAAAGCAGCAAGGTGGGGGCTGGGGGGGGGGGGGGGGGGGGGTGTTTGTTGGGTTTTTTCCCCAGGGTGGGAAAAATTTTGGAATTTTTGTGAATCCAGCTGCTGAGTTCACAGCCCCCCTCCCCAGCAGACCGGACCCCCCGTCTCGCAAGGCAGACTGCTCTCTCCCCCCTCGTCAGCGATTTGCATCTCCCCACGTGCTGGGCGCCTTCGCCTATCGCCGCCGCCCGTCACGCCCTTGCCCGGGGTCCTGTTCTCCCAGGCGCAGACCACGGGGGTCCCTGCAGCTCTCAAGAGTTTCCAGCTTTTAAAAGAGTGAAAGAGGGGTAGAGGATCAACCAGAGTGCTTCCACTTAATATCAGTGCTGATCTCTGGATGCTTTTACAAGTTCCTCCCCGATTTAAGTTGTCACATTCTCAAAGGGCACTGCTGAGTGTCTGCAATCTCCTAATATGTATTTTTAATCCTGGTTTCTAGCCCTGTCTTTGTTAGGGGGAGGATGGGGGTGGTGCTTTAACTGGTTAGGTAGTTCAGATAAAACCTCAGGATAGCCTAGGATTTACCATGACCAGATAATGCAAGTTAAAATTATGACCTGTCCTGCCTAAAAGAGGATATAATGGCTTAAAGGTACCCTTTCTTCCCAGTGTTGATGTAGCCCCCGTCAATTATTCGGTAGCTGTCGAGCTGCCCGCACGCTACATAAATACCCGCGATATTAGATGATAATGTGGCTGTTGTGCCCTGGTGCAAGAGGTCTGGCAGCTGCAGCCATCTCGCTCCCGGCGTCCCACCTGGCGAGGGTGCCTCCGCAGGGACTGCGCCGCGCCGTGTCGACACGCTCCGTGCCGCCGGCCTCAGCACACCGGTGGGGCGGTGGCACTTTGTGTTTTGTTCTGAGCTTTCAGCGCTTCGCTTCACCCAGCGTGTTTTCTCCTTCATGCTTTTGCACCTGTACGATACTGCCTGAGTGCTCAAACTCTTCCTGTGACTGGGATGAAAATAAGAGCCCCGGCAGCTTCCTCCCGTGCCTTGTGTCAGGGCCACGTCCGCAGAAGACAGCGCTGCTCCTTGCTTTGTCTGAGCAGAAGTGAGTGGCAGTGTTCCTGCGGTGAACGTGGGGGTCTTGGTGACCAGGGTTGGTACTACGTGGTGCCATGCGGTCCGAAGTGCTTGAGATGAGGAGATGAGGAGGAGGGCTGAGGCTGAAGGTGCAGGAGGCTCTGGTCAGTCCCTGATGCTTCTCTAATCCATGGTGTGGGTAAAACCTTCCCGTACCAGGCAAATGTTTTACCGTACATTACACCGCTGGGGACATCAGTAGCTGTAAGTGGTAGGAGTAGGTTTTGTCTTCACCTCTCACTTCTTCCCTCTGCAGTTTCTCTCTCGACCAGCTCGCAGGCAGTCGTTGGGAGAGCGCTGGGTGACACTGAGACTTGCTGCTCAACGCTTGTGTCTCAGCGTTGGCTGTTGCTTGGTTGCTCAGTGGCTCAGTGACTTGCTCTTCGGCTCTGACTTCCATTTTTGTGTTACACTTTCTGTTTCTCTTGTTCCAGAAGAATCCGCTGAAGATGTGGAAGGGCCCAATGAAACAGCCGGTGATGCTGAAGAGCCTGCCAAGGAGCAAGAGAGCGGAGGGGACAAGGACCAAAGTAAATGGACAGGTGGGTTTTGGTCCCTCTTTTTCTTTCAATCCAGGAGAGGGAGGTGGGAAGCTGCAGAGCAGCCTGCAAAACTCTTCCCTTAAATGATCGTGCTGCGCAGCACCGCCAGCGTGACGTAAGCGTCGTCCTCCGCGACGTCTTCAGGTGTAGCTTCGTGAGGCGCTCGCGCAGTTTGGGCGGTGGTCGGTCACACGTCCCCACTCCCAGCCCCGGGCTCGCGCTGGGGCTGTGGGCCCAAGCTCCGCTGTGCTCCTGGCGCTGGATCTGACCCGGGCAGTGGGAACGGGCAGCTGGGAGGGGAGGAGGGAGAAGGGCACTGCCCCTTCTGGCAGCAGCCAGCACTGAGGGTGGATTAAGCGTATCATGAAACCCCACCCTATGTTGCTAAGACTTGAGAGGCTGTTCGCCTGCTTTTTGATCGTGGGCCTGGCTCTGGTGGCAAGATTTCGAGGCAGAAAGGCAGAGCAGAGAGGCAGACCCCGTGCTTGTGCTCTCTTAACTGCTCACTTTCTGCGGGAGCCGTGACATCCTGACACGGATGCAGACGCGCAGCAGTACTTACGTCGTTGCAGTGGAATCTGAAAGGTTCCTCTTTGCGAAATCCTTAGATGGATTAATTATGAATGTATTAGGTTACTCTCTCTTTCCCAGAAGATGGTTGCTATCTTCCAGAGGTGAGTGGGAGGAATCTTTTAAATATTCCTTGCCTTTGAGCAGAAAGCAGCTGCGAGATTGTCCTCCTCTGGAGAGGGCTGTTCCCCTCCTCATCCGGCGCTTGCTGACCGCTTCAGCGTAGGTGTGGAAACGGAGACGCGGGAGGCAGTACTCATTTTCCTTGGCCCAGGACGGAGCAGTTCTGACTCCTTGTTTGTGGTTCTGCGCCGTAGCCCGGTCGGTGTGCAGACTTACGGTTGCGTGGTACGATGCCTCTCTCAGTCTGCGCAGAGACCCTCCTTCCAGGCAGCCTTCTCCTGTCGTGTTTGTGGTTGCCTTTTGGTGAGCTACAGCCGAAGAGGTGTTTTGGCTTACGCAGGCTTCAAAAGGATGAAATGTGGTCCTTCACCTCAGCACATCTTCAATCTCAGCCATTGGAAGTTGTGTCCAAAGTGGTGAAGAAAGCGAGCTGTGCTGTAATGCGCATGGAAGCTCATGTGCTCAGTCTAGACTGCTCTCGCTGAGGTGGCTCTGTGTGTCCTTCCCCATCCCAAACCCATCCCTCAGCCCAGAAGTGCAGATTTTTCTTGGCTGTAGGTGATTTTTAGTCTCTTGTTGTGTGGGATTGTGTGATCCTAAGCAAAAGCACGCTTCGTGAAGTGTCCCAGACAGGTGTAAGTACTGTTTATTTACTACATCTCTTAAAGGCCCAGTAGGGCGCTTTGTCCAAACCTGAAGCACTTCCAGAAGCTGATCTATGCGAAAAGATTGGGTTTGTATGTTAAAACATGTAAGGAAAACCAAAGAACCTACTTCTTAATCCCTTTACTATCTAGAAACTCTAAACTTGGGTGGCTTTATTTCTTCAACCTGCCAGTGCAATTCCTAACCCATTTTTGGTGTTTGTCAGTCAAACGGCAGACAAGAAACGGATGGCTCTGTGGAATCTTCAAAGGAAAATGCAGATTATGTACGTGAGCCCACAGAGCTCTGGACAAGGCCTGTCCAGAGCCGCTGCAAGGCTGAAGAGCACAGCCTCAGCAAGACGTGTGCCCGTGCTGGTGTTGAGTTCAGGTCCCGCTTTCAAGCACGTAATGACATTACCCCTGCACAACAGCATTACCCCTCAGCTTTGAAGCAAAAGAAAAGTTCTCCACTGGTTACGTGCAGTGGATGTGCAAAACAGGTTCCACGCCTCCATCTTGTTTTGTTTCTGCTTTCAGGCTCCCTTGAGGAACACGGCTACGTTGCCGTGTCCTTCTGGGCCTCAGACATGGAAAGGAATGGAAACTAGGTGAGGTTGTTGAGAGTGAAACCACAGAAAAGCCGTGTCTGTGTGTACAGGAATATCAAAATGCCACGGTACAAACCGAGGTGTAACCAGGGAGGGGAACGGGCAGTACCACGTGCAAGGAGAGAGCGGGTCTGCAGCTCATCCCAGTGGGGAGGCCATCAACCACCGTGTTGGGAACGCTGGAGAGCATGAGGCCTTCTTTGCCTTCGTCTTCGCTAAACAGAGCGGCTGCCTGCGAGACCAGAGCAGCCCGTGTCGGCAGCGCGGTGGGGAGAGGAGCAGGCTGCACGGTGCTCAGCTGAGCTGAACGTTGTCACATCTGTGAGCGGCTGCTTCCTACCTGGGTGTTCTGGGAAGGTGACTGAAGCATCCTCAAACCTGGCAGCTGCCACCTCTGGTGATGTCCAGGCACCGGGGGAGGTACCGCCAGGGAGCAGCCATGGTGCTCATCTGGGAGTGGCGGAGGAGCCGGGGAACCGCACACCTGCCAGCTCCGTTTGCCCCAGATTTTCCTGGGAATTGACCAAACAACTGTTTGTAAGTGCTGACAGGAAGATAATGAGATGAGTAACAGTCGACACGGATTTGTCAAGAACAAATCGCATCAACACGACCCAATTTCCTTCCGTGTGAAGAAGGTCCTGCTTGCAGTCGGTATCTCCTACCTTCTCCTTCGGAAGGCTTCTGATGCTGCTTTTCAGGACAGTCTCAAAACGAAGCTCAAGCATTACGGTGTAGGTTAAAATACTATGGAATGGCTGCATTTCTGCAACACTGGAAAGCTTCCTCTGTAAGTCGGTGTCCAGTCCTGAGCTTGGGGTGTCAAGAAAGATGAGGAGCAATTTCAGAAAGCCTGAAGAGCACGAATGACCCAGACGAGAGCGTGATCTGCGTGGTGTCAGCGGTGCGGGGAAAACAGAATGAGCGGGCTTATGTGACCCACAAAGGGAAGACCAAAGGGGAGGCCAAGATAAGTCTTCTTGTGCATAAAATGCTTCTGAAAGGGAGGAAATAATTTGTTCTCCACGTTCAGCATATAGACAACAAGAAGTAATGGGCTTAAATTGAAGGGAGAAAGGCTGAGGTTAGATGAGAAATAAAAAAAACCCTCTCCCGGTACAGCTTGTGAAGCGCTGGGGTAGATTTTCTGGGAAGGTTCCTTGGAGGTCTTCCAAGAGGAGCTGCTGTTGGGAATGAAGTAGGCACAGTTTATCCTGCTGTGGATGGGCCGGCTGACCTTGGGGGTGCCTCCGAGCTCTGCCGTCCTGTGAAAGGGGGAGATGGGCGAGCAGGGAGCGCAGGCTCAGAGCCAGTGCACGTGTGTTGAAGCGGAGCTTGGTAGACCTGTTCGCTGTTCATCGTGCTGCGATTCGGCTGTTACCCTCCTTAGCAATTCACTCACCTTGGTGCCTCTGTTCCTTAACTGCGCGCTGGGTCATTATTTCTTCCGCTTTCTTAAGGATCCGCGAGATCTCTAAGGACATGTGGGGTGTGCCTGCCCAGCTCCCCCTGCAGAAACGCCCGCGGGACGAGCCAGGGTTGTCCGACTGCTCGGCGTGCGGCCGCGTGCGGCAGCCTGCTCCGCTGTCGGGGTGAGCACTGAAAGGAGAAGCCTCTCCGCTCTCATCGCAGATTTGTCAAAACGTCTCAGCTGCAAAGTAAAGGAATCGATTTGGGGGTTTTACTTATTTGGAAACGGAATAATCTTAAACAGAAACAAGTTTCTAGGTAATGCTTTCCATTAGAATATACACGTGGAAAACTCCCTCCCAAATATGGATTCGTTTTGCCTTGATTTTCTCCTACATCTTTGTGGCTCCCAAAAGATTCCTGGGAAGCAGCAGTGCCGCCTGCTTCCAGGCGCTGCCTCTGTTCCCCTCAGCTCCGGGCGGGCAGCGGTGCTTCACGGGCACTAACATGCTGGGCGACTCCTAAAATGCTGCGTGGAGGGAAAAGGGCTGCCGTTCCCTGTTCCCAGACAGGACCTGTTTGCTGCCTCTCTCCTCCCTCTCCAGCAGCGGGATTAAGCAGCTCCCAAGTGCCGTCGGTGCAGCCCCCGAGCGCCGGGGCTGCCTCTGCCCTGCCTGCTTCCCCCGTCGGCTGCCTCTGCCCTGCCTGCTTCCCCCGTTGGCTCCAGAACCGTCCACCTCCATGCTGGGGAGGGGAGATGCTCCTGGCCTGACGGCTGAGCTTCAGAAATTGTCTCCTTGTGCTAACGCGAGCAAACCAGCAAGGAGGAGAGAAGTGACGGCCATTCCTGACCCCATGGCTAAGGCAGGATGCCAATGAGTACTCCTCGGCCCACTGGTTTCCAGCTGGAGCCTGACTGGGAGCAGGGCAGATCAGCACGGGACTTGCGAGATTTGGGGTGGGGCTTGTATGTTATTTTCTGGGCCGAGAGAAGCACTTCATCTGCCGTGACCCAGCTACGGAGGGGACTTCCCTAATGCACCGCCAGCTGTATAGATAGAGAATATCAGATTTTTGTCTGCAAAAACAAGAAACAAGCTCTACTTAAAATATGGATTGAAATGAAATATTTCCAGAGGAGTAGCCTGAAGGGCTTTTATTTTTTTTAATGATTTTTTTTTTTTTTTATTCCATGATGCTCACCTAACACAGAGCAATTAGTGCAATGGAGCGTCCCTGATTCGAATCCATGGTAGATTGCTATTAAAGGAGGTATTAATGGGCTGCCGAGAGCTGGGAAATTGTTGCAGAAAAGTGTGTTTATGGAGTATGGTGCTGGCAGGCATGATTTCAATCGGATTTGACATGTTTAACATAAATGTATACTGCACAGCTCCTGCAGTTTATGAATAATTCCTGCAGGCCCACTGCCTTTCTAATTACTGAAATTGAAAAAAACAGGTCAGGCACATCCTGACGGAAATCTATTACTGCCCCTCCCCCCGCTGCTGCTTTTGGCTGCTTTTTTAATATATGGCGTTCGGTGAGCACTTAATGGCTGGGATATTCTATGGACCGGAGTAAAGGCGAGGGCGAGCGTGGGCTGGGAGGAAGGGGACAAGGGGCACGATGGAGCGGCCCTTGGCCCTGGCTTGTGCGTGAAGGAAGCCTAGGAGCGGGGATGGGAAGCCTGGCTGGAACTGTCCTTTTTGCTGAGGATTTACCAAGCCCAGAAGGCTGGCGGGCGCCAGCTCAAGCCCAGGAGAACAGCGGGGCCGGTGTCTCCGTGCCGCGGCTGGCGGGGCGGCTGGGCTCGGCGCGGGGCACGCGCCTGGCTCCCGGGAGCGCAGAGGGGCCGTCTCGGTGGCGCTTCTGGGTGACTTGCTTTGCTGGTGTCCATGCTGCTGCGCCGCAGCGGAGCCTGTCCGATGGCTGCTTTGCTGTTTCCGGATGCTCTTTGCGCGTGTTCTTCGACGAGTGGGTCCCTGCCGACGTCTCTGCTGCCTCTGCTCTCCGTGTTCGCTCCTTCCTCACCGTGCTGTCTGCTCGCCAGGGAGCTGTGTGCTGCCCGGCAGTGGCGGGGGTCCCTTCTTGCCGGTTTTGAGGAGTTAGCAGAATTACTGTTGTTTACACTGTCTCCCAAGCTCAACACATTGATTTAATAAATGAGTTGATGTGGACTCTCATGGTAGGTTAGTTGGAATATTTATTCAATTGAATGGGACAGTAATATTCACACAGATTGATAGCTGGCTCAAGAACCATATGAAATAGGTAAATAGGAATGATTATTGCTTGTTTCCTTTCAGCCACTTGGTAATTTAAAAAACCCCAAGATTTCCCACGGTTCTCAGGATACAGCCTCAGACACCATGGCTGGAAGAAAAGGCGCGGCGCTTTAGGGGACCGCTTCGCATATTGGGCCGTGCTGGGCACAAGATGGGGTGGTTTTCCACGTACCCCGTCTTTCCTCCTGCCTGGTGCAGGTCTCTGCCTAACTCGGGGGGGCAAGGAGGGCCTGTCGCTCGGGGCAGGGAAGCCTCCCGGCTCCCGCCCAGGCCTTTCCGTTCGGGCACGCTTGCCGGAGCGCTTTGCTGCTGGCGTGCCGCGGTCGGCTTCTGCTGCAGCCGCTGCCGCGTGCGTGCCTGCAGGCGCCTGGGCCCTTGCCGTGGTGTGCCGGCGGGGCAGGGCCGCCTGCAGCCGACTCTCCTGCTCCCCGCGTCAGAGTCGGGTTCCTCGCATCCCGTGGGACTGACCCCTAACGTGGTGCCGTTGCTCCGGTCTCCCTCGCCCAGCCTGCGCGGGCCATTTTCTCCACCCCGGCGCCTTGGCTCTTGGTTCAGGGAGCAGCGCGGCTCCCGGCAGGTCCCAGGGGCTCCTTCAGCACCCGACAGGAGATGGGGGGATCTGCAGGGCCGTGGGGAAGACCTGTGGTGCTTGTGGCGGCAAGCAAAGCGCTGCCTCCACGTGCCCCTGTGCTGCCGGGCGCCTCTCCACCACTTTTTCTGGGTGCTCTGTGTTTGTGCAGGGCGCGGCAGAGAAGTCTGGTGGCGGCTGGGGCTGCTGGGTACTGCAGTATGAATATTTAATAGTAATTCGGTTGTTCGTGCTCACTGCAGGCTGGAAGGTATGACACAGCATTAGAAAAACAAATTATTTGACCGTTTTCAGGGCCGCATTCTGCAAGGCAGCGTTGAAGGGCTGGGTACGAAAGTGCACTTGCAGATCTCCGTGTGTTTACTTCTGCCTATCGTGCAATCATGTTATTTATCAAATACAGAGTTGAAAAAATGCTGTAGAGCAGCAGGCAACGTACAGGCCTGTTAGTATGGCTGCAACGTCTTGTTAGAAGGCATGGTACCTTCAGGGAATACGGCGTGTGAACAGACTGTTCCAGAAGGAAACGTTCATCCATACGTGTTATTAAGACGCGAGGTAGCAACGGGGCAGCGCTGCAGCAGCCTCGCACGCCCAGGTGCCCTTTCGGGGAGGCCCGAGCGGGGCTCCGGCTGCCTTTGCGTCACCGCAGCCTCTCGGTGGAGTTGCCCTCTCAGAGTTATTCTTGCTGTATTTATACAAACCGTGTGTTTCTGCGGGATAGCAACTGTCTGCCAGCGAGGCTGAGACCGAAACTTTGTGCGCCGTTACTCTGGGCTCCTGAGCTGCGCTGGTGGGTCTGGGCCACAGGGCCTGGCCTTGCCCATCACCCGCGGTGAAGGAAACGGATAAAACAGCCTGCTCCGGCCTCGGGATCCCGCAGCCGTTCCGAGGACGCTCCTCCGTGAGAGCTGCGCGGGGGCCACGGTGCCGTCGTGGGTGCCGCCAGCCACAGGGCAGGCAGGTTGGTCTGGTCCGGGGGCTCACGGTGCTGCGTAACCGCTCCAAGAAAACATCAGGGGCGGTTTGAGGAGGGAGGCACCACCAAATATGGAATTTTGTTTTCCATCGGGCAGTGAAAGCACAGTTCCCTGGTCCCGCTGAAAACTTTTTCCCAGGCCAGCTGCTGAACTTCGTAGGAAGGGATTTTTTTCAGTAGGCTGGGGGCGGGGAGGGTGTTGTTCTCAAATCAATGGAGATAGCAGAAACCCCACTGTAAATTTCTAGGGCAAGTGGCAAGCTGGTTTACGGAATGCAGGGAGATGAGAACCTCTGGCTTACGGAAAGCAGCATGAATTAATAATCATTTAATTGGCTTCTCCATTATGTTGCTGGGTTGGGAGATGGAAGTTTAGATGAAGGGGCTGTCAGTGGTACTTTAGCTAAAAGAACCTGATGGCTGGGAGGCAGGGTGATGACTCCCTTCCCACCAGGATGGAGAGCGGGCGGCTGTGGGGACCCTTGCCGCTGGACTTAGCAAAGGGAAGGATCCCCACTTCCAAGGAAGCGTCCCATCTCACCTCTGAAATAACACCTGTGAGGGTTTCTCCTCCTCCTCTGGAAAGCAGAAGCTGCCAGGGAAGAGCGAGAAGGCAAGTGGGTCTCCAAAGTGCTGTGGCGGGCCAGCACGCCGGCAGCAGCGCCGTCCCCTTGCACTTGGCTTTCAGGTACATTTGGTGAGAAGCGCAGATTTATCTCTAAGGTCGGCAAATCTGAACTAAGCCCATTTAAAGAACCCAAATAATAAAAATACTGATACCTAGTCGTACATCACACTTCAAACCCAGATTCCTCTTTCTTTTCTGCAAGGCCTCTACCTCTAGTGCCTGGTCTCGGACACGGTGGGGGCGCAGGCGTTGTGCTCCACCTTCTCTGGTGCTGAGCCGCCGTTTGGGGCCAAAGCCCTTCTGGCATTTTCAGCCGAGGATGTTTTGTCCCGTCCGCTCCGCACAGAGCAAAGGTCCCGCACGGCTGCCGGAGAGCTCTGCAGGCAGGCGCCGAGCTGCGTGTCCTCGTTTCTCCGGCAGAAGAGAGTTCTTAATTCCTCTGATCTGTGATGTGGACTGAATGTGTCACTGCCTGTGTTTGGCTGTTTATCAACAGTAAATTTCGGTCTCAGCGTTAAAATTCCCCCTCGAGCTGTCAACTCAAAAAATAATACTTAGAACAAATATTCAGTATGTGTTTTTCAGAAGTCTGCAGCAAACCAGTTATTCCAGGGGCTGGGAAATCATTAATAATTCTGGTTTTGAAGGATTAAATGTACGGGTTGGATCGAGTGCATTTCATAAAATTGGGAACTTTGGAGATGGTAAGTAAAAGTAAATGTTAATTACCTTTGCTTTTCCCTAACTCAAAGCGGACTGCTTCCCAGTAGAAAGCAAATAAGAAAACACCCTGTCGTGACTCCAGGGGTTGCAGCCAGTGCTCAGCAGCTGCAGGGGAGCTGGGCTGCTGAATTCTGTCACTGCCTCTGCAAGCGTCACGTTGGGGGGCTGCTAGAAGCGGTGCGCAGTGAAGTCGGTGGCAGAGGGTGAGGGCCAGGGGCTCCTGAGCTCTTGGTGCCTCGCTGTGCCAGTGCAGATCCCACCACCGGTGGGGACACCAGGGCTTTTGTAAGGGCCCAGAGCTCAATGGGGTTTATTATGAATGCAGTTCTGTAGGCATTTGATGGTTCTCTCTCTGTTGCCAAAACTGAAAGCATTGTCATCCTTTATTTGGGAAGGTGACCCGTATACATGAGCAGAGGTTTCTCCAGTCATCCCTTGTCCTCCCTCGCGTCCCCTGCCCCTCTTGCAGGCTGGCGGTGCCAGCACGGCTCGTGGCAGCGCTCGTCGGTAGTTTTGCAGGGCAGATGGTTCAAAGGTAGGGTTCAAAGGTTTGAAGTGGCAACTGACAGATCCCAGGCCACGTAGGAGCCACGATCACCGTCCAGGGCAGAGAAGCCTAAGGGGACCCGACGTCGTGACTGGCGTTGTTGTCCCAGCCTGGTGCGGGGCCGGAGCTGAGCTCACATGGCTGTGTGACCGTGCTGGCAGACCCGGGGCCTCTGGATGCTGGTCCTGATGCCTGACCGCCGGCCTGGGGCTGACACTTCGATGCCCGAGGTCACACCAAGGAGTGGACAATGTCGACAGCAATCGGCCTCCTTATCGGGGCCACTCACACCACACGCGGCTTGGGCAGGGCATTCTCAGGCAGAGTGGTCCTCAGCCTGCCACGGTGCTGGCTCGCGCTGGTGGCCTCTGCCTCCCCAAGCCCACCGGAGGGACCCCAGGCAGTGCCGTGTTTCTCATGCTCCCAGCACATTCTGTTAGTAGGAGGTGAGGAAGGCCAGCTTTGGTCCTGGAGTCATCTTTAATGACTTTCCAGTTCCGAACCCCAGGGAGAGTCTCGGGTTCAGCCAGGGGATCGACCTGAGAAGCGGCCCATCGTCCTGCGGGGGGGCAGAGCAGGATCCGCGTTGGTGTCTGTACGTCAGCACTGACACCGCAGGCTTGGTTTACACAAAGAAACCCTGGGTTTGGACGCTTTAATGGAGTTGGCAGCGCAGCGGGGTCCTGTGGTTTGGGTTTCAGATACAGCCTGGACGCTACGTCGGTGTGTGGGGGCTGCGTAACCAGCCAGGGCTGAAATAGCCGGCGTGCGGCAGGACAGCGCTACGGGGAAGGAAATCGCCTCGAAGCAGGCTTTGGCATGGCCAAGTCTACTGGGAGAGCTTGAGTAGCAGCAGAGCTCTTCTGATCCCTGCCTCCCTCGGGCAGTATCTGTGGCCATGCCGATCTTCCCTCTCCTGGACATTCCTGTGCCTCTCGTCAGCCGAATGCTTAGAGGTGGGGTCTGGCAAGGAAGGCGGGTAGGAATGGGGGTTGTATTTCTCGCTGTGATGTGGTGCCTTTCAAAGTACCGCTCGGGTCAGTGAATGGACGGATCCCGGAGAAGGAAGCACTTTGCCTGAATCTTACTCCGATGGCATCTTCTGAAACAAGGAGCGGATACCGGCGGGTTCACAAAGAGAATAAGAGACAAGGGGAAGGGTATGGGGGGACCGGTCTGAGAATGCTACAGCGCCTTGTTAATCGGCAGCCGATCCATCATATTAAATATCCAGCTGTCATATATTACCTTTCAAGTGAAAATGAATAACTCCCATTAAGGGCGAAATGGGTTTGAAGTCGATTCGAGACAGATTAAAGTACTGTTATGAATGTGTGTTCGGGGAGGAGGAGACGGGGGCTGTGTATAATATACTTGTCCTTACAGTTTTTAAATAATAGATGTCCCACAAATTTATGTACTGCAGGCTGCCCGGGTTCGGGGGAGGGGTAAAGGTCAGGGATGTGCTGCTCCGAGTGCCTCGACTTCCAGAGTGTTTTGCCGTCGACTCCTGGGCTCATTTGCCTTTCTCCGTTCTGCTGAAATAAAATCGCCTTTCCTCAGCTTGGGGCAGCGTGAGATTGTCCGGGTCCCATCCGGGCACTGGCTGTAGGCTGGGTCTGCCATCGTGATTTTGGTGGGACGGCTTGCTGGGAAGAACCCTCGGATGCTCTTCCCCAAGGCACGAGGGCTGAGCTGGCCCATGCCGTCCTGGCAGCGTGCGGCTGCTTCCAGCACGGAGGGCAGGTCGGTGGAGCTCCAGCTCCAGCCGTCCCCAAGGCAAATGTATATGCAGAACGTCCTAGGTGAGCTGGGAGTATGAGTTCTACTTTGAGGGTGCCCGAGCCCTGGCCCAGGCTGCCCAGGGGGGCTGTGGAGTCTCCTTCTCTGGAGATATTCACCCCCCGCCTGGCCGCTGTCCTGTGCCCCCTGCTCTGGGTGAGCCTGCTTGGGCAGGGGGGTGGCACTGGGGGAGCTCCCAAGGTCCCTTCCAACCCTTGTGATTCTGGGATTCTGTGATTCTGTGTGTCAGTCCCGGGGCTCGTGGAGGTGACGCGTTGGCCTTCACATCTGGCCAAGCATTTGTGTGTCCAACATACACACAGGACAGGACCCTCCTGCACCTAAGAGGTTGTAAACAGCCCAGAGAAATAGCTGAGGCTTCTCTGCTTCTAACTGTAAATGACACGGTTCCCTTACTGTGGAAGATAACCAAGAATGAACTTCTTTTTGGCCAGGCATGCTTTGGAGGATGTAAGGTAGTCCACTGACTCCTCCTCCTCCGACACCTCAGTACATGTTTCAAGGAACAGCAGCAGAGTAAATGGAGATACTGTCTTTGTCCAACTTAAGCCTCTTTGGGGATGTCCTGATAGAAATCTCTTTTTGTTGCAGCCCCAGCCAGCCAGGCAGAGAAGGAGCTGACAGAGCCTCCAGCATCCTCTAAACGAATATCATTTCCCAGCAGCTCTGAGTCGCCTCTCCCCTTTAAATGGTCAAAAACTTCAGAGGAGACCAAATCAGAGCAGGTAAGGAAGAAGAACCCAGCTTTTTGTGCACCTGCAAGCAGGTAGTTTGTTTCATATGTGCCAAAAGCCAAGAATAAAGTAGAAGGAGGATGAAAGGCAAGAACTGGTGGTAGGAGAAGGCATGGAATTATTAAAGTCTAGCTGTGAGGGAAGAGGAAAGCCTCAGCGTAACACTTGCGTGATTCATTTGTCTTGCTCTGCAGATGTATCAGTGTCCATACTGCAAGTACAGCAACACAGACGTGAATCGACTGCGGGTGCACGCCATGACCCAGCACTCGGTGCAGCCCATGCTCCGCTGCCCGCTCTGCCAGGACATGCTGAACAACAAGATCCATCTGCAGCTGCACCTCACCCACCTGCACAGCGTGTCCCCCGACTGCGTGGAGAAACTCATCATGACGGTAAGTGCCTGCGGAGTCAGCACGTCTGCTGCCTTCCACGTCTGCTGCCTTCCACGTCTGCTGCCTTCCACGCAGAGACGAGAGCGAGGGGGCGGCCTGGCCTGCGCGGGCGGACTTTGCTGTCGTGGGCAGCTCCTTCACCCGTCAGGGCTCCGTCCTTTAGGTTTCTCCCTTCCCTGCCTGGTTTGCCTGTGGAGACTCTTGTCCGTGCCGGAGCACTCTGGGAACTGGCAGCGTTGCAGTGCGGAGTAATTTCCCTATGAAGAGATTAGAATAAATACGATTTCCTTCAGCCACTGAGGTCATTGCATGGATCGCGCTTTGCACAGGAGCTTCTGGGAGATGCAGTAGCTGATGTGCTGCGCTGCTCCTGTTGCAGAAAGTGCTCGTGTGGTGACGAGCACTTCCCAAGAAGGACAGCCAGGGTGGTTAAGGACAGCCAGGGTGGTTAAGGACAGCCAGGGTGGTTAAGGTAACCCTACAGGAAATCAGATACCAGCTTTCTGCTTAAAATACGATTTTAAGAACCAATAGAGTAACTTCCCTTGGCAGTCTCATCGCGTGGAGAGGAGGCAGTGCTGTTGTGCTGCCTGTGTTCTGCACTACGCTCACCTAATGAGGACCTCTGTTGTGGTTGTACGAGATAAGTTGGACCTGTTGCTCCTGTGAGGAGCCGCTCCATCCGAGATTACAATGCTGCTGTTGTGCGGCAATTCCCTTTTTCCAGGGTAACCTGAACAAGCATGGGATACGCCGCCGTGGGCCTGGGGGAGGTGGAACCTTATGGGACTGTTGAATATTAGAGCTGCTGTTTCAAGGGCTGTTTTCAAGATGTTTTGAAATGCCTGGTTTTAACTGAAAATGTAAGCGTAGGCAGTTAAAATTCTCTGCAGGAGGAAGTGAGCTGCCAAAGTGAGGAGTGAAGGTTCCCGAAAGTCAACTGCCTTCACTTAGAGCTCAAACCTTGTAATGGCTCTGCTTCTCAAGGTGTTTGTCAAGTGACACTGTGCCCGCGCACGAGTTGTGATTGCTATTGCCATATTCTGTGGGGGGATTCAGAGGGCAGACTGCGGTTCAGCAGACGCGTGTTTGCACCAGGCTCCTGCTCTGCCCTGCGTCCTTCTCCTAGCACCCAGCACGGGACTCCTCCTCAGCACCATCCCCGAGGAATCAAAATTCGTCTAACTCGAGAGCTGGTGCTTGGTGAGAAGTGGTGAACTGGCGGTGTTCAGGCTCTCATTTGTGAGCCCTGGGGTTGTGCTTTGCCTTGCTTTACCCCAGAGCTGCCGACCCAGCCTCTCTGCTGCTGGCGTGCCAGTTGGCCGTGGGCCCCTTCGGCGGGACTTGCACGGGCCGTCGCAGTGCAAAATGCTCGTAAAGGCTTACCCCCCCCAGCGCTCAGGCACCCGCTTCCGTAAATAAGATCTTGAGTCCCAGGATGTTTCTTTCATGAATTCCCTTTCCATAGGCTTCACGTGAGTGCGCCGTTCCATCTGCCAGTGTCAGTTTAAGGTACAGGTACAATTAATGCGGCACATTTTCAGAAACCCTTCTGAATCCACAGATGGGGTGCCTTGTCAGATTTCTACACTGTTACTTCTTTGGTGTAATCTTCAAGGCAAGGTTGCGTCTGCATTTAAGAACTTGTCGCCAAGTATACAAAATAAGTGTTCATTTTGATTCCTGTCGGTTCATTCTCTTTGTGATTTTTTTCCTCACACCCCATTTCTGCTTGTTTTCCTCCTTCTTTGCCGACTCCCAAAAACGGAGGCGAATAATATCGTGTTTGTTGTGATGCGCACGTTCTTTGCCAGCTCCCCTCCTGTGGCACCGTCTGAGCGAGCACGTGCAGCGTTGCCCAGCTCTCTCATCTGCTCTCGGCCAGTCCTCTTGTGGCTCCTTCTCAAACGCCTTCGTGCTTTTTCTCCCCCCCCTTTGCTTTACCCACTACCTCTCCTCTCATTTTCCTGCCCTCCCTCTCGGCCCCATCGGGCTCTGCAGGAGCCGGAGGTGCGGGCGGGCTGCGAAGGCTCGCGGCGGCCACTGTTGGACCAGTGCTCCCGACCACCCCTGAAAACCGTGTGTGCCCCAAGTAGGCGCCGTGTTGTAAAACCCATTAAAAACCCAGCTGGGCTGACAGGTCGAAGCGTTCTTCGATAACAAAACGCAGGGAGGCAGGGGTGGCAGCAGCGGGTCGCTAAGCCTGCGAAGCTGGCCGTGCTCGTGGGCTCGCGCAGGGCGCAGCGCCGCTCTGCCGCCCGCTCGTGCTCCGGGCTCAGAGAGCTCGGCCGTCACGGCACGACCTGCGTCCGTCCTGCCTGACGGTGCGTACGCGTGTAAAGGCCTTCTGAGAGCTGGAGTGAGGCTTGTTGGCTTCTGACTCAATTGATGGAAGGTGTTTTGACCTTGGACGAGCAGCAGGCAGAAGCTGAGCCCCGTCCTTAGGCCAGCGAGCGTAACCAGTTTGCTAAGGGCAGCCGTTTGGCTGATGGGGAACGCTTCGTTCCTGAGCCGGGCTGTCGTCAGAACGCACGGCCGGGACTGGCGCGCTTGGGCTGGTCGCTCCTCTCGGCCTGAGCAGGTCCGTGCCCCCCAGGGTACGGGGAGACCGGCAGCAGCCACCCGTTGGGGAGCGCAGGGACGCCCCGCGGGGGGGTGGCCAAAGCAGCTGCAGCGCCGTGGGGCTCGGTGCCCTTGGTGGGCACAGGACCGAGCGCAGGGCCCCCGCTGAGAACCACGGAGACTGGCTCGGCCGCGACGCCCATCCTCGGGCTTCTTCCTGGTTTTTCCACCTTGCCATTGCCACTGGCCCTGGGCCGGTGTTCCCTCTGGCACCCAGGGGCATGGCCGGGGAGGAAGGCTGCCTCTCCTGCTTCAAGTCAAGGAGCATGTGCCTCAAAAGTGCTTATTTTTGCGTTGCATGACGGATATTTTGTGAAACATGTAACGTGCAGAACGCGGCAGCGCCAAACGTCCCTGATTTTGCTCATTCTAGCTAAGATTCCCGTCTTGGCCGGGCGCGTGAATCGGGCCTTGGTGCCACCGTGAGGGGATCGCAGCCCAGTCAATGGGAGCCAGGTCCCTGCCGACACGGTGTCTTTGCGCGGCGTTTGGAGGAGGCTCCAGTTAATAATACCTTATCAGACGCCGTTCAGGAACCTGCAGTGTCTAATATGTCTGTTGCCATAGTAACGGCTGCTTGCTTGTGCTCAGCATCTCCGAGCTGGCTCTTCCGTGCCCCCTCCTTTTCATATCAGCGAGCAGCCGGGCCGGCCAGCCCGTGGGACACGCGGGTCCCCCCCGCCGGCCCAGGCGCTGGGACAGGGGCTGCGGGGGCTGCGCCCACCGGCGGGGCGGAGAGGAGCACACACCGCATCCCCACACGACATGAGGGCCAGGGAGGCCCCCGTGGGGCAGGGTGGGGGCTCCCGCCGTCCCCCCCATCTCCTGCGGCTTCCCCTTCCATGGGGCTGGCGAACGCGTGCGGCCAGGTTCATCGTACGTGGCGTTTCAGCTGCTGGGAGCGGGTCTGATCGCCATCTTCCCCCCTAACAGCCTCTCTGCTCCTGTCGGGCCGGCACCGCCTCAGCAGAGAGCCCCTTAATGAGGGTGAAGTGCAGTTCGCCTGCACAGCCCACTGACAAGACGGATGGGCTCGAGCCGGGAGAAGGGACGGCTTCCCGAGAGCCTCCGGGAGCGGGGGGCGCTCCCTCCTCCCGCGGCCGGCTTTATCCCTCTGCACATTCCTCTCCCGGCATTTCTGTTGTCGGTTTTCTCTTCCTCGGTTTCGGGCGTCTTCCCAGTGCTTCCAGATGTCTTTCCACCTTTTTCTTTTCTCCCTTGCTCTCGGAGTAATTCTGGCCCGTCCCTGCCGTCCTGACTTCTCCCTTTCGCTATCTTTGCATTTTTCCCTCTTTCCTATTGTCTTTGCTTATTGCTCTCTCCCTTCTGCTGTCATTCAATTTTTCTCTCTCCCTCCTTCTCGCCCCCTCTCGCTCCCCCCTTTCCCTCTCACTCTGTGTCTCATTCTCCATCTCGGATGAAGGTAATGAAAATAATCGGGCTTCATTAATTCTGAGCCCTGTGAGATGATAGCCATTTGGAGCCATGTTTGCCAATTAGATGGTCTAAATTAGAAGTGACCTTGGTATACTGCCATCACTTTGCCTCTCTGAGTCTAATGAAGCTTTTCACTCCAGCACCCTCTCTCTCTCTTTGTAATGGAAATTACCTCCTTTGTCTGGTTCGGAACCTTGCATTGCATGTGTATTTCCCCGGTTGCATGGACATAGGGGTAGTAATGTATCTCCTCAGACCCCTTCTAGACATTCTCTTCTCAAAACCGCACGATTTCAGCGTTTTGGGGCATTTACGGAGGAACTGCAGGGTCCGTCCCCGTGTTCAGTCGCTCGGTCTGGAGGAAGGCCAGGGCGGGCAGATCCAGTGCTCAAGGGGAGCTGGCTATTCACGCTCTCCAAGATTAATTTTTTGGACGTGCCAAGAATATGCTTGTGTCACGCTGCTGGGGCCAGCGCGGGAGGCTGCTGCAGCTCCCAGCCTCCGGCCCGTGCTGATGAGCGGCTCTGCGGTTCATCGGCTTCAAAATCTGGTGGATCCAGTAGTGGCAGGAGCCGCGCTTGTCACTGCTGTGGGTTGTCACCGGTGGGGAGCGGCCCCGCAGGTCGTTCTCCAGACCAGTGGCAGGTCTGTAGGTGCCAGGGCCTGTGCAGTCTGCTGAGGATGCTCGTGGGAGGCAGGAGACGTGGCGGGGTCAGCCCTCGGGGGGTTGTGGCAGGCACTGGAGCACGCTGTCTACGGAAATGGCCATCGAAGTGGGGTGCCCACGCATGTCGGTGGATCTTCTCGTCACAGAGAAATGTTACCTGCTTAAGGGGTCTGAATTCCATCGGAAAGGGAGGGTCCTTGGAAGCAGAGAGGCTTGTCCCCACAACTTCCCATCTTCTAAGGCAGGCAATCGGCTTCTCTGCAGTCCGCTCCAGAGGGAAGTTCTCCGGCAGCGTTCCATTCTCCAGTACAGACCACAGGGGAGATGATTCAAAGTGGGGCGCAGGAGGGGCTGCCACAGTCTCTGACCCAAACTTTCCTTCCACTTTTCACCCGAGCAAGCTCCCTGCCCTACCCAGCTGGGCAGGGACGGGGACGGGTCGATCAGAGCGAAGGGTGCGCCCCCAGTGCCTGCCCCAGCTTTAGGGCTTGTCTTGGAGACAAGATGACCTCTGGTCACTGAAGTACGGATAAACAGAACCTGACCCACGTGCTGGTGTCCCAGTGCCGGGCTGCCGGGAGGAGTGGGCAGGAGTGAGCTGCCGATCCCTCCCCGCCTCCCGGTTTTGTTCAGACAGGAAGGTCAAGAGCAGCGCGGGTCGAGAGGACCCCTTGTGCGATGAAGGACCCCTTGTGCGATGAAGGACCCCATGTGCGATGACGTTGGGAGAGCAACCTGGAGGAGGCCTGGGGCGCAGGGGCAGCGGGGACGGGCGCTCCTGGGGCTGCGGCAGGGTGGCCTGGTGTGACAGAGGCGTCACTGGAAGGCTTTGCTGGTGGCCCATGGGCCAGAAGATGGTGGCTGCAGCTGTGAAGGAGACACAGGCTCATGTTAGACAGCAAAACAAGCATGTGCAGAAGAAAGAAGGGGAGAAGACGAATCACGCTTGTCAGACTTAGATCTGTGGGGTTGGTTCTTTAATGACGGTTCCCACTGACTGACGGCCATTGTGAAACAGCCGGCGTTGAAGGGACATTTAAACAGGGAGATGGGGTATGGAGCCGGGCTGGGGATGGGTGCTGGGATCACACAC
>JAKFQP010000317.1:645571-661662 GCA_023375905.1 Nycticorax nycticorax
TTTTTTTTTTTCTTCCCCCCCTTTTTAATTCTTTTTTTTTTTTTATTGTGGAGGGAGGGGTGGAGGTAGGGTGAGAGCTGTGGCTATGGAGATGCAGGTAGATAAAGGTAATTACTTAAACACATATAGGGCAGGACTTATTGGTTTGGAGACCCAGATTAAGATGCAGAGGAGCATGTGAGGTTGATGATTATATTTCGGGGAGAGTTAATTGACGGAAGGTGAAGGCAGACAAAGAACCGCTGCTTACTGCCTTCTTGAATCCCAATCAGGAATTATGATTAAAGACGCGGCGAGACAACAGAGGCCTGATGAATTGGTGTCTTTTTTTTTTCTTTTTTGCCGTCATTCACACTTGATTGACTTCAACCTTTCAAGTGCAAAAGTCTCTCTTTTCCATTATTATTCATAGCCATCTGAGTTTTTCTAATTAAAGTGTATGAAAACAATTACTGATCCGTCGTACTGAGTGTGGTAGTGGGGATGGCTGCCTTACTGTAATGCGTATAAAAAGCCCACAGTTCTCTATAATGATGTGCAGCTGAGGTGTTAGATAATTTTATTCTTTTTCTACTCTGTTGGGTTTTTTTTTAATTTCTCATGATTTATTTTTCATAATTCCTAAAGATCCTAGGAAAGCGCTCTCCCTGCTGATAAAGCTGAGAGGGATGGCTCCTTCTTGCCTTCCCTCCTCGGCATCCCTGCTCGCCCCCCTCCTCCGAGCCTGGCTACCAGGAATTAACCGGTGACCTTTCACGTCTCCCGGCCCACCACCCACAGCCGTCAGATGCTCCCACTTAGAGTAAAAGGTGGAATGAATTTGGTGTGCTCCGCTTCCCTCCCGGTGATTTATCAGTGTCAGCTGCCTTTCCTGCAGGCGTCCGTGGGACCCGGCGCTCACCTCCGTGCACCAGCCCTCCCAGTAAGGGGAGGGAGTCCAGCATCCCTCCCTGGTGGGGTTCGGGTGTCTTGGATGCTCCGAGGTGAACGCTCGTTCCTGAGGTTTTTCGTGGGCTATTTTTGCTTCCATTCACTTGGTGAAGCCAAGGTCTGGTCTGTGTTTGCCTGGATTTGACGTGTGTGTAGATAAGGAAGATTTCATGTCCTGCACATAGGTTTGCCTTCAGCCTCACCACAGATTTGCTGATACCTCATGCAGTTCAGTCGGAGCCTCGTGGTCCTTGACTTTGCAGAAAGCTGTGTGCAGGTAACAGCCTCGCTCGCTCTTCTGCAAGCCAAGGCTCAGACGCCCTCTTGGTATCTGACGGAAGGATGGAGAGACTTGTTTTGCTAGGAACATCCCAGCCTAGGAGTGTACTCATGCCCCGGCTTCCCAGCAGTCGGAGGCTGGGCGCAGGCACCGCCAGCACCGCAGGTCAGTGGTGGCTTCTGTTCCTTCAGGTGCCACGGCCCTGGCGAGGGGAGGCGCTCCCTGGGCGCCAGCGGGGGGGAGCAGGCAGCCGCTGGGGCTGTAGAGGTGCCTTGGCTTGCCGCCGGCGCCTGATGCTGGCAGCCACGCGCGGGAGTGCGGCACGGGTGGCGGTGGAGGCACGGGTCGGTCTGTCCGGGCGCTGCGCTGGCAGGAGGGCTGCGGGGCGGCTTTCCGGGTCGTGTGAGACACTGACCGTGGATGTTCAGAGGGGTTTTCGTTGCCCTGTGTCCGATGCCAGCCACGTGCAAACTGCTAGGGAAGGGGGTTGGTTTGGGGGGGCGTGGCCTGATGCACCCAAAGAAACAGAGTTTTCCAGGAAAAGATGAGTGTATGCACATGGCTCCCTCAGAGCAGCTCTAGCTGAAGCACGCCAACTCTCCAGCTCTTCAAAAATGTTGGTGCTCCAGCGCTGCACTGGTTATGGTGGAGCAAGGTCGAGACGAACACTTGAAGAGCAGCGGAGAGAAGGCATCACTCAGAGCCAGGAAAGGGTTGCCAAAAGCTTTTCATTTGGCAGACAATTTGCTGTCTTTTTAGTCTTTCCTTTCCTTTGTCACCTCTCTCCTTATTTGTACTTCTCTTTCTCATGCCCCTCCTTTTCCTGCATCGATACACTTTGAAAACAGTGCTGCAATGCTCCCCAGTTCAAGATTACAGTGTACTTTACGAGGTATGATTTAATTAGGGGCCTTATTATGTTTTCAGCAGCTTAAGGTGGGCCTTTCAACTTACCTACCTAATTGGTTGCACAAGAAGTTTCACAGCCCATGACAAAACATTGTCAGTGATCAAAGTCTGAATTCTACATAAAGGAAAAATATTAATAATAAGATTATTCTTCAAGTGTGCACTGCTAATTATGTCCAGAATGTAACTGTAGAAACACTTTTGACTGATGTGAGCTTTGTCTAATAAACACGAGTCTTCGGTGAGCTGTGAGAAGTGACGCCTCTGGCTTTACAGTACTGGTGTCTCGTTTTGCCACTGAAGATGTTTAAAATACTTTCCCGTGTTTTTCTTCTCCCCCCACCCCTCCCTCCCTGTCTCCAGGTGACAACACCTGAGGTGATGATGCCCAGCAGCATGTTTCTCCCGGCGGCCGCTCCAGAGAAAGACGGGAACTCTGCCACAGAGGAGCTGGGGAAGCAGCCTGGTGAGTGCGGGTCGCTGGGGCCCACAGGTCCCACTGCTCCCCCAGCTCCCATCCCCTGGTCAGGGACCGTGCCTGGGGACGGCTCCGTGTCCCCAGCTGTCTCCGGAGACCCACAGCGGGATGGTGCCCAGCAGGGCCGTCCCCCTCCGTCTGCGCCACGGGCAGGCCAGTGCCCCGGCTGTCCCCATGGCAGGGCAGAGCAGGGCGGCTCAGAGCTGAGGAGCACAGCCCACCACCGTGGCGATTCACCTGGAAATGGTGTTGAATCCCGGCAAAGGAGAAGACCAGAGGCAGTAGAGGGCTGAGGGGATTGGTAGAGAAGTCCCAAAGGTTGCAGCTGCTGGCCACAGACTGTGCCACCACCACTGCTGTACTTGCTCTGCTGCCGTCATAGCTCAAGTACGGACGCTGGGCGTGCGGTTTGGGGAGCTCTGAACTGCTGCAGTCCTTATCCACCCCGAATCTCCTCAGCCTTTTCCATTGCCATGCTGTGTTATGCAGGCATGGCTGTAAATCCGTGGCTATTTAGTCCTGGCTTTGTCATGTGATGCATGTGAGAGCATCCCGAGAACATCATTCTGCATGGGCAGAAGCGTCTGATCTCAAACCTGGCAGGGAAGCGATGTCGGTCTTCCTTGTGTGCCTTCCTGGAAGGTCTGTAAGGAATGTGGGGATGAAGACAGCTGTTGTTTCCTTTCAGGGGGACGGCCCCAAGGCAGTGCTGCTGGTGGGGCAGCACCGGCACAGCCAGGGTGGCTAATGCTCCCGTGGGCAATGGGATCCCTTTTTTGGCCCCTACCCATATCACGCTGTCTTCTCCAGCAGGACTGTGCCCTTAGGCCCTGGGAAAGTGGCAGCACACTGAGCACTTGTCCCTGCTTCTCCCGTCCTCCTTCAAACAGACCCCTCTGAGCTGCTGCCAGCGGGACCTGGATTTCATTCCTGCTGTTTATAGCTTTGATGGGACCAAGACTCCAATACAACGTTCAGTTTGATGAACCTTCTTGTTGGAAAGTAGTCAGGACAGGAAAGAAAACCAGCAAAGACAGAGAGGTGGCTGAATGCCCTTCACTTAAAAGGAAGAATTAAAGGTGGTAAATGCACCGAGGGAACGCGCGTGCGGGTGAATAACTTCCAGATACTCAAAGTGGGCAAGAAAGCAAATCGTGTAGGTTTATGCAATGGGCCATGATGAGGGTAATGGGCTGGTATTAAAATAAACGAACGAAGATAGAGGAGGAATGTTAGAAATACCAGTCATCTTGCAGAGAAAAAAACATGGACCTATTGGGGACAAAAAGGGGGCGTTGATCCGCCCTTCTGTGCCGGCGCAATTTTCAGGTTTGCTCTAATTTTGTTTTCACAGAGATCTCTGAGGACTCTGGAAAGAGCCTTTTGCCATCGGAAAGTGCAGAGCACAGCGGAGATCCCAAGCCTGCGCTGGCTGACCAGGGCTCTGCCCGGGAGGACTCCGGCTTCCTCTGCTGGAAGAAGGGCTGCAACCAGGTGTTCAAGAGCTCGGCAGCGCTGCAGACGCACTTCAATGACGTGCACGCAAAGCGGCCCCAGCTGCCCGTGTCCGATCGCCACGTCTACAAGTACCGCTGTAACCAGTGCAGCCTGGCGTTCAAAACCATTGAGAAGCTGCAGCTCCATTCCCAGTACCACGTCATCCGGGCGGCCACGATGTGCTGCCTCTGCCAGCGCAGCTTCCGAACCTTCCAGGCCCTGAAGAAGCACCTGGAAACCAGCCACCTGGAGTTGAGTGAGGCCGACATTCAGCAGCTGTATGGTGGTCTCTTGGTCAACGGGGACCTCCTCGCTATGGGCGATCCTTCGCTTGCAGAAGACCACACTATAATAGTCGAGGAAGATAAGGAGGAGGAGAGCGACTTGGAAGATAAGCAGAGCCCGACAGGTAGCGATTCGGGGTCAGTGCAAGAGGACTCTGGCTCAGAACCGAAAAGGGCCTTACCCTTCAGGAAGGGCCCTAACTTCACTATGGAGAAATTCCTTGACCCGTCTCGCCCGTACAAGTGCACAGTCTGCAAGGAGTCTTTCACACAAAAGAACATCCTCCTGGTCCATTACAATTCAGTTTCCCATCTGCATAAACTGAAAAGAGCCCTCCAAGAGTCTGCTACCGGGCAGCCCGAACCTACCAGCAGCCCAGACAACAAACCCTTTAAGTGTAACACCTGCAACGTGGCCTACAGTCAGAGCTCGACCTTGGAGATCCACATGCGGTCTGTCCTGCACCAAACCAAGGCTCGTGCTGCCAAGCTGGAGGCGGCTGGGGGCAGCGGCAATAGTAACGGAGCTGGCAACAGCAGCAGTCTCTCTCTGGGGTCATCCACGCCAAGTCCAGTGAGCGCTGGCAACAGTAATACTTTTACAACCACCAACACAAGTAATTCGGGCACAACTCCCATTCCCAGCCTGCTCAGCCAGGTACCCAGCGACAGCGTGGGAATTCCTCCTTTGGGTAACCCAGTAAGCACTAATATCTCCTCCCCTTCGGAGCCCAAAGAGGTAAACCGAAAGAAGCTGGCAGACATGATTGCATCCAGGCAGCAGCAGCAGCAGCAGCAGCAACAGCAACAGCAGCAGCAACAGCAGCAGCAGCAGCAGCAAGCTCAAACCTTGGCGCAGGCGCAGGCCCAGGTCCAGGCCCATCTGCAACAAGAACTGCAGCAGCAGGCTGCCCTCCTGCAGTCTCAGCTCTTCAACCCAGCACTTTTGCCGCACTTTCCGATGACCACTGAGACCCTTCTGCAGCTTCAGCAACAGCAGCATCTTTTGTTTCCGTTCTACATCCCCAGTGCCGAGTTCCAGCTCAATCCAGAAGTTAGTCTGCCCGTCACCAGTGGTGCGCTGACATTGACTGGTACAGGTCCCAGTTTGCTGGAGGACCTGAAGGCTCAAGTTCAGCTCCCTCAGCAGAGCCATCCACAGCTCTTACAGCAGCAGCAAGGTCAGCTGTCCTTGTCACAACCTCACTCCGTCCTTATACAGCAGAGCCAGCACCCAGAGAAGAAGGCTAAATCCACAGTGAAGGAGAAGGAAAAAGAAGCCCCCCGGGAAAGGGAAGGGGCAGAGAGGGGAGACAATAATGTCGCATCTAAGGAGTCTCTGCCTGATAACTTAAAGCCCAAAGAGAAGAAGGACTTTGTACCAGGCAGTAGTTCGGAGCCCTCCTTGCTGCCTCCACGTATTGCCTCTGATGCGAGAGGGAACGCCACAAAAGCCTTGCTGGAGAACTTCGGCTTTGAGCTTGTCATTCAGTATAACGAGAACAAGCAGAAGGTGCAGAAGAAAAACGGGAAGACGGAGCAAGGTGAGAACTTGGAAAAGCTTGAGTGTGATACATGCGGCAAGTTCTTTTCGAACATCCTCATCCTGAAGAGCCACCAAGAGCACGTTCACCAACATTACTTTCCCTTTAAGCAGTTAGAGAGATTTGCTAAACAATACAGAGAACACTACGACAAACTGTACCCGCTGCGGCCTCAGACCCCAGAGCCACCGCCGCCACCTCCACCGCCACCACCTCCGCTCCCTCCAGCACCTCCTCAGCCGGCTTCTACTCCTACCATTCCTACTTCTGCCCCACCGATTACCTCTCCTACGATCGCACCAGCCCAGCCGTCTGTGCCGCTCACCCAGCTCTCCATGCCAATGGAGCTCCCCATCTTTTCACCACTTATGATGCAAACCATGCCACTACAAACGTTACCTGCCCAGCTGCCGCCCCAGCTCGGTCCCGTAGACCCTCTGCCTGCCGACCTGGCCCAGTTGTACCAGCATCAGCTCAACCCTAGCCTTCTCCAGCAGCAGCAGAACAAGAGGCCACGGACACGGATCACCGACGACCAACTCAGAGTCCTCCGGCAGTATTTTGATATTAACAATTCCCCAAGTGAGGAACAGATCAAAGAGATGGCGGACAAATCTGGATTGCCCCAGAAAGTGATCAAGCACTGGTTCAGAAACACGCTGTTCAAAGAACGCCAGCGCAACAAGGATTCCCCGTACAACTTCAGCAATCCTCCCATTACCAGCCTGGAAGAACTGAAGATAGACTCCCGGCCTCCTTCTCCAGAACCTCAAAAGCAAGAGTACTGGGGAAGCAAGCGGTCCTCCCGGACACGCTTTACTGACTACCAACTCAGAGTCCTGCAGGACTTCTTTGACGCCAATGCTTATCCAAAGGATGATGAATTTGAGCAGCTTTCTAATCTGCTGAACCTCCCAACACGTGTTATAGTGGTGTGGTTCCAGAATGCCCGTCAAAAAGCTAGGAAAAACTATGAGAATCAGGGAGAAGGCAAAGACGGGGAACGACGGGAGCTTACGAATGACAGGTATATCAGAACAAGCAACTTGAACTACCAATGCAAAAAGTGCAGTCTAGTCTTTCAGCGCATTTTTGATCTCATTAAACACCAGAAAAAGCTTTGTTACAAAGACGAGGATGAGGATGGACAGGATGATAGCCAGAATGAAGACTCTATGGATGCAATGGAGCTCTTGACTCCAACGAGTTCCTCCTGCAGCACACCAATGCCCTCGCAAGCTTACAGCACACCTACATCTTCAGCCAATGCAACCTCCTCAGCTTTTCTGCAGCTCACAGCAGAGGCAGATGATTCCTCCACCTATAGTTCTAAAGTAGAAGCTACAGAAGAGAAACCAAAGCAGTCCGAACCTCCAAGTACACAGCAAAACCAAACTCAAGAGAAGCAAGTGCAACCAAAGCAAGAGTCTCAGCAGCAACAGGACCAAGGAGAACAAAAGACAAGTTCAGCACACCAAAAGATTTCACAGTTGTCCTCCCCCTCTTCATTGCAACAGCCACCTCCCCCTCCTCAGCCCCCTCAGTGCTCCTTGTCACAGTCAAGCCCAAGTCCTTCTCAGCTCTCGCATCTCTCCCTCAAACCCATTCACACATCCACCCCCCAACAGCTGGCAAACCTACCTCCTCAGCTAATCCCGTACCAGTGTGACCAGTGTAAGCTGGCATTTCCTTCCTTTGAGCATTGGCAGGAGCATCAGCAGCTTCATTTTCTGAGTGCACAGAACCAGTTTATCCACCCCCCGTTCCTGGACAGAACGCTGGATATGCCGTTCATGCTTTTTGATCCCAGTAATCCACTACTTGCGAGCCAGCTGCTATCTGGAACATTACCACAGATTCCAGCAAGCTCAGCCACTTCACCGTCAACTCCAACATCCACAATGAACACTCTGAAGAGAAAGCTGGAGGAAAAGGCCAGTGCCAGCCCTGGAGAAAATGACAGTGGGACTGGAGGAGAAGAACCACAAAGGGATAAACGTCTAAGGACAACCATTACCCCAGAGCAGCTGGAAATTCTTTATCAGAAATACTTGCTTGACTCCAACCCAACACGGAAAATGTTGGATCACATTGCACATGAAGTGGGCTTGAAGAAACGCGTGGTGCAAGTTTGGTTTCAGAACACCCGTGCACGGGAAAGGAAGGGGCAGTTCAGAGCTGTAGGGCCTGCCCAAGCCCATAGACGGTGTCCCTTCTGCCGAGCTCTCTTTAAAGCAAAGACAGCTCTTGAAGCTCATATCCGATCCCGTCACTGGCATGAGGCCAAGAGAGCTGGATACAACTTGACGTTGTCTGCTATGCTCTTAGATTGTGATGGGGGACTCCAAATGAAAGGAGACATCTTCGATGGAGCAAGCTTTTCCCACATGCCACCAACTAGCAGTGATGGACAGAGTGTTCCTCTCTCCCCAGTGAACAAGAGCATGGAGCTGTCACCTCGAACTCTGCTGAGTCCATCCTCCATTAAGGTGGAAGGGATAGAAGACTTTGAGAGTCCCTCCATGTCCTCAGTCAACCTGAGCTTTGACCAGACAAAGCTGGACAACGATGACTGCTCTTCTGTCAACACTGCAATCACAGACACCACAACAGGAGATGAAGGGAACGCAGACAACGATAGTGCAACAGGGATTGCAACCGAAACCAAATCAGCATCGGGACCCAGCGAAGGTCTGACAAAAGCCGCCATGATAGCAATGTCTGAATATGAAGATCGGCTGTCTTCTGGCCTGGTCAGCCCAGCTCCCAGCTTTTACAGCAAGGAGTACGACAATGAAGGTACTGTGGACTATAGTGAAACATCCAGCCTTGCAGACCCCTGCTCACCCAGCCCTGGTGCAAGTGGTTCAGCCAGCAAGTCTGGAGAGAGCGGGGATCGGCCCGGACAGAAACGCTTTCGCACTCAGATGACAAATCTCCAGCTAAAAGTTCTTAAGTCATGCTTTAATGACTACAGGACACCTACCATGCTGGAGTGTGAGGTCCTGGGCAATGACATTGGACTGCCAAAGAGAGTTGTTCAGGTCTGGTTCCAGAATGCTAGGGCAAAGGAGAAGAAGTCCAAACTCAGCATGGCCAAGCATTTTGGTATAAACCAAACAAGTTACGAGGGACCCAAAACAGAGTGCACTTTGTGTGGCATCAAGTACAGCGCTCGACTGTCTGTACGTGACCATATCTTCTCTCAACAGCATATCTCCAAAGTTAAAGAAACCATTGGAAGCCAGTTGGATAAGGAAAAGGAGTATTTTGACCCAGCTACTGTACGTCAGTTGATGGCTCAGCAGGAGCTGGACCGGATCAAAAAAGCCAATGAGGTTCTTGGTCTGGCAGCTCAACAGCAGGGCATGTTTGATAACACCCCTCTGCAAGCTCTTAACCTTCCTGCTGCGTACCCAGCACTACAGGGCATCCCTCCAGTCTTGCTCCCAGGCCTCAACAGCCCATCCTTACCAGGCTTCACTCCATCCAACACAGGTGGGTGTGGATATCAGCACACTGCTCAGAGACACAGCTTAACTTGATGCATCTTTAGCACAAGCAGATGTTCCCCTGGGACGACTGGTAATAGGGTACCCGGCCCTTTAGCCGAGCATGTTTACTTGACAGCGAATAAGCAATAGGTATTTTAATTCCTGAGCTCGCGATTTCTAGTAGAGTCTGAATAGAGCAAGATCTAGACAGGCTGCGTATCTCTGTTAGCACAGACTAAAAATTCTGAAGCACCTTCAAGGAAAGGGACAATAGAGGGCTTGTCAAATGGAACAGGAACAGGGCTGATGTGCCAAATGCGTTGTCCATTGTACCCTTCCTTCGTTATTAAATTGAGTTTATGTAGTGCCATCCCAAGTTTTCAATAGTTCTGAACTGTTTCTAGGGAAAAGCGTGCTGTGCCAGGTAGCACTGGTGACAGAAACCTGGAGCATCGTTACCTAACGACCTTATTTTGACCTCCAGGACAAACCCCGGTGCAGCTGTGGACGGGTTTTTGAGCAATGGCTGGGCACGACCTGAAAGTACCTTCTCGGCAAACAGCATTGTAGTTGTGGGACAAGTCTGCTTGGTGTTTTAATAAGATTTTCCGTATCAATACTGCAAAAAATGAAATTGGGCATAGTCCTTTGGGTGGCCTAATCCTAGACACTGGACTTTGTCTTTTGAGGATGCTCCTTTCCCTTGTACCTGCTGGACGAGTGGGAAGTGTAAGCTGGGTAGCAGGCACTGGCAGTGGAAGCCACTGTGCTCAGTAGACCAGCAGTGACCTAGAAAACTTGATCCAGGGGCCTTATTTCACCCCCGCTACATCCGTGGCATCCCAGAGACGTGCGTGTGTCTGAATTGCCACTCGTGACAGAGGAATGGATGTTCTCTAGGGGACTCGCTTTCACGTGGCAGGCTGTTTCCTTCTGATGATGCCTCTTCAAGTTGACTTCCACCAGGGCTGCTCTACGGGTACAGAGAAATCCCGAGAACCGATCCCAGTGTCTTGTCTCGGCAGCAGGCTGAGTCTGTCTGAGCCTGGAAAGCCCGTGGCACCGTGGCGCCCGGTACAGTGACACCGTACGCCACTGTGCGCCTTTGTTGTCTACACCGTGACCATACAGGTCCACTGCTGTTAGACGGTGTCCAGAAACGCTAACTTTCTCTTACTGTACTGAACTGACTGGCTAATGAGGAGTTACAATCCATGTTGTGAAGCCTCAGTAGGATCTGAGCGTCTTCCTGGCTTCTTAATCGGGAACCAGAGTGCTGTCAGTCTCCAAAAAGACGTTCTGGTGCTTTACTCAGCAGGCTGACCCTGAAGTTCCTTTTTCAACAGATTGAAAAACTCAGTGCAGATGCTGCCAGGTGACGTGGTTGTGTCATGTTAGTGAAACTGCTGTCATCTTTCCCATCTAGGAGGTAAATCTTTGGATAAGCAAATCAAAGCCTTAGACAAAAGGATAGTAGCTGGTGGGAGCAGCTGTGGGGAGCTCGAACAACGCGTCTGACGTTGGCAGGGGGGCTGGCTGCAGAGCTGCTCGCTGTGAATCACACCAGCAGCGCCTGACGTGTGTGTGTGGTTGCGGTGACATTGGGTGTCACACCCCAAAGAGAGCACTAGAGACCCGTGACTCCAACAGGCATCTTTCCCCCCCTTGGAAGTGGCCGTGTCCGCCTTTGTCCCCATCACTGCTCATCTCTGAAATATCTTCTGTTGACAACCGAAAAAGAGTTAAAGCTGGCTGCATGTGTTGGGTTCGGGCCTTTCCAAGGATGATCCATTCCCTTGGAGTCAAGATCCCTTCTCCAGGAGAGCAGCAGAGGGGATCACCGTGTAGCAGGGTTGCTGATGTCCGGGTCAGACAGCCCTGTCAGAGAGCAGAAAAGATCAGAGTAAGTTTTTCTGGAGTCTGGAAAAGCTTTTTGCTGGAGGTGGAGCCTCTGCAAGGCTTCCCACACCCCCAGAACAAAAGTAAAATCGTTCTTGACGGTAGTTGTAGGATAGGTCATTGTAATTAAACCACTTCTAAAAGTTGTTGCTGTTAGAAATTCTTCTGTTCGGGATTGCTGCCCATTCCTGCTCCTTGAACCTGTCCTGGCTGCACGCCCGAAGGGCACCTTTGCATGCCGGGACTTCTTCATGCGATACTTCTGTTCTTACTGAAGATCTCGCTTCAGAGAACTAGGCCAGGAGGGTCTCTTTGACAAACGGTATTGGCAGCCTCTCGCAGGTAGCTCTGTGCTGTTTGCTTGGCACCCCAAATTTATAACAAGATCTAAAATCACTTTTTTGCACTCCAATCTATATTGTTGCTTTTATTGTTCTCCAAAGACCAGCATGTGTCCTGGGGAGATGGGGCTACGTACTATGAATGTTAAACGCAATCAGTGGCTGCCTAGACGGGACTAAGCTATTTAGAAAGTCAAACAGACTATTTGTGGCCTTTAGATAAAGCTCCAAAGGTCAGGGCGTCTCAGCTGAAAGCCTGTTGAAGCAGATAAGGCTGCGCATCCAGGAACGTTATGAATTAGCCGCTGCTCCTGCGCTTGGACCTCTCGGGGACCGTTCGACTGGGGAACATCCGTTTCAATGGCACCTATCCATAATGTGCCCTTATCTCAAATCTCTAAGGCTGCTGCCTGGAGGCTCACCTCGGACGCTCCGCACCTCCACGAATCGCGATTCTCTTGATACCGCGTCGGCAGCAGATGCGGGTTTTGGAAGGGCTTTGCATCAGCGTCAGCAGCAGATGCGGGTTTTGGAAGGGCTTTGCATCAGCGTCGGCAGCAGATGCGGGTTTCGGAAGGGCTTTGCATCAGCCGTCACCGAATTCTCCTGGCACTTGGCCGCCCTCCTGGCAGCCCTCCTGCGGGGCTGAGCCCTGACGGCTCTGCCTCCCGCCCTCTGCTCCGGAGGCCAGCGCCGGGCTCCAGCGTGGCTGGATGAATGCAGCGCTGTGGTTTATACCAGGGTGTGGAGCAGCCGGGTTTTGGAGAGTGCTTTGCTCCCCGTAGCTGCCAGCTCCTACTCGGAGCGTGATGCTGGAAGCAAGCGGTTCCTGTGCGGTATGTTGGGAAGCAGGGATTCCTTCTGGGCTGTACAGGGCATGGTTAAGTGACGGGCAGCAGTCTGGGGCTTGGTGTCCAGGAGCCTGAGGAGCACGTGTGTCTTTGCACAGAATTTACGTCTTGTGCTCCCTCCATCAGCCGCTGCCCCGGGTCCTGCCGTCTGCGCTGGCTGAGGAGCTGGGCATTGGGCTGCCTGCTCGCGGCAGGGATCAGATGGCTGGGGATGCCTACGCTTGTTCCTTAGGGTCGATGGTGGTGATTTAAGACCTCACCAGGATAGATGGGGCAGCTGCAGCTCAGACAGAGCCGTTGGCCCCAGCCCCGAGCTGCGTTTGAGTCCCTTTCATGCTGCCTTCACAAGGCGAAGGAGCCTGGTGGCTGCTGGATTTCCCTGCCAGGAGCCACCGCCTGCCCTGTGCACAGGGATTTCCCCGCTGGCACGCTCCCCCTCGGAAAAGACTTTAAGCTGTCACCATGCCCCAGATCAGAGGGGCAGTTTCTCCTCTCCCGCTGGGTGTATCGCAGAAGAGGCACAACCTAAGCCAAAAGCCACCACGCCTCCATGGCTGATTCCCAGTTCCGCGCCTGTTCGTAATCAGCCTGGTCGCCCTTGAGCTGTTGGCCGGCAGCTGCACGGACGCGGGCTTGGTTAAGGAAAGGTTCCATTTTGTTGAACAGTTTTGGGGCAGGGGTGGATCCCACCGCAGGTTCCTGGCTCTGGAGCCATGGAGCGTACGGGGCTGTGCCAGCAGAACGTTAGAGCTTGCTTTCATTCTTCTTTTCCCCAAATGGCGTTAAGGGACTTCCCAAGCAAAATGGTCCTTTTAGGCGCGCGTTCGCCAGCTGCAGCGGACGTGACCGATAGATGTGACTCCAGGAGCCACACTGCTCTCGGCCCCTGCTGCTGTCCGCTGCGAAAGTAGACGCCAGCACCGGGGGACTGTGTTGTTGCTGGCTGTTCCTGCCACTGGGAAGGTGGGCAGGCTTCACGCTCCACCATTAATCCATCTCCTCTGTGAGGAAGCATCATGGCGCTTCTCATCCCACCCAAAACGCGACGTTCGTGCCCTGGGGGGGTGTCTGAATACCACGTAAACTCTGCAATCACTCAGAAGCCGTGCGCCCAAAGCCTCTTGCATCGGAAGGGAAGAAGGGGTTGCGTCGGGGGTTTGTGGCTTCGTAACATCAGCCTAATTAGGACCAAATAACTTAGATTTAGCCTGTCCGGTCCTCTTCAGTTGCCATGACCAGGGCTTTCTAACCTGTGGAGATGTTAGCAAGACTGATGCTGTCGAGCGTTACGGCCATTTGGCGTAGTGCTCTCCCGCTGCTGGAGTCCCTTGGCCAGTTACCGCAGATGTAGGAGAAGTGCCCGTCCCTGACATCAGCCCTCAGTCGCTGGCAGTTTCAGAGGGGTCACTAAAACAACAGCTTTGCTGGGCAGCCCGGGTGGCCGGTGGGCATCCCCGGCAGGGCCACCACCTTCGGTGCTGCCGGGCAGCGTGGCCGAGCCAGCCGCGGGTGACGGGGGCTGACGAGGCGCGTCCCCGTGGCACAGGGCTCGGGGAGCGGGGAGAGGCGCGGTTGTCCCGGAGGGGGCAGGAGCGGCGCACGGTTTCTCCGGGCCGTGCTGCTGCGGCGCGGCGCGTGAGCTGGGGCTGGTCATTGCCCTTGTGCAGAGGAGACGGCGGCGCAGGGGCGGTGGTGGGGTGGCCCGGGGTCACCCCGTGGGTGCTTTCTGCCTGCCCAGCGCCGAGCGACTCCTCACCTCTCTCTCCTCCCTCTTGCAGCTTTAACTTCTCCCAAACCCAACCTGATGGGCCTGCCCAGCACAAGCGTCCCTTCGCCCGGTCTCCCCACCTCTGGATTACCAAATAAGCAGCCCCCAGCCGCGCTGAGCTCGCCCACCCCGGCACAAGCCACGGCGGCCGTGGCCCCGCAGCAGCCGCCAGCAACGACCCCGCAGCCGCAGCCGCAGCAGCCGCCCCCGCCGCAGCGCAAGGAGAAGGAGAGCGAGAAGGCAAAAGAGAAGGAGAAGGCACCCAAGGGGAAGGGGGACCCCCTGCCAGGGCCCAAGAAGGAGAAGGGGGAGACACCGGCGGGCGCCCTCTCGGCCCCGCTGCCTGCCATGGAGTACGCGGTGGAGCCTGCCCAGCTCCAGGCGCTGCAGGCCGCCCTGAATTCGGACCCCACCACCTTGCTGACGAGCCAGTTCCTTCCCTACTTCGTCCCCGGCTTTTCCCCCTACTACGCCCCACAGATCCCCGGCGCCCTGCAGAGCGGGTACCTGCAGCCCATGTACGGGATGGAGGGGCTCTTTCCCTACAGCCCCGCGCTGTCGCAGGCGCTGCTGGGGCTGTCCCCCGGCTCCCTGCTGCAGCAGTACCAGCAATACCAGCAGAGTCTGCAGGAGGCATTGCAGCAGCAGCAGCAGCGGCAGGCGCAGCAGCAGCAGCAGCAGCAGCAGCAGCAGCAGCAGCAGCAACAGAAAGCGCAGCAGCCCAAAGGAAGCCAAACCCCCGTCCCCGCGGGGGCTGCCACCCCGGACAAAGACCCTGCCAAAGAACCCCCCAAGCAAGAAGAGCAGAAGAACGCACCCCGCGAGGTGTCCCCCCTCCTGCCCAAACCCCAAGAAGAGCCCGAAGCGGAAGGCAAGGGCGCGGACTCCCTCTGCGACCCCTTCATCGTCCCCAAGGTGCAGTACAAGCTGGTTTGCCGCAAGTGCCAGGCGGGCTTCGGCGACCAGGAGGCGGCCAGCGACCACCTGAAGTCCCTCTGCTTCTTCGGCCAGTCCGTGGCGAACCTGCAAGAGATGGTGCTTCACGTGCCCACCGGCAGCGGCCAGGGCAGCGGCTCGTACCAGTGCGTGGCGTGCGAGAGCACGGTGTGTGGGGACGAAGCCCTCAGTCAGCATCTCGAGTCAGCCCCGCACAAACACCGAACAATCACAAGAGCAGCAAGAAACGCCAAAGAGCACCCCAGTCTATTACCTCACTCTGCCTGCCCCCCCGACCCCAGCACCGCATCTACCTCGCAGTCGGCCGCTCACTCAAACGACAGCCCCCCGCCCCCCCGGCCCCCCCCGGCTTCCCCCCACGCCTCCAGAAAGCCCTGGCCCCCGGCGGCCCCCCACGCCCCGCCGGGGAAGCCGCCGCCGCCGCCTTTCCCTCCTCTCTCCTCATCTTCAACGGTTACCTCAAGTTCATGCAGCACCTCAGGGGTTCAGCCCTCGATGCCAACAGACGACTATTCGGAGGAGTCTGACACGGATCTTAGCCAAAAGTCAGATGGACCGGCGAGCCCGGCGGAGGGGCCCCGGGACCCCGGCTGCCCTAAGGACAGTGGTCTAGCTAGCGTAGGAATGGACACCTTCAGATTGTAAGCTTTGAAGATGAACAATGAAAATGAATTTAAATAAAAAAGTTAATAACAAACCAATTTCAAAAATAGACTAACTGCAATTCCAAAGCTTCTAACCAAAAAAAGAAAAAAGAAAAAAGAAAAAGCGTGGGTTGTTTTCCCATATAACGATGCCGGTGGGTTTTACATTTCTTTTTTCCTTTCCTTTTAATAAAATAAAACTTAAAAAAGAAAAA
>JAKFQP010000317.1:683623-703473 GCA_023375905.1 Nycticorax nycticorax
CCTGTCCCGCGGAGGCTGCGGGCAGGCAGGGGCCCGCTCCCGAGCTCCCGAGCCCCGCGCTATCGTAGCCGGGGCGTCCGCGCTGCTCCTGCAGCCCCCTCTGCCGCCGTGCTGGGGAGGGTGAGGGCAGCCCCTGCACCGTGCCCTGGCAGGGAGCGCGGCGGCGCCGGCCCGTGGCAAGCCGCCTGGGAGGCTGGCGCTCGGAGCGGCCGTGGAGCCAAGGAGCCCCCCGGGCTGCCGGCGGGGAAGCGCGGCGTGGCCGCCGGGCCCTCTGGCTGGCGGGGGCGAACCCCGCCAGGCGCTGTGGCGATGGTTGCGGGGGCAGCTGGGCTTAGCAGTTGGCCCGGGCTCCTTCTCCAGGCCGGCTGCGCCGCAGGGCGGTGGGAGCCACCACCTGGGCCGCCTCCCCCCGCAAAGCGGCACCAAACGCAGCTACGAAGTTTCTGGAAACGTAGGGCAGAGCTGCTGCTGAAAGCCTTCGGGGACGGAGATTTAAACTGAAACGCCGAGCTGTTAAAAGCTGAAGCGCTAAACGAGCTGGGTTCCTGTTTACGCTGGCCCTCTTTGACCTCCTTAATTCAAGGCCTTGTTTATTTTTACATCGTTGAAGAGCTGTGGAAGCAGGGAGCTGCTTTTACCGAACCAAGCTCTAGGGAAAAATGACGCTTATTCCTCAGGAACCGAATGCGCATTCAGTGACGTTTAGCCCCGTTCCTTGTGCCCAGAAAGCGCTCCTCGCCCCGGTGGGGTTCAGCTGAACTGAAATGAGAGGAAATCGGTGTGTCTGGCGCTGGGCAGATCAGGGCGCCGTCAAACATAGGCTGGGCTTCTTTCTAAACGGAACCTACGATGCAATTGTTCTAGAAATGCTTGTGTTCAAGAAGAGAAGTGTGCTTCCCCCCCGAAACTCTGCGTGCCAGGCCAGAATGCGGCTCCTGCCCCCGGGCGCAGGGCGAGCCGCTTCGTGGTCTGATTCTTTGCACCCTGGGGACAGGAGCAGCAGCTCTCCTGTCCTGCCATGAACCTTACTGCACAGAATGTAGCGTAGGGCAACAAGAAATTAGTTGCTATTGCAAAATGCAATATTTTAAGTTGATATGTATCGGGTAACCGAGTAAATCACCTGATTGTTTAAAAAAACCCCAGGCGTATCCTTGAATATGTATTTACTCTCTTGACTACAACAACCTTGAAAGAGCAACTCTGAACTCTCTAGTATGGAACAGTGAGAAATCAATCCCTATTAGCTATGAAATTCATGTAGCTGACTTCAGAGAGCGTTTATATTCTTGTTATGTCGCCTTCCAGAAAATAGTCCACTCTTTATTTTACTTTTGTAAGGCTTAAAACTAGGCAGGAGATGCCAAAGTGAAGGATTAGACAGGCTTGGGAAGTACACTGAGAGGAACCCACGCCCACACGGTGGGCAGAGGCTCTGTTACCGGCTGCTGCCCTTCTTACACAGCTGCCACTGGAGCGTCGGAGCCCCTCTGTCCCGGGTCCGCAGTCCTGGGCAGTCCCCGTCTTCAGGTGTTACCTGAGATTTCACAACTTGGCTCTTAAAATAACACTCACCGGCACGTGATGTGTCACTTGAACACAAGTGTGCTGAGGTTCATGATCGGGGGGTGTGGGTCGTGTCTCATTCTGACTGGATTTTGGTCTGGGTTATCAACTGAACCATCTCGCAAAGTCATGTGCTCTGTGGGTGACCTGGTAATGCTCGGGGGAGGCCTCTCTGTATCTGACTGTATGTTTAATAATGAATGCAGGGCAGCTAGAGACACAGTTGGCTTTGTGGTGTTCTGTCTGCGATAATGGGATCTTCTGTAGCGTAAATTGTTTTGATTGAGTTGAGTTTAAAGATTGTGTAAAAGAAAAAATATTAACTTTGGTTTTTAAATTCTAGATGTGACTGCTGCGACAGAGAAGACTTAGAGCAGCTATCTCATACCTGGAAGTCATGTGGACAACGGCTGCTTTTGTGTTACAGAACTGAGTAGGTAAGAGACAAATAGCCCCTTAGACTTTTCTTAATTGTCATTAATTTCACTCCAGCTTTTGGTTTTAGAGCATCAAGTTTTTTCTGTTTCTCTTTTCTAGTCGGTTTTCCCTTATTTGATTTATATTTTTGCCTAATGTTTTAACTGGGAATTGTTTTTTCATTTGCTTATACCGATGGCTTAGATACACTTTCAGGAGTAGCTGAGAGCATCTTGATATTATCCTCAACTAGAAATAAAGTCCTTTTACTGCTGCCACTGATCAGTTAACATTGATGATATCCCATAAATATTCTCTTATCCTTATTGTGAAAACTCTGAAGGTGGGTTGACAGAAACCTTTCCCTTTCCTGGTGGTACTTGTAACTAAAATAAGGCTATAAAGTGCCGCTGGATGCATCCCAGGTCCACGCTTGCCTTCCATTCAAGCAGAGCAAATGCAATCACCAGCGCTCTTACCCTTTCTGAAGGGTTGGAGCACTTGAGGAGAACTGGATGACTTGCAGACAGATTCTGTCTCAGGCCTCGGAGCGTTAGGAAAGGGCAGGTGGGGTTTTTTTCCCCATTTCTGAAAATCAAAACCATTATGTGCAATTCAACCACCTTCGATTCCTCAGTCAGTGCTGATCTGGGGATAAGCTGCTGAAGAACAGCAGCAGATCTGACCTTGGTGATAGAATCCCACTTTAGAAGGCTAGAATATTCACTCTATTTATAAGAGGCATTTCTTGGTGACAGTATGTGGGTTACAGTGAAAATAACTCTGGTGGAAGTGATGAGAAGTTTGGCTTAATTTTTGGATCACTTCACTTGTGGGTGAAGTAGAGCTGGGGAAAATGGAAGAAACTGCCTCGTTAGAAGCATAAAACCCAGTGACTGTATCTTGGCCAGTGTTCCCGATTTTCCAGTAAGCTGTCTGCTGTACGGAGGTGTATAACCCTAATGGCTTGTTGTATGCCATTAAAAGGTATTGTACACTCATAAAAGAATGACATTTTGATCAATGCTGTTAAAAGAATTACTGTCTTGACACAGAAAAGCTTTCCTGCTGCAAGTTTAAAAATATGCCTTTAAAAGCTTTTTATTGAATACCTTTGCATCCCTCAGAAATGTGCTATTTTGGCACAGGGCTGCTCTGAAGTATTCCACGTTGTAACTTAAATGCAAGACCTTCTGTTTACCATCAGAAGGGAGCGAGGCGAGGCAGGTGTATTCACTTAATACTGCCATGGGGACGGAGGAAAAAGCACCTTGAGCTGCTTGTATGCAGTCTAAAAATAAGAACTCCCCGTTTTTAAAGAGTCCAAAATCATTTGAAAGCTCTTTGGTTTTGTTTTGCCATTGATTCCTCTCTGTCCCTCCAGCTTTTGTTCGAGTGTCCCTTTGGGCTCCGAAGCTGTGTATTGATGTCGGGGGGAGGCAGGTGGCGGGCAGGAAAACCACAAACGCCTTTGCTGGAGCCGGATCCCAGCTCACGGGCAGGCGGGCTGCGCTGAGAGGAAGTTGGTTTGGGGGTGTCCAGGCACTCTGGGGGTGGTAATGCTTCGTGTAGCAGAAACCTCCCCTTACTGCTGTTGAAAGGTCTCGTACCAGAGCTATCGTTTAATCACAACGGCCGAAGGGACGTTGTTCCTGCCTCGATCGTGGCTGGAGTTACAGCTAAACTGTTCAACGCGGTTCAGCTGCAGCCGCTGCCGCCAGCTGATGTCCGGTGGGAACCTGGGGAGTCCTGCCGCTGGGCCTGGCGACCGACGGGGTCACATCCCTGTCCCCTGCTCGGCATTCCGAACGGACTTGGTTACATCTGACCAGCTTAAACACGAGTGTTAAAGCCCTGGTTTGGGAACTGGGAGGCAGGGGTGCAATTCCTCAGCTTTGCCGTGCTCCTGACGTGTCCTCGTGCATTTCGTGTATTCCTTGAGTTTTTGTGTTTCAGGTCTTCAGTTGCTTCACTGTGTGCAAGGTACTAAATACAGCTTCATATACAGATGGAGAGATTGGCTGAAAGAGCATGGAGAGACGGGTTTTGATATCAAAGTATCCTAGGTGAAGTTTTCTGAGGGTTTTTTCTTTCTCTCCTTTCTATGTACTTGTGATCAAAACAGGGAAGCGGGTACTCTGGCTGTGTTTGGGATGCTTGGTCTCCTGCCAGGGGGTTGCCAGCAGCTGGGTGGGGTGTAAGAGGGCTTTGTAGCAGGTGAGTAAGATCATGGCATTAAGTCATATTTCTATGCATCAGATTAAAAAAGCTGTGAAACTTAGTGATGGAATTTCATTGCTGGACAAAGCAAAATGTTTCGTTGTGCCATACAAAGTAGCTCCTCTTAAGCACAGCTTTTCAAGATGTGAGATTTCTTTCAGGAAAAGGAGATATTAATACTCTGCCTTACCTGCAAGGGCAAGGTACAAAAAGAAGCAGCAGGAGAGCCTGGATATATGTTATTAGCACACGAGGATGTTACATGGAGAACTATGGCTAGAGTTAAGGTGCGTACCATCATACCTGCTTCCCAACTGTCTTTCAGATGCTTGAGCATTGTTCAATTTAACCTTCAAGGAAGGCACGAGAAACCCAAATACTTCCTTACCTCTCTTTCAATTATGTGTTTGGTACCTTTCAAGGGGAGGGGTTTGTTTATTTGTTTTAAATATGTGAGTTTATATTGAAGTTCAGCTGTAACTTGCTAAAGTTGATGTCGGGCAATTTCAAAGGTGTGGGAATAACATCAATACCAGCAAGAGCAAAGGCTGACGTGCGGTGGAGAATTTGAACATGGTAGGTGCCCGGTAACCTGAGAAACTTGCTCTGAGGTGCTAACAGTAATGTGAGATACATGAAAAGGCTCAAGGGTTTGTCTTCTGTGTATCGTGTCCTGCAACATATAGTTTCTCGCCAATGGTTCCAGCTTATTTTCCCATCTTGGGCCAAGATTGAAGCAATTGGCACTTTAGTAGCTTTTGCGCTTAAAAAGGCAAATACCCTGCGTGTGCTACTGGCAGTAGTTTCGTAGATTATTTTTTGCTTATTTCTGAAGTCCTGCCACCTTCTTCAGGGGAAGCTGTGCACTTGTGCCTTTCGCTCAGTCATTCCATGTTCTTTCCCTTCATGGTTAGGTCGGTCCCCAGCCCACACAAACAGTATATTCTTTAACTATGGGTTTCCTGTGGTGTGTTTTGGTTTGGTTTTTCTCCTGAGGTTTCAATTTGCATCCAGATGCTGTGGGGAAAAGTAGAAGAAATTGGAGCCTGAGCAAGTAAGCGTTGCCCCGCATACTGGCTCGTCCTCAGCTGCAGCGGGAGAGAGGGCAGGGCGACCATCGGCCTCGTGCTCCTCATTATTGCCCGCGCCAGCCTCCCGGGTCCTCTCTCGCCTCCTGTACAGCACATGGCCCTTTCTGCCACTGGCTGTTGTCTGCTAGTTTCTGACTAAGCCTCGCCTGTGTAATTCTAGCTTTGGAGAAAATTTGAAAGTAAAATTCTCTCCACAGCCCTATCTTCCCACAGTATCCCGCTGAAGCTCCCTACAAATGTTTTTCTACAACGACCTTTTAGAATACCTGCTTTCAGGATAGGCTTCCAACCTGTAAGTGTGGCTTCGACAGGTTTTCTTACGTTTAGCTGTGTTAAAAACTGTGATCTTTGCTTGACTCTTCTTTACCAGGCAAACTAAATGGCTTTCTATCGCTGATCCTTGGTTTTTATCACTCTAATCTGTAAACTTGTTCAGTAATCATCTTGTGCTTTATTTCAGGGCATAGACAAAACTGCTGAATAACGTAGGGCCAAGCTCTTGAAGGTGGGACAAAAGAAACCATTCTCTTTTGTGATGATGTTTAATTGATGTAAGCTGGAAACGTTTGTTTAGTGTTTGGCCTCATCTGCGATTACAGTTTGAGGCCTGTCAGTCTCTAGCTCGCTTGATGTGTCATGTTGATTTTGAGTTTCTTAATCAAATGTCATTTTGCATCAAGTCAACTGCCTTACAAAAATCTGCTATCTCTGTGTTATTAATTAGCAATAAGCTTATAATTATAAGTTAAGCTAGTCCAAGAATATATTTTCTGAAAATTCATGCCATTAATGCTATGTTACCCTCTCCATTTCTTTCTAGGTAGAGTCCAGTGTTGGCCATTTTGTTACTTTGAGATCAGTCAGACAGAAAAGATCATAGTTACTCAAGTCACCAGATTTACAAAAAAGAAGGATGCTGTTATTGTTTCTCTCTGTCCTCTCAAACATCCTGTGTTTTCCAAAGGATACTAAGAATGAGCATTAATGGTCCAAGCAGCTCTTCAGACAAGCTCTCTTCTTCTAATCACCATGGAAATTGAAACCTAGATCTTAACTCTTTCCCATTTGACCTAGTTCAAGCTGCTCACTTAATTTATAAATTGTCCTAGCAGAGTCATATGGCTTCCTGTGGGACTTCAGCTTGCATTAATCCTTTATCAGTATGATGTTTCCTAGAGGTCCTCTGCTTAATAGGCCGGATCGACAGCATTAAATGGTCGCTTTTGACCTTGAAGGCCTTGTCGCTGGTTTTGGCAGCTGTGGCTAGATGAAGGTGGGACAGAAGCTGAAGGTCTAAATCTTGTTGGGTTATTATTTTAGGTGAACTACATCGCTTTGGTTTATAATTGATTACATTCTGATGTTAATCTTTGCAGCTGTGCAATACAGAAATTCAACAAACTTTTACAGCTACAACCAAATCTATAGGAATTGATCATGCGAGTAAAGTATTGTAATCAATCCGCCTAGCGTAGAGGCTAATTGTTTGATGCCGATATCTAGATCATGTAGTTCTTAACAGATTGATGGAAATGCTTTAAGAGAACTGGTGGGAGCAGATCTTTGAGCAATGGAGGAAGGTAATACGCTTTTTGGTATCGTGACTTCAAAATCAAACTTCCATGTTGTCGTATGTTTATGGCTGACGTCCTATTGGCACGTATATAAAGCATGTAATTTTGCTCACTTCATGTGCATAAGACAAGTATGAGAAGAATAAAATGAGAACAATAACCGACGACGGTGTATTCTAATGAGAGGAATAAAGGGCATCAGAGTAAAATGGTGTCCCTTCACGGAAATATTTATGAAAAAATTGGTAACTGGAAAATAAGATAGGTGATTGGTAACTGTTGAGTGTCCCTTGGGAATAACCAGATCAATAAACTCATTGAGATGAGGCTGGGAAGGCGTGTGTTTCATTACTGAAGTTGTGAGAAACACCTCTCTACTTGTGAAAAGGGCGTATTCCAAAATCGGGAAAGTTCTTGCAGAATGTTTCTTATTTGCGCTAAAGCTTTTGAAGAGGAGCGAATCAACCAGTAGCTCCAAGTAAGGTTTGCTTTTAAGTCAAGAACTTTGATTGCGGTGTATCTTCTTATGGGCCTCGCCTGAGGAACAGCGCGTGGGGATGCGTTAGTGACTCACGCAGCGAGAGGAGATCCAGTTTGTTCTGCTTCCCTTGTAGTTTTAGCAGTGCGGTGTGTGGGATGTTTCTTTGTAGCTCCAGTGTCTGGGCTGCAGGGATTTCAGATCTTTTGGAGGAAGGAGATAGCTTCAAATTCAGTTCAGAGTCTGGTATTTGTTTTATTAGTGGAAATGTCTGTCTCCTGTGTTTTCCCCATTCTAGATAACCTTTTCTTGTCATCTAAGAAATTAATTTCTTTGTTGGAATCATTGCGAGTAAACTTGATACAGAAGTGCTGTTATTGAGGCAGCTTACACAGTGATTTGCTAAGTACAGCCTCTTCATATAATGTGAAGCAGAAGTCGATTTATTGACCACTGCTGGGATTTCAGGAATCTGTTGAACTACCTGAGATTTTTTTTATCCTTCTCTCATAAAATTCACTATTGAATGCTCTTTTTTTCTGGTACCCTCTTGGAAAGGGTTCTCTTTGATATGCAGTTGTACAGTAAGAGCAATCATGCTGTTTGCTACTTGTTTCTGTACTGCAGAGTTTGGCTTTTTATTAAAGTGTATACAGGGTCATTTAATGTGGCTTTTGTGGTGTCAGACCCTTGGAGGTTTTTTCTAAAATAGTCTCCTGTGCAAGGAGGACACTGACACCCGTCTGGGCTGTGAAAACCCCGGCTCTGGCCACGTGCCTGTCCTACTCATGGAACGTATTTCAGCTAGAGCCAACTCTCTTGTGAGCACAATATTGCTTACGCTGCTGTACATCTCTGCAAAATACAATCTGCTACTTTTATGGAATGCTAAGAAAATATTTAAGTATGTAATTCAATTAGTTTGCCCTGTTTGCTGTATATTCATCACACTTCTTTACAACTTTCTGCAAACATTCTTCTCTAAGGTGTATGTGAGGAATGAGAACTGCTTGGTCTCTCTCTGATTGGTAATCTGTAAAAACATAGTTTTAAAAATAGAATCCAAGTGAACTGTACAAAGTGGATTATTGATTCTCAGGGATGAAGAGAGAACGCTTTCTGCCAAGTCCTTTTCATTGCTTTAGATTTTATACTAATATCTGGAGGCTTGGGGGGAGTGGTGTTTGTTTGATTAACAGACACTAATGGAGAAATCCTCTCATCGCTAGTTCCTCTGCAGGGTTCCTGAGAACTCCTCCGAGCCCCCATCCAACAGGGTGCCAGAGCTGCTGTACGTGGGGTGGCATCTGGCCTGTTTGTAAGCGATGGCACACAGCAGTAAGGGCCTCGGTGCTGGCATGTTTATCTTGCGTGGGAGATGTGACTTGCTGTGGGCTGTCTGACCAGCATTGCACTGCCTGGAGCTGAGGGGTCCGTTACGGAAACATCCAGAGCGCTGCTATAGGCATTAGAAGAGCAAAGCTGGCGCAGAAGAGAGTAGCTATTGGAATGGGGGAGGTTATTGCCGCCAACGAAAGGGGAAGGCGTTATGTTTGAGTTCTGCCAGCCAAATGCTCATGTGGGCCAAGCCCATCCAATTACCTATTATGGCTAAAAGACCTTATTTTTGTTGTTATTTATGCAGAAAATTAATTCATGAAATGGACAAAATTAGTATTTTCCAGATTCCCTCCTTATGTTTGCCTAAATCTTGTATTTATTGTGGGGAACCATCTTAGTATTTCTGCTTAACTTGGCTGCTGGGTTGTACAGCATTCGCAGCTGATTTAGTCCCAGAATTGGCTTTTCTGCTGCCAGTTGCAGATTAGCAAGACTCAGGATTGCAGAAAACTGGCTATTGAGGAATGGGCTTCTGCAGGCTGTATGGCATGGTTCTCATCCACAGGGGCAGCTTTTTTCCCCTTTATAACCTAGACGGAAGCTCTGATCTCCGCAGGTGAAAAGCTCGGACATCAATCTGCCTTCGCAACTCAGCTTCGTGCTCGGTATTGAACTTCCCTCGGCACGCTTAGCTCTTCCAGGCAGAGCCCCAAACTCTGTGTTTTTCACTAACGCTTTGTCAGAGCGCTGTCCTCTTCAGAGGGATTGAAATGAGTAATAGTCTTTTGACACTATTGGCAAGTGGCTTTCACGGTCTGTGGCAGATCTAATGAACTACAGCTGCCTGCTTGGAAAATCCTGCTTTTGATTGTCTGGAAGGATGTCTGAAGTCTCTGCTTGGATTCGCTGACTTTCTTAGGATTTTTTTTCTCTTTGAGAAATAGAAGGAGAAAGTTCTCTTGGAAATGCCTTCAGAATTTACATTCACAGATGTCAAGTTTAGAACATGGTACTTTTGCCCAGGAAAAGCTGCGAAGTTGATGCCCATTAGGGACAGCTTGAAAAGGGAAATAGGGCTGAAATGCGCCCAGCTGCTGAGGAAAGGCGGTGTATGAACCGGCTTCCACCCTCTCAATGAAGGTCCCCCACGAACAGATATTTAACACTTCCTTCTCATCAGGTACGATGCTCCGGCTTTTGGAGGTTGGGGCGCGTATGAACAGAAGAGGTGGTACTGCCCAACAGGGGTGCAGTGCGCCTGCCTACGCCTCGGGGGCTCAGGATCCGTAACGGGACGGATGTTTGAGCAGCTTGGCGATCAACGCGCATCCAGGACGCTGAGTTAGTCTGACAATTTGGCTGTTCTTTACATGTCTTCAGAAACACCCCAGCTCTCGTTGGGAGCGGTGTTTTGGTTGTTGGATGGTTTGTTTGTGGGGTTGGTTTTTTCTGAGAAACTGGTCAAGAACATGAATATATTTTCCTTGATGCAAGTATCTTCCCTATCCCGTGTGGAAGATGGGGCAGGGAACAATTTTACATACCTACCTACCTAAGGTGAGGTGAATAGATATATCCCCCCCCCCCCCTTTGCATCCTCATCTGTATCATTGTTTATTCTGCCTTCCAGCTGAAATGCTTCTCTTCCAAAGCTTCTCTGCTTTGGGAGACAGGCTGTGACTTGCAGCACAGTTTGAGTTGCCTGTGTTACGCTCTAGCTTTATTTTTGGACTAGATATCCATAGCTGTATTTAACTGGAACTAGACTGGTGTGGAATTCTGCAGCCACTAGTAGGTGCTGATCCTTACAGTAACACCGTTCTTTACTGTACTTTTTCTCCCCTTATTTGCTTATTTTTCAGTTTCATATCCACTCTCCATTTGTTGCTATTTACACAACTCCTCTTCATCGCTTTGGCTTCGCTCCTACTTTAGGGGTTGTCCTGTTGTCCTTTCACTTTGGAACTGCAGTTGTAAGAGAACAGGATCAAGCACCAGCAATACCCTTCTCCAGCCAGTGAGGGGCAATGGTAAGAGTTGGCATCTTTTTTAAAAGAAGAGGCATGTTACCAAGGCTTCCAGGCACTTGGAGAGGCAGCTCGGATGGGAAATGCCAGCAAAATGAACTCGTTGGAAATGATGAGTCTTGCAGTGCAGAAAACAGTTTATCTTGCTCCCCTGATATTCCTGCTTGTAGCGTTTTTGACATGTGCATTATTAAACAAATCCTAGGACACCGCACCCCTGGGGCGCTGTGATGGAACCGTATTAAACGGCTCGGGGCTTGCAGCTTTCCTGTTGAGCAAGGGAAGACTGCAGGGTGACTGCACCTGGAGTTGGGAAGGAGGAATTCTCATCCAGCTGATGGCTACTGGAAGGTGCCAGCTGCAGAACAGAGCTGCATTAATTTTTATTCTATTTCTAAGACTTAAATATAAAAGCTGGGTTCCTGACTTGGAAATGAAAGTGCCCAGGGGCTGCTTAAGGCTGTCACCTGTGAGGAGTCGGTCCCATGAGGAGTTCTGATGCTGCCATAACTGTTTATTTGGGAACTATTATTAGCACGTGCAGTCTAAACACACTGGTATGTGAGTCTTAAAGGTGTATTTTTTCCAGTCTGCAGTGTCATACGTGATTTGTTACTGGAGAGCGCTTTGTTGTTGCCTACCTGCTCCCATCTTCCATGTAGTAGCAGGGTGTGAGAAGCAGATCTGTCATACGATCGTAGAATAGTTTTGGTGGAAAGGTGCCTTCGGAGGACACCTGGTGCACCCCCCACCCGAAGCAACGCCACTGCCGTGACGTTAGGTAGCTCAGGACCTTCTTCCCTTGGTCCTGCAGTAACAGCACAGCCGAGGACTGTACAGAGCTGTACCACTGACCACGCTCGCTGAAGTGTTTTTCCTTGTCTGTAGCTGAAGTTTCCCTGGGTATAAATGTCTTCTTTCCTCTCGTCCTTTCTCTGAGCAGCTCTAAGACGACTCTGCCCATTGGGTAGCTGCAGGCAGTGATTGGATTGCCCCTCAGCTCCCTCGAGCGGAGCAGACCCCGCTCTCGGCCTCCCCTTACACATCGCCCGCCTTTGCCGCAGCGAGCGCAGGCAGCAGGAGGGTGTTGGGAGCATCGCAGCTTGTGCCGGTAGGAATGGCCGGAGATCCGCGCGTCTCTGCCTCCTGCGCTAGGAAGGGGGCCGCTGGTGTAGCAGAGCGGCCGCCCGCTCCCTTCGGCCGCCCCCAGGCACGGGAGGGGCTCCCACTGGCCCTGCGGCAGCAGTCCTGTACCTCTGAGGGCCCGGGCTGATGAGTTGCTGGGAGATTCCTACTGGAACTGTTGGGCACTACCTGGCAGACTCTGTGCTTCTCGCTTACCTGGGAGCAGAAGCCTGGAATTCTGTGGTTTCGTTGTCACAAATGCAACCTCGCTGGAACTTGCTGGGAAAAACGAGTTGTCTGTAGAAAAGGGTATTGGTTCGCAGCATTAAAGCCTGGATCAGCACGAGCCCTGGCACCGAAGTGGCGAGGCTGATGTGGATGCGATCGGCTTCCGCTCCGTGTTTGTGCGGGGGTGGTTTGTGCTGGGGCTTTACTGGGATTTTGTGTAAAATGTTCAATGCACGCGAGTCTCGGGTACGTGGGCTCACCTTCCGCCGTCTGAGAAAAGACATTGGGTTCTTGTCCTCCCTCCCCTTTCTCTTCAGTTGTTGTCCATCTTCCAGGCAGTTACCCAGAGAGGAAACTGAGCCCAACGTGGTGAGCGGGTGGGAGACGATGCCGGGCTCCTCGTGGTTCAGACGCCACAATGCAGCTTCTGCACTCTGTCTTTAATTAAACTTGGGTTTTTCTGTTGTTGTAGCTGGAAGCAGTGTGCTGACACAACTCGCTCTTGTATAGAACAGATTAAAATGTCAATGTTTTAATGTTCTCATCTGTGGGAAAGAGAAAATAGTCGGGTGTTTTATTTATAACTTAAAAAAGAGACTGTACGATGGAAAAGGTCTACTTGTGCAAGATGGAAAATCACAGTTAAAGATACAGAGTCCCATTTAATATTAAGAGTCTGTAAAGGACTGAAAAGATTGAAAGGATGAAATTGCTTCAGGAAATAGGCTGTGCTGGGGCATGGCAGTTTAAAAAGACAGCAAACTTGGACATTTTTTAATTATTCACGCTGTTCTGTTTTCTTTGCAATTGTGGCATGGTGTACACATGTGCACGTGTACCAAACCGGTGGGTATGTTTGAGCGGGCAAAGAATGAAGGTACCTGACAAGCATGGTCACAAGTCCCTGTTGTCCTCGGTGCTACGTGACCTCTTCCTGGAGAAGGAAGCTCCATTTCCTAGGGAGGGAATGTTCAGATATGAATAAAATTACAACTCTGTTCGCGTCTTCTGCAGATCCGCTCCCTTGGCAGTTTGAGAAGTGGCAATGAAACTGGTTTGGAGGAGGTGTAGGTGGTGACCCCACCGGGCAGGGGACTGCTCCCCCGGGACCGGCTCAGCTGTCGCACAAGATGATGCTGTGCAGAAACAGGGGCTCGAGCCCCCGGCAGAGCACGGCGCCAGTAGCTCGGCGTTGGCCTGTGCATCGGGAGCCTTGGCCACTGCGAATCCGGTCTGTGGATTAACGGGGGCTTGGGTTTCGGGTTTGCTAGTCAAGTCCATTCTGATATTTCAAAATCCTGTCCCTGGTGGAGAGAACAGAAGTCAAATACCGAAGGCACTAGCCATGGTTCCCCATCTCCACGATCTGTTCATCCTTTTTACCTACGGAAGGGGTGGCTTTATCGTCGGGTAACCAGGTAAACGTAGAGGGTTGGCTGCTGGACTGGGGTGAAGCCGGCAGCTGTAACTGCAGACTTTGGAAAAACACTGCTTTTCTTCAGAAAGTGCCTCCCAGGCCTTATTTAGAGATTTGCTTAATTTGGGCTGTCCTCTGGGCTAACATCTGTGGAATCTGTATTTCTCTGGCAGTTGTCTCCCTCACATGTAAATTATAGATGCTCACCAATGCCCTTTTGGGTTGCGTTTTTCCTAAGGGGGGGAGAAAAGAAACAATCCATTTTAAAAAAGAGAAATGGAGAGCTCCCGGTGAGCGCGTGCTGAAGGAGGGGCGCTGCGCGTTTTCCCTTTACCTTCTCTCGCGCGCTTATTTATTTATCTGAACCCACCTCCGACAGCCTTGCTGCTGTGGGATCAATTTGTTGGCAGGGGTTACTCAAACATTAGCAGAATGCATGTTCTTACTGTTCCTGTTGGGCTTGGCTGTTGAAGCCAACAATAACAGCCCTCGTGTGGGAACCGATGCTGGGTGTTCGCGTCGGGCGGTTCCTGGTGGTCTGTGCTTTACTGCAGTGAAAAAAACGCGAGGGGTTTCTTTTCCCATGGTGTTCACTTTGTGCTCCTGGCTTCACTGGTTATGCAGTCACTGTGCCTGTGGACAGTCAAAATAAATACTTTGAATAAATTCTGCGGGTGTTTTCACTTTCAGCTCTTGCTTTGTGTAGGCTTGGGGTTTTTCCCTCCCTGGCTTGATTTCCCCATCCTCCGATTGCCATAGGTATGCGTTCTGGGGGGGGTTGGTGTCCCCCTGCCCCCCGAGGTAAAACCTGACTGGGGAAGTTTTCTGGGACAAATATTCTTCAGGAGCAGACACAGGGTGCCCTGGAATGCTGCGGGAGCCGGGGGTACGTGGTGCTTCAGGCTGAGCTGGGCTGAGGCCGGCAGCGTCGGGAAGCTGCTGCAATCTCAGCCTGGTGCTCCCCTCGCCGGAATCAGGCGATGCTTTCCCAGGAAAAGGTTGGGCTATTGCAGCATTTAGTGCTGTGCTTTGTAATACCCATCCCAGTATCCAGTAACCGCCGCAAATTCCGTGCTGGTCGTGCTTTGTTGCTTAAGTGAAAGTCCAGAATGCGGGGATGCTTGTGGGAGCTGGATGGTTTGAAGCTTTCTGTAATTCTTCCTGTTACCCTCAGGGCACTCTCTGAAAAAATTACCTCTTTGCAGCGTCTCTGGGATATGATGCAGTCCCAGATCAGACATTTCTCTATTAAATAAAAGTAGGATAAGCCTAAAAGCATTGGATTTGGTATTTTGAATCTCCAGAGGCCAATCCCAGTGTGTATCTATTTGGGCTAATTTACTGAACTATTTAGTTCCTTCTCCTGCATAACAGCCATTCCACCCCCAGCATTACTGGAGTTTTGCCTCTGTGGCTGCCAGGAATAACTTCACTTTGCATGGGTAATTAACTGGATTGAGTAACAGAGAAAAGAACCATTTTATTTCCACACAGTGGTAATAATAAATCTGTTCCTACTTTTGGCTGGCCGCGTTATTGCCATAGTTGGGGACGTCTTAATGAGGAAGTGGCTTCCTTTCACTGCGCCCAAACACCAGCGAGGAGCCTGCCCTGGGTGTGCGAGCGCGGGAGGGCAGAGGGAGGCTTTGGGGCTTGCTTTAAACGCCGCAGTCATTCCTGCACGCTAATAACTTTCTTTTTTTAACTGCAAGCTGTAAACTTCCAGTCTGTGTGACAAGGTAAAGCATGGGATTTCTGATCGTGCCAGAACCAAAGCTGTTCTGAGATGGAATCCTTCAAAACAAATTCTGAAATGGAGCCTTTTCTGTGGGGATGCTTGGAGTGCCCAGCTCTCCCTTTTCCAAAATGCGCACAGAATAGCTGCATGGGGACGGGACCCGCTGAGCTTACGGCAGGAATTGGGTCTTGAGGGAGGGAAAAGACTCGAGGCTCGGATACGAAGTGAAGAGTAGCTCATGAGTCTTACAACTAGTCCTTCTCACGACAGCTCACCTGATGCTCCACCTCTTTCAGAATCCGCTTCCTCCTTTTCCCATTTATTTCCATCACTGTGTTTTGTCTCGTGTTCTGGAGCCTGGTTTTCCATTAGCCCGAGAAGGGACGGACGTGCTTTCTGTAAGACTGCGCTGTCAGTGGTGGCTGAACCTCTCAGCACGTGGGGAAGGCGAGCCGGCGTCGCGAGGTGGCTGCGGGAGCGGGACGCTTGGACCGCGTGCGGCTCATCCCTGCGGTGAAGCTGCTGCAGCTTTCCAGCTCCTGCCTGGCTTGGGCTGCTGGGGGGCGATCCCCCGGGCGATCCTGGGTGCCTGTGGTCCCCGTGCCTCCCCTGTAAGCCAGGGCTGAGCGTTGGGGCAAATATCTGACATCTCGAGCAAACGCGTTTGCTAAGGTTTGTGTGTGCTGCTGCTGTTCTTTTGTGAAAAGGAACCAAACAGCAATCTTTGCCAGTTGCCCTTCAGCTGACTCCTGCCATCGTCGCTGTGGCTCGAAAGGGAAAGTGAGGCAGTGGGAAGATCATAGAATGTTTTGGGGATGCTCTGGCATGAAGGGTAGCACAGCGGAAAGCTGAGAGCGTCTGGGGGAGAAACTTCTCTGGTGGCAGTGGAAACACGGGGGGTGTTCAGCTTTGCTTGTGCCCGCTAACGCTTCCGTCTGCCCGCCGAGCTGCGTCCCTACCCCTCGGTCCCCTGGCGCCTGATCCATCCCGGCTGTCTCCCTTCCATCGCCCTCTCTCCACGCGAGCCCCCTTGCTCTGCCCACCGGCCTGTCTGCTCCTGCGGAACGCGACACAAAAAGTGAAGTCAGCTGTATTTAGTACCGCTAAGGGGTGGCTTTTAAAGCGGGGGAGGAATATGCAACCATAGAATTAGCGTTGCAAAAGCTTGAAGGTTGCAAAACCAACCACTGACTTCAGAAAAGACAAAAGGAAACTGCTTGGGAAAAGCATTTCAACAATTTGTGGTGAAACGTGCTCTTTGCCAAAAAGAATTCCATTTTCTTGAATCATTCGAGTGTTGGGAGGAGAAAAAGGTCAATGCCATGCTCTGGTGTTGGGGGGAAATCGCTTTGTGTTTGAAGCAGTTCTGTTCAATTATTTACCAACCAAAGTTTATTTAAATCGCCAAGAAGCAGTGGGTTGGGGTTTGGGGTTTCAGTTTTCATTTTTTTGGTGTTGTGAGTTGAAATTTAAAAGCAATTTGCAGTTTTACTGAAACAATGGATAACTTCTTAGCACGATATTGAGTTCATTGGCAAAGTTTCATTCATTCCTTCCCGGACATTACAGCCTGGCTTGGGTTTTTTACCGGGGGTTTCTGACAGAGCAGAGGTGAAGCTCAGTTGCTGAGGTTTCTAGCCCAATGCCTCTCGCCTGGGTGCTGTCGGCTGAATTAGGCACAAGTCTTGCACAACGATGCCGTGTATGTGACCAAAGAAAATGAATTGGGGCAGGATTGGGAACCTTGAAGTGTTTCTGAACTTCTGACGTTTGATTTTGCACCTCATTGACTTCTTAGGGTGGTCGCTGCTCACGTTTCCAGTGGAAATCAGAAAAGTAAGGTTTTGCCATTCTTCTGTTAAGGGTCATGAACCGAATTGTAATGCAGGCCTGTCCTGGCTGAGCTCGCGGCTGTGGCTAAAGGTGAAAACTTACAGCTCAGCCCCGCAGAGCGGCCGCGGTGAGACACGGCTGGTGAGGCGAGAAGACGACTCTCTGGGACCGACCGGTCCCTTCGCTGCGGTGCGAGGCGCCGGGGTCTCTCTGGGACCGACCGGTCCCTTCGCTGCGGTGCGAGGCGCTGGGGTCTCTCTGGGACCGACCGGCCCCTTCGCTGCGGTGCGAGGCGTGAGAGCCCGCAGGTGCGTGGGGTCACCTCAGCCCCCCGCTTGCGGCATCTGTACCTGGCTTCCGATGCGGGCGAGAGCTAATCTTGCCGAAACAGCGCTTGCTGAGGTGCTCGTGAAAGGTGTGAAGGACACGTGGGGTGTGCGGGGAAAGACAGAAATGCTCTCTGACACGAACCGAACGATGGGGATCTGTTGATAGGAAGTCTGCTGTTTTCCACCCCAGCTGTGAGACAACGTTTTGATGCCAGATGCACCCAAAATTGATAATGGAAAAGTTGTAAGCATAAATTTCTTGGTACAAACTCTGGTATCTATGCTCGTGGTACGTCTAAAACCTACACCTGCTTTCCATAAGAAAGGTAAATAAGAAAAATATTACATTGATGTGAAAGATTGGAGTCTAAGTAGCATTTCTAAACAGTGTCCGGGGAAGGGAGGGGTGATTGAAGCTGCAACACCGCAGACTGTCTGCCTTGAAGTGAGCGGGGAGGAGAAAGGTAACACCGAGGGATGCGAGTCCTGAAGGCAAGTCATCGCGCCCACGCCTGCAGCGTAACGCTTGTACTGTTCATATTAGCTAAAAATAAAGAATAATATAAAAAAAATTCAGTGTAAGGAGAGGTAAATCATGGAAGTTATGTTCTTACTGGATTAAGAAAGTAAATGGGGAAGCTAAATTTAAAATGAGGGAGTGCATGAAAAAGTGGAATTTGAAGGAAGACGGGATGTCTGGAGCCCTCTGGGCAGGGCAGGGCTCGGCTCGTCGCCCCCCGCCGCCAGCCTTAAACACCTTTGGTCTGAAATGCTCACACGGAGAACAGGGTGAGTCTGCGGACTTGGCCCGCAACTTGCGGCTAGCGCAGAGGTGTTCTAGGCAAGGGATGCCGAAGAGAGAATCTTTCTGTTTCAAACATAATATATGCAGTTCTTAATTACCTTTAATCTTGTTCCTAGCTCTGTAATTGGAAATCTGACCTTCCTGACTCTGGATAAATCTGGATTCTATTTTTAACCATGAAGCTATCTCACGTCGGCGATGAGTACAGATAGCGGTGACAAACTTGGGGCACCCGTATCTTCTTGGAGATAATAAATACAAACAAGTCTGTAGGCATCCCAAGGAGAAACCTGCATCCTGAGAGGAAGGGCACTTGTGGGTTGTGAAGCTTCTCATGTCAAGCTGCTGAAATCAGTCCAAGATCTGGTACTGCTGTGTGCCAGACCAAAGAACACAAATTGGCACCTTTCTGTATGGGGCAGGCATCACCGAGCAGCTTCCAGCCCCGGTCGCTCCCTTCCAGTGTCGCAGCGTTTCCCTTTGTGGGTGATCTGTGTGTGTTTGAAGACTCCCAGGCTGTAGCCGGTCCTGTGCCCGCGGTCAGCGGGGGTGACTTGTGCTTGTTTTCGGAAGCGGAACCTGGCAGTTTGAGGCGCAGAATGGATGCGCCGTTAGCTCAGGCCACCTCCCGCGGATGGGGAAGGCGCCTCGGAGAGCGCGCGTGCGAGTTCGCAGCTCTCCTGCAGACTGGCGGACGGCTCCGTGGCATCCGTGGCACTTGCAGCAGGTGGAGCCGTCCCACGAAACACAACGGTTTGGGGCGCTGGGGCGCTTGGTCCGGGTCCTCTCTTGCATGCAGCACTGCTCCTTTTCATGGCCGCACCTCTTGCAGTGTATTTTACGTGGTGGCAGCGTTCAGCTTTGCCTCGCCGTCGTCGTGAGCTGGCTGGCAAAATGGAAGCGTTGGCGTGGTGATGGTACGAGGCTGTATGAGATCTAGAGAGGCCTGGGATCGTGCTGGTGGGTTGGAGGAACTCGAAGGGAGCAGGACAAGTTGCTTGTAACATGAGTTCTTAATTTATTTTTTTTTGTTAGCTTTTATTCTGCTTCTGGGTACTTAACAGCTCTGGCATGTGCGCTGGCTTCCCATCTGCTCCAAGGGAGCCAAGCGGAATTCTCTAGTTGCTTTCATATGCAGAGCCCAGCTCCGTTACTCAGGACCAGACAAGTGAAATGCGCTGTCGGTTGGCCAACATCTTGAGGCCATCTGAAGAACATCTGGGAACGGGGGCGAACTGAGAACATGATGGCCCAATTATTTAAGAGTTGGATTTGACGCACCCTGGTTTTCTTCACGTGGGGCCCTAGGGAATACTGCACACGCCTCTTCAGCGTCTGGGGGAGCGTCTGTACGCACCTTGGGCCTTAGCAATCTCCCCTAGGCTTATTCAGGGAAAGGGATGGGTTGTTTCCTTTATAATAAAAGAAGAAAGCTGGCTCCCTGGCCTATGCTATGCTTTGTGTTTTCAGCAGTGATCTGCCCGCGTGCTTTTAGACCTGGAAACCTGTTAAAGTGCTGCACCTGAACACAGCCCAACAGCGCAGAGTCCTTTTCCCTCCCGCGCGTACCTGTCCATTTATTTAGTTCCTGGGTGGCTGCAGCGCGGTGTCACTGATGTGCAAAACCCTAAACATGGGAGATGCCGTAAGATGCCAGGTTT